>KZ451998.1:1153080-1392417 GCA_002786265.1 Apostasia shenzhenica
CCCGTCTATCGTATCCGCCCACTCTTGGGCGGCTGTCATCGCGATGAGTGCTCCCGTCGCTTCTGCTGTAGTAGTGGCATGGGTGTAGAGCTTATAGCCAGTCGCTAGTAGAAGGTTGCCACAGTGATCCCGCAAAACCCCCCTGCGCCTGCCACACCGTTCTGTTTAACGGAGCCGTCAAAGTTCACCTTAATTCATCGTGGGGGTGGGGGATCCACGATGGATTAAGCCATTTTTTTCAGAATACTAGCAATTGTATGTGTATTCAATCATTTGTTTTTAACTTTGAAGAGAATGCAAGCAATTTGACTTTGATCTTAGCTATATCAGGCCATTTTAATATAATACTCTCATTAAAAAAAGTAATATTTGCTATATCGAAATATTTTAGCCAAAAGTAGATATTTGACGATTTCTCCGGTACATATGATTGAGTTGTAATATAATACAGGATATTATACATCTTTTTGACAGTGTACCGACCTATTATAACTTATTATGCACTTTAAAGACTGATTTACAACATATAAATGTATTTTAATTGATTAATGACATTTTCAGAACTTTTCATTATATTAACGTTGAATTCAAGCAGAATACAATCATTTAGAGGGCTAGTCATAGCAGAATAAGTCATTTTAACTAAATTCTAGTAATTATACTTGTATTTTATAATTTTTGATTGAATTTGAAGAGACTACAAGCAATTTGAGTTCAACCTTATCTATTTCATGGCCTTTTAACATAATACTTCAATAAAACAACTTATATTTCCTATATCGATGAAGTTTGAGAGAAAGTAGATATTTGGCGATCTGTTTGGGACATCTGATTAAGTTTTATTGTAATACCAATGATTAGACTTCTTTTTGATAGTATATCAATCTATTACAATCTATATCAATCTATTACAGAATACAATCAGTCTCTAAAAGTGCCTATATATTAGACACTTTTAAAGACTGATTTATGACGTGCCAACGTATTTGAATTAAATAGTGACGTCTTTATAACTATTCATTGCATTAAGTTTACGGGGTTTACTGTTTGTATAGGGTTTGTGGGGTTTGCGGTTTGTACGGGATTTACGGAGTTTACGGGGATTTCGAGATTTATTGGGTTTTTGGGGTTTATGCAGTTTACGTGGGTTTATGGGGTTTATGCGATTTACAGGGTTTACGGGGTTTACGGGGTTTACGGTTTGTATGGGGTTTACGGGGTTTAAGATGTTTAGGTTTAGGGTTTAGGGTTTAGGGTTTAGGGTCACCCATCCCAGTGCTACTCCAGCCCAAGCACGCTCAACTACGAAGTTTTCCATCACTAGCCTCACGGTTTTGCCCTAAAAGGCGCCTCTACTATTTGAGATCACGTTATCTACTTATACAACTCAGGATCTCCCTCCCTTTCCGATGTGGGACGATTCATTCCTGCGCCCCTCTCACCACTCATTATTCGGCCTAGAAGCCTGCCAGGAGCCGCACTTTGCCTCAGTGATTTCTTTCTCTTAGGACATCACCCGGCGTCACTCACCGCCCTCTTCGGCCACCGGCGTCACAGGCCCACCAGCTTCCGCCTGGTTCGTCCTCGAACCACATCGTACTGCGGGAGGTCGGCTCTGATACCATATAATTAAGAGAGTTTAAACTTTTAAGATTATCTAGTTAACTCGCAGAGATTCTAAGTGCTCAAACTCATATCCAGACTATTCTAACAGTCAAGATCAACCTCACAATAATTCTACTCTCAAGTAAAATGAAAAGTAACAATAATAACATGTGCTCCACTTGATCTTCAATTTGAGACTTTCTTCTCCAATTTAATTTAATTAGATCCTCATATTTTTAATAATAAAATTGAGAATGCAACTTTTAATAAACCTGAGAACTAAACAATTATGTTAGTACACATTAACTTAAACATATTGTTAAACATCAAAATCACAATATTACCACAAGGGAGGAACCAACAATAAGTTATTTCAACTGAATACTAGCAACTGTACTAGTATTCAATTATTTTTTACTAAATTTGAAGAAAATACGAGTAATTTGATTGTGATCTTATCTTTATCTAGGCATTTTAACATAATACTCTGATTAAACAACTAATATTTATTATATCAATGTATGTTTGCCGAAAATAGATGTTTGGAGATCTATGAGGGACATGTGATTGAGTTTTAATATTATACTTGATATTACACATCTTTTTGACATATTATCGATTTATTATAACTTATTAGGATTTTGAATGACTGATTTGTGGCATATCAATGTATTTGAATTGAATAGTGAAGTTCTTGCAACTATTAATTGTCATAACGTTGAAGTCAAGCCGAATAGAAGCATTTAGGGAACAATTTATTGCATAATAAGTTGTTTTAACTGAATTCTAGCAATTATGCGAGTATCCAATCATTTTTGACTGAATTTGAAGAGAATGCAAGTATTTTTATTTTAATATTATCTAAATTAAGGCATTTTAACATAATACCCTCATAAAATATCTAATATTTGCTATATCAATATAATTTAGCCAAAAATAGATATTTGGCGATCTGTTAGAGTGATATGATTGTGTATTAATAAAATATCGGCAGTTACACCTCTTTTTGATAGTACATCGATGAATTTTAACTTATTAGGCACTTTAGAGACCAATTTATGATATATTAAAGTATTTCAACTTAATTGTGGCGCTTGTGGCATATCAATGTATTTGAATTGAATAGTGATGTTCTTACAACTATTAATTGTCATAATGTTGAAGTCAAGCCGAATAGAAGCATTTAGGGAACAATTTATTGCATAATAAGTTGTTTTAATTGAATTCTAGCAATTATGCGAGTATCCAATCATTTTTTACTGAACTTGAAGAGAATGTAAGTAATTTTATTCTAATATTATCTAAATTAAGGCATTTTAATATAATACCCTAATAAAACATCTAATATTTGTTATATCAATACATTTTAGCCGAAAATAGATATTTGACGATCTATTAGAGTGATATGATTGACTATCAATATAATATCGGCAGTTACACCTCTTTTTGATAGTACATCGATATATTTTAATTGAGTGTACAATGTATTATAATTGTATTTGAATAGAACTCTTGCCTTTAATCTTTAATTCGTTATATATCAAAATATTTTTAATAGAATACTGAGTATTTTATAACCATTAATAGTCATATCATTGTGTTTGTTCTAAATACACGTATTTCGAGTTCAATTTTTATGTTATAGTGGCGAACCAAGAATTATGAGGTCACTAAATGCCTTTTTCATTGTAATATCGATATATTTCTGTTGAGTACGCTCTGTTAGAGACCAACCTCGTACATAAAAAGGCATTTTAATAGAATACCAGTAATTATATAGTTTTTTGAAGATATATTGATATATTTCAATGATGTACATCTTTTTAGAAATCGAACCGGTACATAATATTATATTTTAATAAATATTTGATAATTAAGCAGTCATTAATTTCTATATCAACAATATTTAGGTGAATACATTGATTTAGAGACTGATTCGTTACATAGCATGTTATTTTAACGAATACTTGCAATTACACGGTCATTCGATACTATTTCAATGTACTTCAACATAAAAATTATATTTAGACACAAATTTCTTGCATATCATGGTACTTTGAAATAATACTAATAATTTGCAATCATTTAGTATTATAATAATGCATTTCGATTGAATACACATGTTTAAAGATGAATTCGATACTTATAAAAGTATTTTAATTTAATACTAATAATCATGCAACTATTTCTTGCTATATCATCATATTTTACTTATATTCAAGTATTTAGAGACTAATTCGTTACATATCAAGTAATTTGACCTGAATACCTGTAATTATCTAACTATTCGATATTATTTCATTACGTTGGAACATAGTACTAGTATTAAGACAATAATTCATTATATATTAAGGTATTTTTAACTGTTTATTACTATATCACAAAATTTATGTTAAATAAACGCATTTAGAGATCGATTCATTATATATCAAGTTATATTATGTAAAAACTAAAACTTATAAGAATATTCGATGCAATTTCATAATTTTTGAATAGAATACTTGCATTTGGTTGCAATTCGTTATTTATCAAGGTTTTTTAGTAAAACACTGACTATTTTACAACTATTTATAGTTATATCATTCTTTTTCTCATGAATACTCACATTTAGTAAGAAATTTCATACTTACCAGCAAATTTTAATGAAATGCCTGTTGTTATAAAACTACTTATTAGCATATAGATGCACTTTAGGTGAATGCAAGTTTTGCGAGAATGTTTCTTTACATTTCATTATATTATAACTGAATTAAATAATTAAGTTACAACTTATTACTACACCAAAGAATTTAGCTAAATGCTCATATTTAGAGATCGATTTGTTGTAATTCAAGCTATTTTTATGAAATACTTATAATTATACAACTATCTGATACTATTTAAATGTATTAGAATTGAATACTAAGATGTAGAAATCGATTTTCTGTATATTAAGGTATTTTAATATAATGTTAATAATTCTCTAATTATTCATTATTATATCGCTGAATTTGAACTAAATATATGCATTAGAGACTAATTTCATACATACAAAGATATTTTTTGTTGAATATCAGTAACTACATAATTATTTGTTGCTATATCCAAAAATGTATGCTAATTACAAGCATTTAAAAACTAATTTATTATATGTCAATTTATTTTAACTAAATACTTTTAATTATACCGATATTTGAGGCTATTTCTATGTATTTGAAAACAATACTAACATTTAGATGCTGATTTGTTACAAATCAAGATAGTTTAAAAGCAAATGTGGGGCAGGTCACGGTGAAGCATGGCAGTATGTGTATTGTGAATAATATTTATGGTAGGGCAGGGCAGAAGCTGGTATGGATGTGGGTTCAAGTATTGAGTAATATATAGTGGGGTGGGTTCAAATATTACTTAACTTGACTCAAGTCAGCTCCATTATCATTCCTATGCAGATAGTATTGACGCACACTTATTTTGTTACTTTTAATTATTAAATACTTATTAATTATTTATATTTAATTTAAAACAAATCTTTAATCAGTAGACTACTTAATTAGTTAGTGAATAATATTTAGAGTAGGGTGCAGCAGAAACAAGTAGTAGGTTTAAGTATTAAATAATATATATTGGGACAAGTTTGAGTATTGCTCAACTTGATTTCAGATAGTACTGAAGCATGCTTATTTTATTTTATTTTTATTTAAAAATACTTATTAATTATTCATATTTAATTTAAGACCGTTTTGTTTATTATTATCTTAGTATTATGTTATATAATCTACATATCATCTTTTAACTAATAACTCTATAATTTTATAAATAATTATTTAAATTAAACTATTATTTTCTCTAAATAACATAACATAATTTTAAGATAATGTTAAACCAAACACCTTTTTAAAACAAATCTCTTATCAATGACTTGTTTAGTGTAAGGACTAAAATCAGGATTAAAATAGTAATAGTTTAAAATAATAATAATAATACTAAATAATTTTTTTTAATCATTCTAAATAAATTTTAATATAAAAAAATATTATTTTTCTTTATATACTTAATAATTTTAATAAAAATATTAATTTTATTTTACATTTAAGATCAAAATATTTGATTTGAATATTTTAATTTAAGATATGAAATAAATTAGATATTTTTATTGAAATTATTAAATATGTGAAGTAAAATAATATTTTTTATATTAAAATTTTTATAAATAATTAAAAAATTTATTTATTATTATTATTTTAAAAATTAATATTATTTTGATCTGTTTCGGCACCGGGTAAGAACCCGTCAAATCGGCCGATTCGCAGCCCCTTTAGTTGCATGTCTGAAATCAGTGTAGCCAGAACCCTTTCTTCCCTCTTCACCCTGGGGAGCTTCGATGGCAGGCACCAGCATCAATCCATCTTCAAGCGGCGCTCCTGGGAGAAACCATTTTCCCCCTCAGGAGCTCCTCGACGATCTCTGCAGGTTGGTCCGCGAGTCCGCCTTTGCATTCCTATGCCGTCGTTCTGGCTAAGGAAATCGTTTTATTCAGCGGTTGATTTTATTCCTCTTGTTAATTGCGAGCTGTTTACTCTATGTTAACTGAATGATCCACCAAGCTGTTTTCTTTGTTCCTGTATGAAATTGTGCGTATTATCTTTTCCTTCATGTTCGTTGAACGCTTTAAGGGGACTTTCACGGCTGTATGTTCGGTTTACAATTTTAAATTTTCCCTTGAGGAGGAGCCTTTCCTGCATTGTCTGTTCTTCTTGAAGCCTTTGAATTCCAGTTTCAAGATTGATGACAATGGGTACTTCCAGGCTAGACGCAAGATCCTGGTACACTGAGGGGCTGTTTGGATTGGGGGTAGGACAAGCTAATCCGGGGTAGCTTACCCCCATTAGTAACTTACTCCAGCAGGGGCAAGTGATTTAATGCAAATTTTTGTTTGAATGCTAACCCAGGTTAACCTGGGATAGCTTTGTATTCTGTTTGGCAAATTAATAACTTAACTCAGGATAGTAAACAAAAGAAAAGATAAAAATACAAAGAATACATTTACATACCTTCCAAAATCATGATTTACTCACTAAATATAAAAATAATAAGCGTTCAAGTACATTATCTAATTAATAATTTGACATACAAACACAGAAATAATACATTCTTTAACATGACAAAATAGAAAAACATAAAGTAAATATTTATTCAAGTCAACACCGCCATTCAAGTGCTCACCATCATCATCATCGGTTCATTGATCCCTACAACAAACAAATTATACGTAGTTATGACACAATAATTAGTAGTATGCCAATCACTTCAAAGATATAATACAAAATAACCTAGGTCATCCGCAACTGTTCAATAATGCTTGTTCAGATAATCTCCCCTCTTCACTGTTTGCTTATGGATGTATGAGTTGTTGGTTCTTCATCTTCTGTTTTATCACTTAAACTCTCATCATGCTCTATGTCAGCTTCATGCATGTTGAAGTACGTATCATGACTATGATTTCTGCCTATGTAATTATGCAAAATACAACATGCAAGTACAATATCTGCTTGTATATTAAAGAAGAACGATTTCATATCAGTTAAGACTTTTAACCGTTTCTTTAATATATCAAATATGAATTCAACTACATTTCTGAGTTGAGCGTGTTTATGATTGTACAACTCGTATGGAGACTAATAACTTCGTTGTGCACGATTACGCAAATTACTCAAATGATATCGTACGCGACGTACTGGTGCCAAGAGCTTGTCATTATTAGCATATCCAGAATCAATCAAGTACATTCTTCCTGATTTGTTGATAAGTAGTGGAAAAGTCACTATAAACATAAATACTCAAATAGACTATTATTTAACTTAAATTACCTTGTGGTACTGAAAAATCACCTTGCTCGAGTGCCCATTTAAGAACACATATGTCAGCAGCTGATTCTTCCCACCTAGTTGCAACATACACAAATTATCGTTCAAAAGAGACATCAACCATAACATTTTGTGATATAAAATCTTTTCTATTTCGATATTGATTTATCTTGTGAACAGAAACTATGGCAGGAACATATGTCTCGTCAATAGCACCAAACATATATTTAAAATAGGGATGAAAATGTGAGTTATTTCGAATATGCGGATGACATGGGGTTTTCGCATTTGGAAGTACAATGAAATCATCTTTCAATCCCAGAACTCCTTGCAGTACTTGTCTAAAATTACGACTAACAGTCTCTAGTGAGTGCTGAAAAAATTCACACACTGTGATAGCTATCAACCTGTGCAATAACTCGCAAAAAAACTGCTAATTATTCTGCACCTGGCATAAATCTAATGTCTCTTAGAACACCACAGTCTACTAACAAGTCCCTTAAATTAATGAAAGCTTGTGCAGACATATGAAAATAATTGTATGCTCGTATGTCATGTTCATTTAATATCTCATGGATATATAAATTACTAGGGTACGGTCTATTATACATAACTTAAGGGACTCTTATATCAGATTGATTTAACTCAGCAAACTCAGAAATAAATTCCAGTAAAACTGCTTTTTCATCTACGCTTGTTATCAAGTTCGCAATCTCATTCCAATAAAATTAGTTAATATTCATCTATAATGTAATATTATAAAGAATCAACATTTAATGTAACACAAATATGTCTTATTATTCCAACAACACAATTGAAGGATAACAGTACAAATCATATAAAAAAGACAAAAAACAAACATTATTATCAAACTTCAATCCACAACAAAACAACAAGACAGTTGCTTGCAAAAATCTGAAAGAGCGAATCGATAGAGCATAAATAGTAAATTAGAAAGCGGGGAGAGGATTAAAGGATGGGTTAGGTCGATCAGTAAATATTAGCATTCGTCCAAATTGAGCATGTCGCATAACAGTAATACCAATCTAGGTTTCTAAACGAGACTCATCCAGCATTATGAGTATTATAACATTGTTAGGAGTTTCATTGAATGCATCTATCATTGCACAAAGGGCAGTATTTGTTAAATCCTGCATAGATACTAACTTCTTCATTGTATCTTCCATAGTGTACGATATTGCGTGTTGTATTACTTGCAATGCAATGCTTGTTTTATTCCTTGCCTCAGTTAGCAATAATTCTGCATCTTCTTTAGTAAGTTTTTTTTTTGTCGCCTACGTTCCTTAAATGTTTCAGCCGCATACTTACCTCCACTTCCAGATGAAGGTCACATGTTACATCATTATCCTCAACGAAAACATAATTCTCAGCAAAACTAGAGTCTTCTCCAGTAACATATCTAACATCTAAATTATGGTCATTATACTCCATCTCATTTCGGTGAAAATTTAACTCCATCGCTGGAGACTAGGCAGTTAACACGTAATTCACAAAAGACCTTGCGTGGTTCTCTAACACATAAGTGTTTTTAATCAAGTCCCCAACTGCTTCGTAATGTTTAAAGGGCTTCCTCCTTAATGAATCATATTCTGGGTGAACCTATACAAATTAAAACTGTAAGTTGAAGAAACATAAAGTACTGCTACTTAAATTTGATAAATAATACTATATAACGCCTAAAGAATTTTTTCCCACAAATCATCAGTGGCATCTAGTATGTTTTTAACTGGATCCCATCCTCATCAACTGCGCTCAACAAGTTCATGATACTTCTTGTATTCTTTTTTCAATTTTTTCCATGCATCTTTGAGTTGTTGAGTCGTTTTCTTAGTACCCACTTGGCTATTATAAGCTTTAGTAATCTCAGTCCAAGCCAAAGACGTGAGATTCCCGTTAACTACATTTTCATTATTATATTTTTCAGTAATAAGCAAAAGTAAGACATCTCTTTCTTCGTTAGAATAATTTGTGTCTCTAGTTTTCCTAATTACTTTTAGATTCAAGGGACTGATTTGTGTAACTTTTCTTCTGTTTCTGGCACTTTTTCATCAGTAGATATAGTTGCCGATAACTTCCTAATTGATAGCTTATGTTGACCCATGCGTCGAAAACCGGAATTCATATTGTCTAACACAAATTGTAAATTGTGAAATAAATTCAAATATGAATTAAGTTAATGTGTAGAAAATGTTTACTGTGGGCTCAGTAAAGTGAACATTTTACATTCAACCAAACAATTGATAAATCTCCATAATTCTTTAACCTCATTATTGCATCTATCAACTCAGTCTTGGCTCAGTTAAGAATTCATCAAGAGTACAGATACGGAAATTATTCCAACCACAATAATGAAGCAACATCATTGCCCACAACTCAGGTTTATTGCAATTTTAATTTAAGACCCGAACCAAATGCCAGATTAAAATTCAAAACTTAAAAGAAAACAAGGAAATAATAAAGAAAAAACATTGTTTTCTTTAACCGAGCAGTCAAGAATTTCTGTTGATTGACATCTTTAGCAATAATAAAAGGGGTCATTTTAACTTGGTTTACTTGCACTGTTGCATACCGTGTAGAGTGGCTTCATGAATTTTATTCATATTAGGGTTGGGAAAATGGCAGTTCTAACCGTATGCCATCAGGAATATCAAACTTTGTGATGCTAAGGAATGTAAAAAGTGAAACACAGGGATGAAAGCACTTATATTTCACAGAAAGCTTTATCAAGAATTAACTGAAACTATAGTAGAAAGGTCAAAGGCTTGCTAAATACTTCCAACTTGAAAGATTCTGCATCACATAGAGAATTGAAAAGCTAATGTGGGCTCCATATATCAGGCAAGGTCAACAACAGGCAAGTGCTCCAGCATCACTGACAAGGAGAAAAAGTTGTACCATCAATGTGCAAGTTTCTAATATCGTTGAAACAAAACCACAGTTCCAATGGATGCAAAGAAGATCTATTAGACGAAAAGTTTAAAATCCCAATAATTGTGAAGTACTTGAGCATCAAACCACATGCATCTAGAGAAGAGAGAATGCATTTCAACTGAAATTCCTTAATAGTCAGTATGTGCTGCTACTATATTTTGTCAATTCGTTTTTTTCACACAAAATGTAATCATTAAAAATGCAAGACTAATAAGAAAAGGACAGGGAGATACCTTGCAAAAATAAAGCAAATTGCAAAAAAAAAGAAATCCAGAGACATCAATAAGCCAAAGACATTAAGCACAGAAACATTCCCACACAAAATTTGATTCTAAGATAATGAAACAGCAAATACCAAGGCATTTGGGCTTAATTAGTTCGATTCCTCAACATGAGACTCCATGTGGCCTAATTTGGTTCAGCAACATAGCAGTTGATCTTATACTTAGGTCTTCACTGACAAACAAACAACTTCTTCACTGTATACTTGAGACTAAGTGTAACTCAATTATGAACTAACTTGCTGTAATCACAAACAAACACGACATTATCCAAAAGGCAGGAACTCTTCACCAAATAGAAGTGAAACAGATGATTACCAAACACACCAATTAAATTTTATTCCTTGTTTAACCAACTACATTTCTAGGAAGCATCAGAATTTAAGTCCATATGAAGTATCTGTAAAGCGGGCTCAGAATTGTGTCTATGAATTATGATATCTAGGATCGACAAAAACATAACATTTTTATGTTTACTTTCCACCATGATACCAAAGGTAGCTGACATCATAACCTCAAATCAGATTAAAGATTTGTCAAAGCTAGATTTTTATTTTTGAAATAGTGAAGAATCCATTATTGCTCATAACCTCACATTTTAGAAGAACCACAAGTGCAAGCGCAGTATCTGAGCATATAAGTGTAATATCTATTTGTGTAAGTAATATGGCTTAAGTGTAGTATTTGAGGGCATAATGTTAATTAGCAGAACATAGTAATTAGACATAACAATGAGAAAAGGTAGCTAGTAGAACATAAGCATTAATTGGGAGTTGGGAATAGGTAGACTTACTAGAAAACCACAAGAGCAAAGCAACTAGGACAGTTTGCTAGACTTTGGAGGCAGAGGTAAGATGAGTCATGAAAATCCAACAACAAATAGAGAACCAAGCACACAAGCAAATGAACAAATAGCCAAATCACAATAGGTATTTAATTAAATAATGTAATGAAGATAAGAATAAAAATATAAACAACTCCATAACAATAACATGACATGCATTATAGAGTAATATAACAATAAAAGAAGTAATATGGTTACATAAAACAAATCGAGCTCATAAGCATATTAATATGGCTGTGAATCATAGGGAGTACATCAATAACAGCAACATGACTTACATCATAGGGCAACATGGTTCGAACAAGTGTTGTATCAATAATAGCAATATGGTTCAAACAAGTGTAGTATCTAATGATGTGAAATCACAAAAACAACAAAATCATAAAACAGAAAAATCACAAAGATAATGTAGTTCGAACAAGTGTAGTATCTAATGATGTGAAACAAGAAAAATAATAAAACCAAAAACAACAATAATCAAAGTAGCAAACAACCAACCAACCATAATTAATGAAAATAACAATTGCACAATAATTTTAAGATAACAAAAAAAAATATAAGTTATAATTGAGAGTAACATGGCATGCTATAGGGATAACATAGCATTTTTGAAGAGGTAATATGGCATGCATGAGACAAATCCAGCAAGTCCATTAGAGAAGACATTAGCCTTAATTTGTAATAATAAAAAGGGAACTCTATCTCAAGATGAACACATGAAAACTCTCAGCGGTAGATAAATTATTTGTAAGTCAAATGAGAATGAAATTATCTCAAGATGATCCTTTTGTTAATCAGTAACATTATAGAAGGGCATCATAATATAAACACATATAAAAAAATAAAAGAAAATCTAAGATCATATTATTGCAGCCATAAAAATTCTCTCATCAGTAGCCAAAATGAGATTGAAATATACCAAAATCAGATCTCATTTTGTAACCAAAAAAACCTGTAACTGCTGTACAGAACAACAAAGTAATGATGTCGAAGAAGAGGAAAGAACATCAAGGTAAAAAAGCCTCACCAAGCCCATAGAGAAAGATATGGAAGAAGATTCAGAGGGTGAGAAGGTGGAGGGAGATCAGGTTGAAAAGCTTATCGAAACCCAGTGGAACAAGTGAAAGATCTTGCGCAGCGGAGGAGACGGGAGATCGTTTTTCTAACCCACTTATCTGAACGGCCAGAGAAGGAAGTGGGACGCAAAGCACTCACCTAAGGTCAGAGAAGGAAGAAGAAGCAGGAGCATAGAAGGCGACAGCCTCACCGAAAGGCCAAATAAGGAAGAGGAAGCCTGCGCAGAGCAGGCGACAGCCTCACCACGGCCAAAGAAGGAAGAGGAAGCAGACGCAGAGCACTCATCGAATGCCAGATAAGGAAGAGGAAGAAGGCGCAGAGCAGACGACGTTACCCCAGCGACTGAGATGGGGCAGCTTACCCCTAGGGTAAGCAGGTTAGCGAGGCGGAACGAGCATAAGCTGCCTCGGGTTAAGTTTATAGACCGAATCGCTGTTTGGTGGGTTAGCTGGGTTAATTTGAGTTAACCCAGCTAACCCATCTATCCAAACGGCCCCTGAAGGCATTGCCAAACTCAGGGCTTGTATGAGATCTACGTTACTAGATGGAAGCTAGTGTCCTTGTGTGACCGTTTTTATCCTAGGGAAATAGGATAACTAATTTTAGAAGGGCCTCCCAATGAGGGTCTCACTTTTTTTCTTTTTCAATTACTGAATCTGATTGAGAGTTCAAAGTTTGGATTAGTTAACACCCGATCTTAGCTGTCAAATTGTCTCTGGTTGACTCATAGTCAACTAATAGTGAATGAAAAGACAACATTTGACTCTCAAATGACGGGCAGCCACCTAGATAGGCGAATGGGCATCTTGAGTCAAATGGCCCCTCCAAGTCAGATGACCATCCTTAGCTGGAGATAAGACTGTATGACTTTCCGTTGCCAAGTACACTCCGCCAACGGGCCTTTTACCAAACCTTTTGCTACTAGGGAGTATCTTTCATCAGATAGATGGCTCCATTCTCCTTTTGCTAGGCATATCCGCATAGATGCTATCCACCCCTTTCCATGTCAACAACATTCTATGCCAACAATTACAAATTTCGTATCATCCTCTGGCCATAAGCTCATATGGGGTGCAAGGGATGACACAATAGTCATTCAACAAGACTTAAATAGCATCCGATCATATTCTATAATTTATGATTGGATGTGTAGTGTTATCATGCATTTACGTTGTTTGACTGCTCATGCAATAAGGTATTGTGTTGTATTTGGTTTAGATATGTACTGTTGGACACCCTTAGGTTGATTTCATCTGTCGTGCGATTTACCAAATTGCTAGATGATGCAATTGATCGACAAATGTTTTAGTGCCAACGATTGGTTGATGCTACCTGCATAGGCAATTTCAAAGTCATTTGGCACATGAAATCGATTGCTAGTCTTCTACAGTGCCAATGTCTGTCGATTTTGTTAGGTGATTTCTCCAAATTGCCTTGTTGTATCATGATTCGAGCTTCAAATCTGGGACCTATTTGTGGCTTGATCTGGAGGAAGTTGGAAAGATGAGGAATCTCCTCGAAAGCGCCTAGTCAAACGACATACATCAGCGGTTCCTTCTCGAACTAAGCGCTGCTGCACTCTACTTTAATGTGTTGCGTGGGCCTTGTACGAACCATGAAGCTCCTGCTCGATTGTACCCGCTGTATAAGCCAGTTGACTCAGACATCAATGTGCTGCTTACAAACATTGAAGACCACCGCCCAAGCATCTTTGAGAACATGGGTGTTGTACTCCTTATATTGTTGATGGGACCCTCATAGTGACGATTCTTCCCACTGTAAAATTACCGCGATAAGTTGATGGGGGGGTATTTTTTGAAAAAAGATACATTTAGTGTACGCTTAACCACAGCCACCCCTGCGTGCTCTTCGATGAGTACTTTTTGTGGCGGGAAAATGCATTCTCTATGCTACACTTTTTCCTCATAATAAAATGCTTTTTGAGCCGCCCTTGGTGGGTGTCGGGATATTTTTGATTATCGATTTCCACAAAAAATATTGGTTGCCCTTTCATTTTCTTTTTTTTGAAAGAAAATGCATTCTTTGTACTACACTTTTTTCTCATAGTGAAGTGCTTTTTAAGCTGCCCTTGGTGTCGTGATTTTTCTGATTATCAGTTTTCCCGAAAAATATTGTCTGCCCTTTCATTTTCATTTTGTCTGATTTGCTTGTGAGTTTTTTGTGATGCAATCCAGTCACGAATTCATCTTACTTATGGGAGAAGTCCCAAATTTTGATTTATCTACTTCGAATCCTTGTGCTCTAGAGCTTCGTTGGGATGAAGACACCCCAGGAATCAACAATCAACTCCAGATTTTGACGCAGATTGTGATGGTGTTCTCACAAACCATGAACACATTTTTGGCCAACCTCCCAACCCTTCTTTAATAGTAGCAAAGGTTGAATGAGCAACAACAGGAGCTACTGCTACCACCAACAACCCAAACTCCCACAACGCATTCTCAAATTTCTGTACAACGCGAGGTTGCTCTTAAAGAGGCCAACATATTCGTTGGGAGAGAGCTGTCCCGAGTTATATCTTCCAACTCCCCTTGTTAAATCAATTTTTTCACCCAACATCATGGCAGCCCCGACATTGTGTATCTATAAGTCAACGACTATAATGACTTGACAGACCTTGCACAGCATGTCAAGCGCTTCAAGAACACTCTTGCGATAGGTGACCTCATTTTTGACGCCTATAAGTGTCGGTTTTTTGGCAACATCTTAACAGGTCTCATGCTCGACTGGCTTGATGTGATTCTCACAGGTTGGTCATTGCCAGGTTTCTCTTTGATGTTATCTCTTAAGAATCCTTGACAGTCGTGCGGAAGGCGATCTCGCGATCGCTTGGCAACTCAAGGATCGCGGAGACAAAAGAGTGAGCTCCTCTTTGGCGACTTTACTTTATATGCCTCTTTTTTTTGCTTATGTGTTACCTGTCCACTGGTTGATCGCTTGGCACATATCAATGTCCGTGCCTAGTTATTGAGGGAGCTGATGTTTACGGGGGAAAATTTGGAGCAGCATTGTTGTCCACGTGGAATTGGCAGAGACCGTCTAAATCATCTCCAGGACAAGTCAGTCCAATAACGATACACAAATCAAACCAAGCATGGTCCGTCCCCATTTCCTTTGTTCCAACTCTCTCCAATAGGCAGAGGCACCAAAGCCTTTGACTGTGCTCCATTTCCTTTTTCTCCAAACTAGTGGGACCGAGCAAGCTACTCCAGAACAACACAATTGCTGACTTTCTTATCTCAACCACTCTACGGCGCTTGTCAACTTTGTTCCCTCATTTTTGGGAAAATGGCAGGTGGCACCGATGCCATTTCGACTTTGTCTTTCCACTCCAGCAACAACTGCACATATAGTACAAGACATGGACATCCTTTACTTCTTCGGGCTAGCCAACTTGCTCCTTTCCCCGCACCATGGACTACTACGCTGGTCATTTCACCGAACCGTGCGGCAAGATTTTTTCCATCTTGGCGTCTAGCTCACTCCATGTGACTCAGATTGGAAAGAGCACTTCCCCTTTTAGGATCCTTCTACTGCAGCTATAAATATCGAGACTTGATTATAAAGGGGTCTTTTGTTTTGGGGGATCCCCACTCCTAAGGCTATTGTTGTTATACTCTTCTCCTTTTACAACCTTGTGCGCACCTCTTAAGGGGGGCTTTACTTCGTATGGTAAGGAAGATTCTATCAAATGATGGAGTGAATTTCATTTTATGTCAAATGGTAAAAGAAATTTGATATAACTTTTACCTCTATGTTGGCAAACTCGCTACCACTCGTGCTTTATATGCAAATTACGAATCCACTTTGCTTTATACTTAAATTTATAAATTATTAAATTATTTGTAGAAAATGCTGTAAAAATGCATAAATTTAAAATATGATGATGGTTATAGTTAATCGAATAAAGGCTTGGTTAATGTTATATAGTTATACTTGTATGTGCATCATGTGGATCAAGTGTTAAAATTCATTTTTGCATTTCTCATTAGTCGTTAAACTAATGGCATGTTACGACAAGGTAACTTTTTTTAATTGATACTAGTCCATATATGCAAGATTAGGCTTTCTGCACACTAATTGTTACTTGAAATTATGGCATTTTATGAAGTGTGTTTTGAAATTATGGCATTTGACTAAGTGTTTTTGAACGTGCTAGTCCCTCCTTCCGTACCTCTAGGTTTGTAAGGATATTATTTTTTACATATCTTAGAAGATTTTCTGCGAGCTTCAGTTGTAATTTCCAATAATTATGTTGATGCGTCGATTCTAGTATTCTATTGTGGCTCTTTTGTTGCAGCCAGAGGTTGTTTCGGATGAAAGTCTGGATCGACAGAGTTTTCATTGTGGGATAAACATTCAACTTTGCTTTTGTAAACATTGAAAAAAAATCTGGGAATGTTCAATGATTTTTTTATGATTCGATGCCTGACAGTCATGAATTCAAAAGATATTTGTAGATTTTCTTTGAGGGTTTGAGGTTTGAGAGAGATTAAATGTTTGGTGAGAAAAAATGATACAAAATAAATAATTATTTATAGAGAAATTAATTTTTTTTAAATAAAACATGACAACATGCATCAAATGAACATTGCTGGCCAATGCAATCATCACATTTTAGTTTAAATACTAAGATATGACGGTAAATTATATACGGGGGATTGCTACTATTAACAAATAAAATAAAATAAGAAAATTATGTGTGTGGGTCTTAAAACTTAAAATTATGTGAAAAAGTTGTCCCATGCCAGTAAAACCTTGGGGATCACTTATCCTTGCATTGCACCCCAACTTAGGTCAACATTAGAGAATCATAAGCTTGTTGGGTCTGCACAACTCGATTGATAAGAGATATTAATTTTTAATTTGCTAAGACAACTTTTAGAAACTAATGTATTTTTTATAACTTGAATTTTGCCCTAGCACTTTCTCTAGTTTCATCAATGAGAAGATTATCATTTGCAAAAAATATATGTCGAAGCATTTTTTCTTAAAAGTGTTCAATCAAAACCTCTATAACTATTGCAAAGAGATATAGACTTAAAGCTGAACGTTGGTGTAATACAATTAAAATAAAAAAAATTTTAGTCAAACTCTCTTGTATCTAAATAAATATAACAATTTGATTATACGTATTTTGAATAATGTGAACTTAAGCAGTGCAAATTTCATTTTTTTAAATCTCTCAAGCGCATTTTACTTGAGATTTTATTATAAGTTTTTTTAAAATTAATGAAAACCAAATACAAATTATCTTATCTCTCCTTAATATTTTTATTAAACCTCTCAATAAATTAATAGCTTTTATAATAGATTTGTTTAGCATAAAATTAAACTGATTATGCGATATCGTAGTACCAAGATGTAATCTATGCTCTTTAATTTAATTTTTATGTTGTTAACATAATTTTATACATCGCCTTTATTTTTATAAATAGGTGTCAATATACTCTTTCTCTATTTATTTGACATCTGTTTAGCCTTCAAAATTATATTAAATATCATAGTAAGTTAACAAACCCCATCTCTTATACCATTCAATATCGATTGAAATATCAATTCGATTTTACTACTTTTTTATATTTCATCTTCTTTAAAGTCTCCCTAACTTCAGCTTTACTGATACGCTATGAAGCACGAGTATGATACGACGATACAGATACTATACGATACGGATACGACGATACGCGAACTTAAAAAAAGTAGGATGCGGATAGGTCAGGATACGGTTATTATATATGTGTGTAATACGTCATATTCTCATATTTAAGACATAAATTTAAGGTAGATTATAATAACTTATATATTTTGTTATAATTTTCAAAAATATGTTTTAGCTTTTTTTAAATTAATTATGTTTTTTTAAATATTACTGGTATTACTAAAAACTTTTATAGACAATTGAACTATAAAAAATAAAAATATCTTTTAATAACTATTGAGTTTAAAAAATTTTTAAATTAAAATAATATTTTAGAATTTATTTAATTGCTTATAACCTGTCACAGATTATCTAAATGAGATAAGAGTTTAATAAATACATCTGTAAATTAATTTTCGTTTTAACTTAAATTTGACTTAAATCAATTAGTTCGATGCAAATGACAAATAATTGAAAATAATATAGATAATGTGATATAAACTCAAATACACTGATCTGATCAAAGTAGATACATACTATCCTCTCTCTGAGTCTCTAACTAAATAAATAAATAAAAAAATAAAAAAGCCAATGTTCTAATCTTTTCATAATATAAACCTGATTAAAATAAAAAAAAATAGTTGATGTCTATCAAAAGCTATGAAGCACGAGTACGATACGGCGATACGGATACGATACGATACGGATACGACGATACGCCAAACTTAAAAAAAGTAGGATACGGATACGTTAGGATACGGCTGTTATATTTATGTATAATACGTCATATTCTCATATTTAAGATATGAATTTATGGTAGATTATACTAGCTTATACATTTTATTATTATAATTTTCAAAAATATCTTTTAATTTTTTTTAAATTAATTATATTTTTTTAAACATTATTAATATCACTAAAAAAATATTAGACAATTGAACTACAAAAAATAAAAATATCCTTCAACAACTATTGAGTTTAAAAAATTTTAAATTAAAATAATATTTTAAATTTATTTAATTACTTTCAACCTATTATAGATCATTTAAGTGAGATGAGAGTTTAAATATATTTCAGTAAATTAGTTTCTTAAAATCCGATTTAAATTAATTAACTCAATGCAAACGACATATAATTAAAAATAACATAGATAATGTGACATAAACTCATATATACTAATCTAGTTAAAGTAAAATATATACTCCCCTCTCTCTGAGTGTTAACTAAATAAATAAACAAAATACAAAAGATTAAAGTTCTATCGTTTTCATAATATAAGCTTGATTAAAGTAAAAAAAAATGATCGGTGTCTAACAGAAGCAAAGATAGTATAGTTGATATAGAAAAACTAGATAATACAGTTGCTTGCAAATACCAAATTCTTTTTCTATTGCTGAAACACTAGCGTGCATTAAGCATTTTGTAATCCCAATTATGTGAGTTCAGTATATCTCTCAATCTTATTATTTGAGTCTATGCATGAGTTGTGTTTTATGTAAAATATATTTTTTATTTTTTATCGTGTAGGCCAAATCAATTGTTTCAATATTTTTTTCTTTAATTAGAAGTATCGAAAAGTATCGGGCAAGTATTGGGCAAGTATCGGGCAAGTATCAGACAAGTATCGGATTTTTAAAATTAAAAATAAAAATCGATACGCCACGTGGCGTATCGGATACGTATCGGTGGAGTATCGGGAAGTATCGGTATCCGATACGGATACGATACGGATACGTTAGGCTCCACGAAGTATCGGTGCTTCATAGATCAAAAGCAAAGATAGTACGATTAAAATAGAAAAATTAGATGATGCAACTACTTGCGAATACTAAATTTTCTTTTATTACCGAAACACTAGTGTGCGTGAAGCTTTCTACAATTCCAATTGCGTGAGTTCAATATATCTCTCAATTTTAACATCAAAGCTTATGCAAGAATTGTGTTTTATGTATAAGATATTTTTTATTTTTTATTGTATAAGTCAAACTAATTGTTTCGTTGTTTTTTCTCTAATCACAAATATCAAAAAGTATCGGACAAGTATCAAGTAAGTATCGGATAAGTATCTGGCGAGTATCGGATTTTTAAAAATTTAAAATAAAAATTGATACGCCACGTGGCGTATCAGATACGTATCGGTAGAGTATCGGAGAGTATCGATATCCGATACGGATACGATGCAGATAGGTTAGGCCTCACGAAGTATCGGTGCTTCATAGCTGATACGTCGGATGTAAAAGTAATTTTTGTCTTCTTTTTGGATGCTAATATCAGTAAGATCAATCGTATTATCACAACTATCATTAAAAGGCCTTTTAAAGTTACTCATCCATCTGTATTGAATGTTTTTATTTTTATTTTTATTTTTATTTTTTATTTTTATTTTTAATACATTTTACTTCAATTAGGTTTTTAGTTTTTTTATGTCTTACTTTGGCAAATTTGTACATGAAGAAACTTACTATCTAAAGAATATTTTTTATGAAATTCAAGGCTCGTCTTCAGCATTTTGACTGTTACGTTATTGTTTGATGCGTTATCAACTGTAATGGTTGTAACTTTATTATTGATCTCCCCTTATTTTAAGCATTTATACGAAATATCATGAACATCAATGGCTTTTTAGCTATGAAGCACCGATACTTAGTGGAGCCTAACGTATCCGTATAGTATTCGTATCGGATACTGATACTCCACCAATATGTATCTGATATGCCACATGGCGTATCAATTTTTATTTTTTATTTTTAAAAATCTGATACTTGCCTGATACTCGCTCGATACTTGCCTGATACTTGTCCTATAATTTTTGATACTTCTAATTAAAGAAAAAATATTGAAACAGTTGATCTTACCTACACGATAAAAAATAAAAAATATATTATACATAAAATACAACTCATGCATATATTCAAATAGTAACATTGACAGATATACTGAACTCACACAATTGGGATTGCAAAATACTTAATGCACGCTAGTGTTTCGATAATAGAAAAAGAATTTGGTATTCGCAAGCAATTGTATTGTCTAGTTTTTCTATCTCAACCATACTATCTTTGCTTTTGTTAGACATCGATAACTTTTTTTTAACTTTAATCAAGCTCAAATTATGAAAAAAATAGAATTTTGGTCTTTTTATTTTGTTTATTTATTTAGTTAAAAATTCAGAGAGAAAAAGGCATATATCTACTTTAATGAGATTAATGTATCTGAGTTTATGTCACATTATTTATATTAATTTTAATTATATGTTGTTTGCATCGAGCTAATTAATTTAGGTCGGATTTAAATTGAAACTGAAACTAATTTACTAATGTATATTTAAACTCTCATCTTACTTAAATAATTTGTGATAGGTTAAAAGTAATTAAATAAATTTTAAAATATTATTTTAATTTAAGATTTTTTTAAACTCAATAGTTGTTGAAAGATATTTTTTTTTGTAGTTCAATTGTCCATAATATTTTTTAATGATATTAATAATGTTTAAAAAATATAATTAATTTGAAAAAAATTTAAAAAATATTTTTGAAAATTATAACAGCAAGATGTATAAGTTATTATATTTTACCATAGATTTATATCTTAAATTTGACAATATGACGTATTATACACAAATATAATAATCGTATCCTGACGTATCCGTATCCTATTTTTTTTAAGTTTGGTGTATCGTCGTATCCGTATCATATCGTATCCGTATCGCCGTATCGTAATCGTGCTTCATAGCTCTTTAGGGAGGTGGCACATTAACAAAATTCAATACTCTTTTGAAGTTTCCATGCGGGATCCACAAAGTGACATGGTATTACCATATATTGAATGTCTTGACCAGATTTCCAAATATCAGTTGTGATGCTAATGTGATTAACAGATTGCAATTGGGGTTTTAATTCTTTCCTTCCCTTTTCATGACTTGCAATGCAATCTTTTCTTAGCGTGGTATCAAATATCTTTCTGTAGTGAATTTTAGCAGCTTCCATGACTTTGTTGAACATGTCGTTCTATAAATATGAAAGGCAATTTATGTACGATTAACAATTAGCATATAAGATATCAACTCTTGCATCTTAATCAAATCATCTTCCAATTTTGAATAGTACCCATAACATTTTTGAAGTTACTAGATATTGAGGCGGTTGAACTGCAATATTAACTTTCCCTTGCTGTGTTACCTTTCTTCGAGCTCACTTTTGCAAGTGCTTTATGTATTGAGTTATCGCCCACCATTAGTTCTACAAATTTTGGTTTTACAGTGTTGGCAGCAAACCTTCTCGTTATCATCATTATCTTTTACGAGAGTAAACTCCTCTCAAGCCTTACTCTCCTCTCAAGCCAATGAAGTCTATTTTCTTGCCTTTTTTCTGGAAAGTATTTTCTTCATGGTTTTGACAGATCTCATTTTCATTAACAATAGCATCAACTTATTTGATTTCTCAAATTATATGGGTAGTATAGTAATGAAGAAGGAAAGTTGAAGTGCAGTGACGTTTAAAATATTGAAGAAAATCTACAACAAATCCAAGCAAGAAGATTTAATTGATTATTTTGAATAAAAAATAATAAATAATGATAATTTTATATAATAGAAGTTTCATATTTAAATATCTAATTTATCGAGTTATTAAATAATTAAAACAATATTTTAGTGTAAACATGCATCTAATCAAGCCTTATATAAAGTTATAATTGAGCATGTTCATAAATTTTATATGAATTGTGCACTAATTTAAATGAGCTGAACATTGGTATATTCAGGCTTGTACATTTATAATCTCGTGCTTTGTAAGTATTTGCAAGCTTGTTCATATACTTGATGAACCAAACATTGAGCTGTATATTGAATTTATTTACAACCCTAGTTCTTAGGTTTATCTTTTTTTAATGATCTTCGTTTTTTGAGAACTTTCCTACTAGCAATAGCTTGATGAAAGCCAGTTATGCATCTGAAAGGTTTATATTTTAATTTAAATTTAAATTAAGTGGTTCTTTCTGCTTTTGTATTTTTTATTTTCCTGTTCTCATAACTGTTTCCATTATTTTCTGTTTAGTTCTAAACATTTTTGATCTCATGCAACCATATCCAATTCCAAGAAACTTAGGAAAGGATGTGTCAAGATTCACATAATTTTCAAGGCATGTTTTTTATATATTTGATCTTGCTGATTACTACGCCTAGTTATGTTCAGGCCTAATTATTTATTATGTACTATGTTAAAATAGTAGCGTTTTGTACATTGATAAAACTCTGGTTTCCGTTAAGCTTCACCTTCTTTGCAATAGCACAAAGCTTATATCGGTACAACCAAGTTTAAGATATTCCCGTCTTTGTTTCTCTGTTGCTTACATTAACCATTTCCTACATCTTGCAGCCGCTTTGTTTTGAATGTTCCAAAAGAAGATCTGGAGTCATTTGAGAGGATGTTGTTTCTTCTTGAACAAGCACATTGGTTTTATGAGGACAACTCAGTTGAACAGAATCCATCTTTGAAGTCTCTCTCATTCAAAGAGTTCACATCCCTTAGTATCCAGCACTTACGTTCATGTATTTCTGCTTCTTAAGGGATGCACTCTAAGGCACTTGATTGTTTTTATTTGAACCTGATTAATCTGGCCCCTAGTTGAGTGTTGGCAAAAACTTGTGTTTGTAGGTTATAGCCTAGGAATAATTTATATACAATACGCCCACTCATGTACAAACTTATTTGCTTTACAGTATAGAGTTTAGGATAAATACTTTTTTTAAAAACCCTATACTATAGATAATTGTGGTCACTAGAGTTTGAACTTGAGACTTTCTGTAACATTTTATGTTCCAAATGTAGTGGTATTGTCTACTTTGGTTTTAGGAAATCATGTGATTTAAGTACTTCCCAAGAAGGTTACTTACCCTAGGCAACTCAAGCACTTTTAACAATGAAATTTCCATTACTAGCATCACGATTTTGCTTGAAAAGGCGTCTCTGCATATTGAGATAATACTATTTATTTATGTAGCTCATAAACTCCTTTCCTTTTTTGATATACAATGATTCATTCCTTTGTCTCTCTCACTATTCACCAGGCTTAAAATCCTGCTAGAAGTCGCTCCTTATACCAGTACTTCCCTTTCTCTTAGGACATTACCCTGCGATCACTCTTCACCCTCTTTAATCACGTGTCGTCATATGCTTTAAGTTTTTGCTTAGTTTATGCCCAAACCACATTGTATTTTAGTTACAAAGCCTCACGATTTTTCTCTAAAGGCGACTCTATAGCTTGGGATCATGTTATTTACTTACATATCTTAGCAATTCTCATCCTTTTTCAATATCAAATGATTCATTTTGGTGCCCCTCACCACCATGATTTTGAAAACCGAACCGATTTGTTCAGTTCAACCATTCAATTATGAACTGACCATTGGAATAGTTCGGACCAAGTTCAAAACCATTCTCTACAAAAACTACCCAGAACTGCTTATGGACCTAGTTAAATCGCCCACCCATAAAATAGTAACTTGAGCTAGGCGATCAACTAAGGCTTTGGTTGCTTATCTTGCATGAATTTATGCAGAGAAGATTTCAAGGTTACCATTGCCAATGGGGGACTAATCCTTTAGCTTGGAGTGTAGCCACGCCTAGGCGGAGTTTTAGCTTTTTTCATTTTGATTCTATTGATTTTATTAAGAATCTATACTCTTCTAGTAAATTTTCTTAAAAATATACTTTTAACTAAAAAAGATACCTTATTTATAATTACATTTAGAAAAATTTTAATTTTAAAATTTTATGAATTTATCATAAAAAAGTTAAAAGTTATTAAATTTGGGCTTTTAAAAAATATTATTATATTATATTTTTATACTTGTATTTTATTTATTATTAGTATTATAAAAGTATATTTTATGAGAATTTATTAAATTATTAAATCTCACTGTTAGACAGAGTTCAATCCCAATTGAACCTTAGAATTAGAAACCCTTCATTCTACTGGTTGGCCTGATTTTCAAAATCTTGCTCACCAATTACGAGGGTTAGAAGCATGACAAGAGTTGTTCCTTGTATCACTGATTTTGTTCTCTTGGGACATTTCTTGACGATCACTCTCCTCCCCCTTCGACCATGGGTTTTCATAGGTCTACCAGTTTTCACTTGGTTCTTCCTCAAGTCATCATATTGTGGGAGGTTGGCTTTGTGAATACTCATGGTCGAAGAGCGTGGAGAGTGATCATCGAGTGATATCTAAAGTGAAGGGAATCACTAATCAAGTGGCGACTTTTAGCAAGCTTCTTGGATAATAAGAAGTAAATAAAGGGGTACTAGAATGATAGTACTACATTAGAAAATAGGGGGAAGGCTAAAGAGCACATGAGAATATCGAAATAAGAAATAAAATGAAATTGCATATGGATAATAGTAAATATGATTTTTATGGTTGAGTCATTCATTTACTTTATGATTATAAGTTGTTATATTTCATGTGTTGTTACACAAATATATGTATATATATATTGTATTGTTATACATGAGATAGATGTTATTTTTACATATTATAATATAGGCATGTACTTATTTAATATACCAACTGCATATTGTACTATTGCTTAATTTCATGTGAAGTTAATAAAATACTAAATTTGAAAGGACCCATCTCTGTTGTTTTTAGAGGCTCACTACAAACACTACACAGGGATGTGTGTAAGGGTCCACCTAGTAGTCATTAGACTAGGTTATTAGGATCTATCTATATTCCAGAGTAAGATAATTATTGGTGTTAGGAGCGGCTTCGGACATGTTTCTAGGCTTAGTGAATACCGAGAGGAGCACAAGAATGAATCGTCCTACATTATGAAGGGAGGGAGTTTATGAGCTATATAAGTAAATAGTGTGTTCACAATATGAAGAAGCGCCTTTTGGGAAAACACTGTAAAGCTGGTGATAAAAACTCTATAGTTAAGCTGCTTGAGTTAGAATAGATCTGAGATTGGTTACTTTTCTGATAAGTACTTAAGTTGCATTGTTTTATAAAGCCATTGCGGGTAATCTCTCTGCAGCTAGGACATGGGATGTTGCACTTTTTGGTTTTAAAATTATGTCAAAATGTTTGGAAATTACTCAAAAATGAGCAAAATATTTTTTTAATAATATTTTAAATTTATTATAAATTTTAATAATTTTATTTCACATCCAACACAAATTTCAACCTTAAAAATCAACTTTATTTCACATCCAACACAAATTCTAACCTTAAAATCAAATTTATTTTACATCCTTACACATCTCCCAATATTAAAATAAATTTTTTTTCCCATCAACTCTATAAAATAAAATATTTTCTCTTTCCTTAAATTTATTCTCCAACTAAACAAGCCCTAGTTGTCATAAAAATTAAAGCTTATAGGTTGTGGATTAAGAATAATTTTATATTCTAACTATAAATAGTCTTGAAAACTCTAATTCATTGATGTTTAATAGTTCTATCAATATACTTTCAATGTATGCCATGGATATCGATGGCATATAAGGCATCCCATTACTTTTTGATCCATATCATTTCATGTCATGGTCCTCGTGGACATCATTGATATTTAGTAATTTAGGATAGTTACTGAATTTTCTTACCAATCATCATTGTATTTATTTCATCTATTTTTATAAAAGCATGGTTACTTGATTTTTGTAATCAATGTACTATTTTCTAGTTAGTGGGGTATAACATCCTTTACTAGGCTTTGCTCTGCTCTTTTCTAGTTGGTGATTTTCATACTTTTACTAAATAGATGCTCTAACAACTGTGTTTTAATTATTTTAGCATATTTAGTTGAATGAATTAAATGTATCGTTGTTGGGTCCTAAGTCTCAGATAAGAAACTCAAAAGGTTAAGTCATTGACAACCAACGTAAAACATATCGAATCAAATATGATATGAATCATTTAAGAAATTACACTAAAGATAGAGTGTTTTTTGGAAGCGACACACTATGTTATCTAAATATCGTGAGAAATGTGCAAAGATTGCTACATCGACTCCTGGGTGTAATGATAAATGAGCAAAGGTTCTCACACTATGGAAGGATGGAGAGAAAGAAGCTATCCAAGATATCAGAATACAAGTCAGTAGAATTAGACTATAAACTTAGAATATAAGTACCCTGATAAGCAAGTTAATAGAGTTGGTAGATTTTATGATTTATCGAAAGATTATATCTTATACATTTAAGAAACAAAATGGATGGGGGAGAAAGCCAAAAAAATTGATGGCTTAAGTTTCAAACTTTGGTACTTTGGGAAGAATCAAACTAGGAATGAAGTGAGTATAATTCCCAATAACAGTTTAAAGAACTAAATAGTGAAATTCAAGAGAAATGCAGATAGAATTATAGCTTTAAAAGCTATAATCAATAAAATGATGATAAACATTGTAAATATATATGCCTTTCAAATAGGTTTGGATGTGAATAGATGAAAAATTTTAAAATAATTTGGAAGAGTTAATACAATGAATACCTTTGGAGGAAAGAATATTTATCAGAGAAGATCCAAATGGGTAGGTTGCAAGCATTATTAAGGGAGTTAATAAGTTTCCGTGGCGAGCATGATTTGGGGAGATTAGTGAGGTTGATGAAATAAATTTTGATTTTTCTTATTTTTTGATTTCGTGATTCCTAATATTTTTTTTAGAAAAAAATGAGCATATTATTGATGCGGAACAAAAAAAATATCAATTATATTTTATATTTACATTCAATAAAATTAATCAGCAAATTATTTTTAATTAAGCATAGAACATTTTCTAAATAAATTATAAGCTAAATAAGATTCTTAAATTCTACAAATTAAAAAAATATTTTAAGATTAAAATTAAACTGGATCGTATGATAAATAAAAATTTATCAAATTAAATTAGGACATTAATTTAAATTCAATAAATCAGATTCGAAATTCAGAAATTTAGGACAGATGTCTCACACTTAAATCTAATAGTAATTGTCACTCAAGTAAATATCGGGTCGCATAATTAGAGCCAAATGAATAACCCAAGTCAAGAGAATAATTTATATTAAAATTAAATAATCAGATTAATTTGATTTAGAAAAGAAATTATACCTTATCCAAAGAAATTCAAGTAGTAGCGATGTAGGAGAGGCAGTCGGCTTGGGTTCAGCGTATTCGAGTGGCATATTTCTTGGGCAAAGTAAAGAGCCGAGAGGCAAAGAAAATGACGAGTCACCTCGCACTTATCGGCGAGGCAGCATGCAGTAGAGGTGGGCGCGTGTCAGAGGTAAGGAGCTAGGAGGCAACGGGCTTCGGACGCAGACGAGCTTCGAAGGCGGAAGAGTGCACAAAGTGCTGGAAGCACAAAAAGATAATCCGAAGAGAGAGAGAGAGAGCAACAGATAAAGAAGTTTTGTTTTTTTGAAAGTGAATAACTAGGCTAATTAGAGTATTCTCACCAAAGGCTAATTCTACCATTTCTTTTACCAGAATATCGACCCTTTAACCTGGACCTAGGTTTTAAGAAAATTCAAACATATTTCATTGATCAAATGCTATTTCTTATTATAATACAAGGCGACCTCTCTATATAGAGATTTTATGAAAAATTTTGAAAATACAATATTAAATGCTGGAAATAAAATGTCATATAAATAAAAGTAAATATAGAACTAATTCTATTACAATAAAGTAAAATTAGTTTTAAATATGATGAGTCGTCAAATCTCCCAAATCTGCTCTGAATCAAATCAAATTAAATTAAATCAAATTTAAATAAAGTTAATATGAAAATCTCCAATAGCTCTAATTAATTTAAATTTTGATTTAGTGCATGACACTATCTTAGCCGTCCAATTCAATGCTGATCTATGTCCCCACCAATTCTCCTTAGGTGGGAGGAACTTGATCCCGTCGAGTATGAGTCATGCGACTTATATGTCTCAGAGTGGTCAGATTAGTTGTAACCTCTGAGTTTTCTGAAAAGGTAAAAAATCTCCACCGATCCAAATATCACTAATAATCAAAGTCAATTAAAATTACTTACTCAACAGGTATATTCAGTTAGCGCTAAATAAATATTAAGGTGGATTTTAGCTATGGACCCTTATCGGTAAAGTAATACTCAAAGAAACAAATGGCTAAGGCCTCACTAGATATTACTGTTGGTTCCTAATAACTAATAGATTTGAAATATTGAAAGTCTTAATTATTCCCATAATCTAATGATAATATTCAAATTTATTCATTTAACTCAATTTAAATAAAGCTAATAAATTTGAATTAATTTGAATTTGAATGATTCATCATATCACGGCATCCTAGCCGTCCAATTCAATATTGATCCGTATCCCTATCAGAAGTTTAATGGAGATAAAAAAAGATCGATATAGAAAAACTTATGATAAAGTTTGAAGAAAAGTGCTTTGAAGAGTCTCAGAAAAAAATTCGTTGTTTATATTAAAGTTATTAAAGATATGTATAAAGGAGCTATTACTTGTATTAGGACAAAGGAGAATTTGACTAAATTTTTTCTTATTGCAGTTGGATTATGTCAATGCTCGCTTTCTACTCATATCTTTTTGCTTTTGTTATGGTGATCGTAATTGAACACATTTAAGTTGAGGTGCATTGGTGTACGTAGATATTCTTTTTATTGATAAGTCTAGAGATAGGGTCGGGGTGAAACTAGCATTATAGAGGAATAATTTAAAGTCTAAAGATTCTCGTTTTTTGTAAATAAAAAATTGAATATATAGAGTGCATATTTAATCAAAAAAGAAGTATTTTAAATAGTGACAATTAGTGATCAAATTATTAAGAAAAGTAAGCATTTTAAATACTTTAAATTAATCATATAACATAACGGTGAAGTAGATAATAATGTCGTTAGCAGGATCCAGGCAGGATAGGTAAAGTGAAGAAATTTTTTTTTGTATTGTGTAATAGAAAATTCTCATTAAGACTTAATGGTAAATTTTATAGAATAGTAGTAAAACCATTGATAATATATGATATTGAATGTTGACCTATAAAGAGGAAAGATACAAATGAAATAAGTATTACAGAAATGAGCATGCTAAAGTAGATAAGTGAGTATATAAAAGGATAGATTAAAAAATGAATATATCCACGAGATGGTTGGAGTAAGCATTAATTGAGGATAAACTCGGAGAAAGTTAACTTAGATGGTTTGGACATATAAATTATTGGTTGATTGAAGCTCTAGTATAGAAAGTTAGATTATTGGACCTTGCCTATGTTGAAAGACAAATAGCGAGATAAAAAAAAAAACATGATAAAAAACTATGAGTAATGATCTTACACGCTTAAATGAGGATTTGTTATTTGATAAAGTGCAATGGAAATAAATCATTCATGTAGCCGACCTCACTTAATGGGATGAAGGTTTGGTTGTTATTGTTGTTGTATTTAGTTGAATGAATTAATCTATTAAGATTAGGTGTAAAGCTAGAGTTATCTTACCTTTGTAGGAGATAGAAAGAGCTTTTCTTATTGCTTTGTAGTCAAAGGCCTTGTTTGGCGTGATGACAAAAATCAGGACCAAAATTGTACTAGTTTAAAAAATAACAATAATAATAATAAATAAAAAATTTTAATCATTCTACACAAATTCCAATATAAAAAATATTATTTTACTTCACATGCTCAATAATTTTCAATAAAAATATTAACTTTATTTCACATCCTAGACCAAAATATTTTGAATCAAGTATTTTGATCTAGAATGTGAAATAAAGTTGATATTTTTATTAAAAATTGTATAATATTTTTTTATATTAGAATTTGTGTAGAATGATTAAAAAAATTATTTATTATTATTATTTTTTTTTTAAATTAGTACCATTTTGGTCGTCGCGCCAAACAAGGGACGTCCATGTTTAGTATACTTTTAGATTTGAGAGCTTGAATTATGACTTAATTTTTATTTTAGAGACATCTTTGCCCCCGATCCAGATGCTTGATTCACTTTGGCTGCATTTTATAGTTGAACCCTTCTTTGATGTTATTTATCATGTATAACATGAATTTTGTTTTTATAGTATGAATTTCTTTTTCATTATGCAAATGTAATTGTACGTATGTATACCATTCAATGTGATATCCTGCAAGTTATTATAATGCAAATGAGATTACTACTTTCTATTTCATGTGTCGTTGCTCTCCTTGATAGTTCAATAGTGTTTAGTAGCTGTGCTGCATTGAGACCATACGTTGATCATATTGATGACATATACAAGGACTTCACTTCTTACAAGTTTCGAGTTCCAGTGACTGGGGGAATTATATTAGACGAGTCTTATGAAAGGGTTAGTATATTTGATTGCAGCATCCTTTTGTTTTCATTCATTTCTTTACGTTAATGTATAAACCTTTTTTCTATATTTATGTTGATGTGTTTCCGTTTGATGGATTTCGTTGGTAGTGTATGCTATTCTATAGGTAGAAATCATATAAGAATGAACAGTCCAATAGTTTTAGATTGCTTTAGATGCTTATATCTATGTTTGTCAAAGAAGCTGAAACACCTATTGTGAAGGATACTATAGTCGTATGAAGAAGTATGTGCAGTATGCTATAGCACAACGTTATTTAAATATGTTTTCATATTTAAATTGTCTCCATCTACCACTGATTCATAGCAAGAGATACTTGCCACTAGAAGATTCCTCCTTTCGGCCATACTTATATGTTATGGTGGTTTAACCATTTTTGGTTGCTGTTATTTAACCCTCATGTGCTAATTGGAGGCGGCAAACCGAAGGAGAAAAATAGAAAAAATGGCGAAAGAGAGATGGAGATGGACTTGAGTAAGAGAAAGAAAGAAGTGTAGATGTTGAAGAAAAGGTGGTCGATGCGGACAATCTCAGTCTCATTTGAGAATTATTCCTTAATTCACATAAAAATTTAAATTTATTAAAACCAGTAGAATTTGTGTAATTTATCAATACAATGATTTACAGGAAATTTTTTAAATACAACTACAACAAAAATAACCAAACTTTTTATCTCACTAGGTGGGGTCAACTACATGAATCATTTATTTTCATTTCACTCTATCAATTAGCAAATCTTTTTTTAGCTCTATCTGTGTAAAATCATTCTTTATAGTTTTTTGTCATGTCTTTTTTTATCTCGCTCTTTCTCTTTTAACATGAGCAAGATCTAATAATCCAACTTTTTGTACTGAAGCTTTAATGTCTAAACCATTTAAGTCGACTCTTTCTGAGTTTATTTTTAATTAATGTTAGTCTAACTTTCTTGTGGTTTTGCTTATTTGTCATTATATCTCTTCGCAGATGATATTGTCCTTATTGAGAAAATTAAAAAGGGAGCTAAAGCCAAACTAGAGCTTTGATGGAATGCTCTAGAATCTAAAGGTTTTCATCTCAGTAGATCAAAAACTGAATATATGGAGTGCACATTTAGTCAAGAAAGAAATACTTATATTAGAGATGTGACAATTGATGATCAAATTGTTAAAAAGAGTGAGCGTTTTAGATAACTTGGATCAATTATACAAAATGATGGCGAAATAGATAATGACATCATTAGCAGGATTCAAGCAGGATGGGTAAAATGGAGAAATGCTTCTGGTGTGTTGTGCGATAGAAAAATCCCATCCAGAATTAAGGGTAAATTTTATTAAACTGTAGTAAGACTAGCGATGATATATGGTGCTGAATGCTGGCCTGCAAAGAGAAAACATACAAATAAAATAAATGTTGCAGGAATGAGGATGTTAAGGTGGATGTGTAGATATACACGAAAGGATAGAATGAGAAATGAGTATATCCGAAAGAAATGAGTATATCCGAAAGAAAATTGGTGTTGCACCAATTGAGGATAAACTTAGAGAAAGTCGGCTTAAATGATTTGGACATCTAAATCGTAGGCCGATTAAAGCCCCATTTAGAAAATTGAGTTATTGGATTTTGCCCATGTACAAAGAGGAAGAGGAAGACCAAAGAACACATGGCAAGAAACTATAAGAAGTGATCTTAGTTACTTAAACTTAGATAAGAATTTGGTAACTGATAGAGCGCAATGGAAACAAAGGATTCATGTAGCCGACCCCACCTAGTGGGATTAAGGCTTGGTGGTGGTGGTGGTTGTTGTACGATTTTACCTCTCGCGCGCAGTGCATCCGCTCATGGGTCGCCTGCGCGCGGCCTTAAGCACCAGCAGCAGGCGTCCGCACGCGACAGCTGGCGTCCACGCGCGACAGCTGGCGTCCTGTCGTACGGGCATACAGGACCCCCGCGCGCGGCCGCACGCGCTGTAGCCGCCTCGCTACTCCGGTGGCCTCAATGGATATTGAAAATTAATAGATCAAGGAAGGGTATTTTTGTGATACATAACAGATTCTATCACAGAGGGACCACGATGTCCCATGTAATATTTTTGGTTGACCTGAATGGCATGTTTTGAGATTTGTGGACTTTTGTGTACAAGTAAGCAAACCTCAGGGGCCTAAATGAAATTACTCCTTAAAAAAAATTGTACAATTTTTACATGATGGCATAATATGTGCATAAAGATTTTATAATTCACACAACATTACATGTGATCCTATTTTTTGTTCATAATCACATCATCTCAAGGTCTATCACATAGTATTCACAGGTTTCACTGCCAAGCATTCTTCAAATTCATCAACTACATATATAACTTATTTCTCATTTTAACATCCAATTTTCAAAAATAAGCTTAACATACATTGATTTCTTTCTTTTTGGTTTATTATTTTATGAATAATATATATATATATATATATATATGTTATATAAGGGCTTCTTTGGTTAAGCAAGAACAAGTGTTTTCCGAGGGGCTTGATTTATTCTCCAAGCCCTGCTTACATTGTGGAACGACAACTCTAAAATGATAAGAATCTAAGTGGAGTGGCTTTGCCTAGTTCTACAAATTGGAAGAAAATGGAATGGAGAGGTTGAAGCAAATCACATCAAGTTAAATCTCCTACATGAGAAATTTATTCTGCTTGGCCCGACCGAATGATTGTTGCCCAATCACAGCTTGCCATGTGTACCATGAGCCTAACTCTGTGCATATGTGACTGGCTGTGATCGGGTGCCTGAATATTATAATCGCTCCTATTTATGCGTCTTTTTAAATTTCATACATATATAATTATTATGGGCTATAATGCACAGGCACTTCTAAAACTACATTGTGTTTGTGTCAGATACATGGACACGATGGGATACAGGGGTACTCGAACATGCCACATAGCATATCTTAATAAAATAATATTAAAAGAACTTAAAAACACTTTAAGACATTTTAGGGTACTTTTTAGATTCTTTCATAATACTTTTGAAATATAAGACATTTCTGCGGTATGTCTAGGAAACTTTTGAGTTGCAGGATACTTCTGGGCTATGAAACATGGACGTGATATGGGAACACGGGGACAAGACACAATGCAATATGACGATATGATTTTTCAAAATATAGAACACAAACACGGTATAATATGTCAGATACAATAATAATATAATTAATGATTCTTACTTAAAAAATATATAGAATATAGAACAAATTTAAAATTTTAATATAAATAACTTGTGAGAAATACAGAAGTCTCATAGAATTAAGATAAAAATTTGAGACTAGACATCATCAGTATTAAAAAGATTTGGTTAGGTTTCACTTTGCAGAGATAAAAAAAATACAATTTTGCTTGCCATGACAATCACGACGAGCACGACAATAAAATAAGATAAGAGCTCTCACTATTGAGGACGAAAGAAGGACAGAGGTAAAGCTAAAGTTCCACACTCTTTTCAATTGGTTCATTTCGTAAGACTACAGAACAGCGGGGAGGAAGAAATTTGATTTAGCTTAGTTAGCTTAAAAATTTGATTTATATTTAGTAAAATTTTAATTATAATAAGATATAGATTTTTAGTTTATTAAATAAAATTTTAACAATAGTACAAAATTTTAAATATCAATAACAAGAACAAAGAGAAAGTAAATGTGTTCATAAGTTTTAGTCTTATATTTAATATTATTAAAAAATATAATATTAATAAATAAATTTAATATTAATATTATATGATTCTATCTTGTATGTTTCATAAGTGTCCTGTGTCTTAAAAGTGTTATGCAAATGTCTCAGAAATATCATGAAAATGTCTTAGAAGTGTTTTACATCTCAGAAATATCCTAAATCTTAGGTGTCACAAACTGTTTTCGTATGTTTTTAATTTTGGTTAATATTATTTTATTAGAACACACCACATAACATGTCCGATACGATGTCACTGCATGTTCTCGCATGTCTACCCATGCACGTGTGTGCAACACAAATACAACGTAAGTTTTTGAAGTGTTCATGCGTCATAGCTTTTGGGACACCTATAGGATAGAAGTATATATATTTAATATTAATATTAAATTTATTTATTAATATTATTTATTTTATTAATGCTAAACATAAGATTAAAACTTTTGAACATTTCTACTTCATCTTTATTTTTTTATTAATATTTAAAATATTTTGTTATTATTAAGATCTAATAATACTAATTTTTTTATTATTAAAATTTTAATTAATATAAGTTAAAATTTTAAGCAGATCAATTTAAATTAAATTTCTCTCTCTCACTACCCTCGAGCTTCGTGAAAACAAATTAATTGCAAAATCTTTTGAACTCTAACTCCACTTCTATTTTTTCTCATTCTCAACACCGAGAGCTCAATCTCTTATTCTTGGACTCGCAGTGGTTGTTCTAGCATGTAAAATTATATTTTCTCTTATTCCTTCATTCACTTTGCAAAAATGAACCCTATATATATCTTAAATCTCTTCGATGTCGACAATATCTCTTTTCAAATTTTCATGTTAATCTTATGAGATTTTTATGCTACTCACGAATTATTTATACTTAAAAAATTAAGTTTATTCTATGTTTCGTATATTTTCTTAAATATAAATTGTTAATTTTATTATTATTGTATTTGACGTGTCATGTCATATTCGTGTCCTATGTTTTGAACAATTGTTGCTACGTCGCACTATATCATATCCTCTTATCCTTATTGTGTTCATGCTTCATAGATTATGTGTATATATTATGTGTATATAATGTTTACTATGAAGCATGAATACAGTATGGCGACACGGATACGATATGATACATACACGACAATATGATAAACTTAAAAAAGACAAGATACAACTAATATATATGTGTATAATATGTCATATTCTCATATTTATAGTATAATTTTGTGGTAGATGAGAATGATTTATACAACTTATTATTATAAATTTCAAAAATATCTTTTAAATTTTTTTCAAATTAATTACATTTTTTTTGAGTGCTTTTGATATTATTAAAAATAATATTATGGACAATTTAACTTGAAAAAAAAATATATCCTTTAATAATTATTGAATTTCAAAAAATATTAAATTTAAAATAGGGTAAATTACACCCGAGCTCCTAGGGTTGGCCACTGAGTTCACGCAATCCACAAAATCTTAAACGTGCTCTCTGGGTCATTTTATTTGTAGATTTTGCTTGTTTAGGACCTCTCATCGTTGTGACCATTAATACACTTCGTGCGCTCTCTCTATCTCTACCTGCACGTGTAGATTGCTGGCACGCACGCACGGCAGCTGCACACAACCTGCTAAGGCAAATTGGAGGTTGTGTGTGGTCGTGCTCCCTTACAGGGCTGGCATGGCTTGCTTGTGCGCCGGTCGAGCAGACGACCGTAGTGCGTGTGTGGCTACTTGCTCACTCATAGCCGCAGAGCCGGCATGACTTCCTTGTGCGCTAGTGAATCACTGTGCTAACTCACAGGGCTAGCGGGTCAGCGTGGCCAGCTGCGCGCAGCCTGCTATGGCAAATGGAGGTTGTGTGCGGTCATGCTCCCTCACAATGCTGGCGTGGCTTGCTTGTGCGTTGATCATGTGCACGACCGCAGTGTGCGCGCAGCCGCTTGCTTACTCATAGCCATAGAGCCAACAGAACTTGCTTGTGTGCTAGCGAAGCACGTGGCTGTCATGTGCACGGCCGTTGTGCTCGCTCATAGGGCCAGCTAGTCAGCGTGTGACTGCTCGCAAACACGACATTCGCCCGCGGCTTATGCAAAAGAGAGAAAGGAGGGCATGATAGTCATTATATATTCTTATTTTAAAAAAAATAATTTTAATGATAGTATTTGACGAAATGCATTTAATTAGATCCAATTGAGCAATTTGCAAGCTGGTTAAAACCTAAATGAGTAATATTGTTAAGATTTAGAACCCAAAGAGCATGTTTAAGATTTTGTGGACCTGTGTGAACTTAGTGGTCTATCTCAGAGGCTAAAAAAATTTACCTTTTATAATTATATCATAAAATTGTTTAATTGCTTTCAAACCTGTCAGATTATTTAACTGAAATAGGAGTTTAAATATATATATATTAGTAGATTAGTTTTAGTTTAATTTAAATCTTACTCAATTCATTTAGCTCAATACAAATGAGATATAGTTCATAATACAGATGCTATAAAATAAACCCAGATATACTGACCTGATTAAATTAGATATATGTTTTCTTTTCGAGTCTTTCATCAAATAAATAGATAGAATAAAAGGATTAAAGTTTATCTTTTTGCAATATAAGCTTGATTAATATAATAAATATGATCAACATTCAATAAAGGCAAAGATAGTATCTATTAAGATAGAAAAAACAGGAACGTCACTAATACCTGTAAGATTATGAAAACATGTTAGCTAAAATAGATGGCGCAACTGCTTGTGAATACCATTTTTTTTTATCGAAGCACTAGCATGTGTAAAACCTTCTACTATTTCAATTGCGTAGCTTAGTATATTTCTCTCAATTTTAATGTTTAAGTCTATATATGAGTTGTGTTTTACATGTAAGATATTTTTTTATTTTCTATCACGTAGGCCGAACCGACTGTTCTAATATATTTTCTCTAATATTTGTGACTTTGACTCAAAGTTGACTGAAGTTTAGGTGAATCAAGTTTTCTTTTTCTTTTGATAAAGTAGGTGAATCACGTTGACTTAAAATAAAATTGATTTTGGGTTCTTCTTGATCTAAAATTTAAAAGATTTTGTTCAAGTTGAGCCAAACTTGCTGATATTAAAGTTGTTTCCGTCTCTAGCTCTGGAATGCTTGCAACGTGGCTTGCTGTTGGCTAATTATTGTGTAGATAAACATTTTATAAATCAAGTTTTTGCAGTTCTCATTTTTGTTAAAGTTATGTTTTGAAAGGGAACTTAAATATTTGTTCTATGTGGTTAAATATTCCGCTTTACTGTGATTTAAACAGTTCCAAAATTTTTAGATCTCCAAGGTATCTTTCAATTAGTTTAAGAATTATTGCTAATTTCAGTCCACTTCCGAAATAAACCTTAATTTATGATAAATGAAGTGCGTATTAGATTGTTGGGGAATCTGTTATCCAAAAGAACTGAGAATTCAAAAACTTGTATTTTCCTGCAGTGCTTGCTTGTGAAAGGTTGGAAGGCTGGAGCAAGCTGGAGCTTTCCCCGTGGTAAAAAAAGCAAGGATGAAGAAGACCATACATGTGCAGTCCGTGAAGTAATCTCCTTTGTTCTATTCTAAAAATATTTTGTGCAGCTTAATTTTTTCTTACGCTTCTATGATGTTGAAATGAAAAAATGCAATCTGGCCTAGGACACCTATCAAAAAAAGTAATGAAACAATGCAATCATGAAAATTTTATCTGTTCATTGGAATAGGTTTACAGCCGTCTTATAAACAGTTTGGTCCCTATCAAAAAAAGAAATGAAAAAATGCAATCATGAAAATTTTATCTGTTCATTGGAAGAGGTTTACAGCCGTCTTATAAACAGTTTGGTCATACGTATAAAGCACAGTGTTTGTCAGTTAATGTTTTATCATTGTTGTCTATTATTTTAGGGACATAATCCTGTTGAACGGTGAAGGAAATATATACATATATACATATCTGTTATTTGCTATGCCATTTCTTCCATTAGGATTGTTTTATTCCTTCGAATATATTGTCTTCCACTGCATTCCTCATGTATCTGGAATGAAGTTTCTTGTGTGATTAATGCAGGTGTTAGAAGAAACCGGTTTTGATGTTTCCAAGCTCTTAAAATTGGATGATTTCATTGAAGTTGTAATTGGACAGCAGAGAGTACGATTATACATAATAACGGATGTGAAGGAAGATACTGCATTTGCTCCTCTGACCAAGAAGGAGATCAGTGTAAGTTCTACATCCAGTGCTGGTTTCATCTTATTTTGATATGACATTAAATTGGGTATGATGTAACATTTTTTTTTGGCAATGAATATCCTCCTTTGTATTTTATGCACCATGAACTGTGAGTTTTTTTGTTATATTCTGCTGTTGTAGTTGTATTGCATATAAAATTATGGTTAGTTGATCCATGAGCATCTCTCGTTTCTCCTCTTATTTATTGTTTGAGCTGTAATTCAACTCATTGTAGACTATCATTGTTAATGACACAATTCTGTCATGTATAATTGGCAGCTGTCCTTTAGTTCAGCTATCTGGTTCCTGTTATGGAACTTTGACAATATATGATTGTAGCTAGTGAAGGTTTACCAAGACCATGATATGTGCAAAATATTTCTTCTATTAAATGGCTGTGATTCTAAAATGGCATGCCAACTAGTCAGTGAGTGTTTTTCAAAAGAGAAATCTTTGTGGCTGATCCCTCTTTTGGATAAAGGATTTGTTATTTGTTGTCACTCTCTTTTGGATAAAAGGCTTTGTTATTTTTTGTCAATATGTTTTTAATGCGCAGACAAAGAGGCATTTGCCTCAATCCTAGGTCATGTCAGCATAGTTGCCTATGCTATTTGTGCTAGTTGAATCTTTTAATCATTGAAATTTTGGTTTCGTTGTCCTACCAATTTGCCACTGTTAAATTGGGTCTTTTATTCAGTTGGAAATCATGTTGCCTCTTTGTCAGTTTTTCACTGTTGGGTACTTGGCATGTTTCAACATTTGTGTCAAACAAAACTATGTCGGTAAAAGGCTATTTGATCCAAGTTCATGAAAAAGTGCTAATAACTTTCAAATGGATTTTTATATAATTGTTAACATAAGAAATGATAGAGCTCTGCTAGCAGGTGACGCACATGTATTTCATAGATAGCGTAAAGAGGGAAAACATCGTGAACAATGAGGTAGAGTAACAAAGTGCAGGAAAGTAAAGAAGATAGAGATTTAGGTGATTTAGAGAGATTTTCCTACGTCCATCGGCCAAGCTAGTTCTAGTTCCACTATCTGCTTTGAGAATCGTCTAAGAGGGGAGTACAAGATATTTGAGAGAGAGAAAAAAAGGGAGAGAGTATAATAGTTGGAAGAATAGGATTGCTTAGGGCTCAATCCAAGGTCTAGAGATCAATTGCTTTCCCTAACTAAGTCTTATTATTTATAGTGACTGTAGGGTGACCAGAGGGGAGGAAGGGCCTCCCCCCATCCGGCTGCACAGGGTGAGTTGGAGATTGGGGTGACCTGGATCTTGTCACGTTGAACTAGGCACAATGGCTTTAGCTGTAGAATTGCTCAATAGTCCATGGTGTCAAGGGAGTGGCTGGATTGTTAGCCCGGTGGTGCTAGTAAGCATCCTTTCTCTGTACATTTGGTGAGGAGTTTCAGCAGGTTGTGTAGACAAGACCTCTCCGTTGTCGCCGCTTCTATACGCCACTAGCCTAAAATAGGGGAGACTGATAGGAAGAAGCACATCGCAGAGAACATAATAAGTGGGTGAGTGACCATACTGTCTTGAGACTGCTAACTGGGCCCCACACACATGGACGGATTAGGAATGGTGCACGGACCATTGTGCGAACTTCTACTAATTGGACCAATGGTGCGACGAAGCTATCCTAGGTCTGTTTGTTGTGGATCGACTGGCTTAGCCTGGCGATGATCTGGGCGGTTGCGGATGCTGCCATATGGATAGTTGTGATGCACTTGAGTTTCTCGGGCAAATATCAACCCTCTTAATTGTCGAGCGTGAACATTGATGTGCACTAGGTGATCGACTAAAGTGACGTTGCGGCGAAGCGACGCATCTTTCCTATCCCACATCATTTTGTTTATTGAGCGATTTGTGAAGACGTGTGTGGCAGACTGCCTGTTAAGTTAGTGAAGAAAATGGCGCCAAAGAGGAACCTAGTGATGATGAAGTTCCTTTCGTAGTTCTAGAAGATGGGAGCGTCGCCTTCTCAGATGTTGGTGTCCTCCAGCATGATGAACTTCTTCACCCTGTTGACCAACTCCAAGAAGTTGTGAGTCTTGCTCAGCTCAAGAAATTTGGCAAAGTCACTATCCTTCTTCATCCCCTGCCAAAAGGTGTAAAGGAGAATAGCTAGGTGGATGTCGTCAGCTTGCACTGTAGTGAAAAAGAAGCGGTCTACGTAAGGTCGTAGGGGCTCCTCCAGTCCTTCAGTGATGTCGAAGATGACCGGATTAGTGTTGACCATAAAACAAGTCAACATTTTCTGTTTGAAGTGACCGTAGGATTAAATGTGCCCGCAAGGGAGTCCAACATATCAATCATAAGCCAGCCTTCTGTAAGATTTGGCCATCAAGTAGCAAAGAGTGCTCTCCTTTAATTGGAGGAAATAGAGAGACCCTTTAAACATTTGTATGTGTTCATGGCGGTCTATTCTCTCGTCAAAGGTCTTGATTTTTGACGAACAAAAGTCAACTTGGATAAAGGCATGACAGAGAGTGTGGTTGAGTGTCTCTTCATGGTTTATGCCTTCAGCGAGATCGTTTAGGAAGGAGACATCCATTCAAGCCAGGGGAGCCTAGTTATGGATGTACAACGGGAAATCCTCTGGGCATGGGGTGAGCAGCTACAGGGATCTCCTAGCAAGTGCTCTGACGCGGATAGAGCATTAGAGAAGTGGTGCGGGACATCGACTTAGAGCACGTGTCCCCAAGTGGTCCAGTACTATTGAGAATCGTGTTGGATAGCAGAGGGTGGTCACGTTGGTGCAACCGGGGGATGCCGTGTCTGAGTTTGTGAGAGTGGCGTGGCAACGATGGTGGTTGATGGGGTCGGGATCGACCTTTCTCCACCCATTAGATGTGGTCGCAAGGGTCCCGCGAATGCTGACGCTTTTGGCACTGCTCCAATTAGGGTTGGTGGTTGATGAGGTAGCAGAGTGGTGACACCATATTATACTAGGGCGACAGTGCTCGGTGGCGGCAGAGATTGTCCTGGAACCTGGGAGGGTCTTATCACTACCTCGGTGAGTCCGACTTGCTAAGTGGTTATCGCTGCTACCCTCGGAGGGTTTGATGATAGCGACATCTGATGGAGAACTTGAGACGGGTCAGAGCTTGGGGTCACACACCTACCATTGTGGGCAATTGCAGTAGTAACAGCCTCCATTTGCTTGGCCATGTTCGCTAGGGAAGCACACACTTCCACCATCTGGATGTCATCAGATGCAAAGAAGGCAACACGGGAGTGAACGCATGTGTTCGAGCTTGAGGCTTCATCCATGACGACCCTCCCTCTCCGAGAATGCCTGGGAAGAGGAATTCTAGGGAGAGCATTAAGGCTGTGCATTCTACCAACCATGCTGACAAGTCTCAATGAAAGCACTGAAGATGTTAACAAAAGAAATGGGAGAGCTCTGTTAGTAAGAGATGCACAGGTGTTCCGTAAGCAATGTAGAGAGAGAAAAGACTGTGAATTAGGAGATAAGTAGTAACAAAGTGCATGAAAATAAAGAAGACAGAGATTTTGGTAATTTGGAGAGGTTCTCCTACGTTCACCTGCCAAACCAATCCGAGTTCCACTATATACTTCGAGAATCCCCTAAGGGGGAGTACAAGTTATTTGAGAAAAGGAAAGAGAGAGAGAGAGTACAATATTTGAAGGAATAGGAGTGCTTAGGATTCAATCTAAGGTCTAAAGATTGATCCCTATCCCTAACTAACTCCTAGAATTTATAGTGGTTGCAAGGAAACCTTCCTTCCCTCATCTGGCAGCATGGAGTGAGATGGATATTGGGACGGCCCAAATCTTGTCACATCGATCTAAGCATAGTGGCTTTTGTGAGAGAACCAGCTCTGCAGTCCATGATGTCATGGGAGTAGCTGGATTGTTAGCCTGATGGTACTGACAAACGTTCTTTCTCTATACGATTGATGAGGACTTCCACCTGAAAGGGTAGATAGGAACTCTCTATTGTCGTCGCTTCTACTCGCTACTTGCCCAAAATAAGGGAGATCGATAGGGGAAAGCATGCCAGAAAGAGGACATGGCAAGAGAGTAGGCAGTGCTACTGTCCTAAAAACACTGGTTGGGCCCCACATGCATGGACTAAGCAAGAACGGGGGACAAACCAACCATTGTGCGAACTTCTATTGCTGATTGGACCAATGGTGTGACGGAGCTATCCTTGGTCTGTTCACCGTGGGTCGACTAGCTTAGCCTGGTTGTGATGCACTTGAGTTTCCCATGCAAACAATGATGGTTCTGCAAAGCTGTACCAGATTTGGCAACATCAAAAGAATCACTACTCTTGTCTCTTCTATCCACTTTTTCCTTTACTTCATGTTTAATAGACTAATATTTAACATATTACGATGCACAGTTCTTACATTAATTTTTTCAAATATTTGTTGCTTATTAATAAGCTTTTTTAATCCTTATGTTTTGCCGATTCTTTTTCTTCTTTATCTTTTGTATTCTATTATTTATGATTTTTGTACATTTTACATTCTTCCTTTTTTGTTTCTTCTCTAAAAATGTTTACATCAATTATGCATACATGTTCAAAGCATTTGTTTCCCTTGCTTCGTGAGATTGTGCTTTATGCTGTTCAGCGAGAATGATGTGCATGTTTGCTTTCATTAATCATGTATTGTTTCTCTAATACGTGGATGTTTTTACTGTGAAATTAATGGAAGTGGACATTTTCTTTTGTTTCCTTTAATTATTTGAAGGCTGATTACATTCATTATCTTAATACTGTATCTCTTGAAGTGATATCAGTCTTAAAACAGTTCCATTCATCATAGCTCGGGCAACACATTGAACAATGAATAAAGTGATTGCATGCAGGAAATCTCATGGCACCGGCTTGATGAACTTCAGCCAGCCGGAGATGAAGCAATTTCACGTGGTGTGAATGGATTGAAGCTTTACATGGTTGCACCATTCTTGAAGTATAGTGTACATTCTGCTTTCCTTTGTGTTTAAATATTCGTGCTTGTTCTGTTTGTCTGAAGTTTGCGTGTTCTTGATTTGCTACAGTGCATTAAAAACATGGATCGCTGCGCATCCTACTCCTGTTAGCCAGAAAGCAGATTTATCTATAAAAGGTTATTTGGTCCTTTTGTTTTTATGCGCATGTTTGCTAAGTTTAAATGATTATTTTTGATACATACTACCCGAACATGCTTGTGCAACATAATAACTTAGTACGGCAACTCAAAAAGAAGCAGCCTCGATATTGATGACGAGTCAAGTTGAGAGAAGACAAGGCTCGACCTCAAGGACAACTTAGATCGAGAGAGATGGAGTTGATGCGAGATAAATACAAAATTCAAGTTCAACAATTTAAATGTTAAATTATTTCAAGCCTATATATGTTCATAAATGAATATATGAAGATCGTAAAAGTTTTAAATTGTACAAATTAATAAATTTAAAAATCAAACTTGAATTGAAATGATAATAAAAAGTATTTACCCATTTTGTTCAAGGTATTGATTGTAATTTAATAAATCAGATTTAGAGTATCACAATTAAATTGAATTCTTTGAAGCATAAATCCATAAGTAAATTCACCCAATAGCTTTTTCAAAGCTCCAAAAATTGATCCAAATTAAACATTCAATAGATAGATATTTACCCTAACGAAATTAATTTACCAATGACAAATTGAAATCAGATGAAGTTATAATTAGAAAATGCTTCAAGGAAGAAAAACTTGGGTGTTTCTTACGAGATTTGTAGGCTTCAGGTTGATTGTGAATCAACTAGCCCTCTAAATGCAGAATTGTGTGGGGTCGACAATTCAGCTCTTGTGTGTCTTCATAAAATCCAATCAATCATGAAAGGGTCGTCCCTCAATTTTTCTAAATCACTTGGAAAAAAGTATATTGGTGGGGACATAATGCCATTGAATTATCAATTTATACCCAGTAGAGTTTACACTCGACATTCGAGATCTCAACACAATGTCTAGGGATAACAATTTTTATTCAAACTCGTTTAACTTACCCCAACTTGCTTCTAATGGGACTGTTATGACTCGCAAAGTTTAACAGACAACCGCAATCCGCCTCGACCCATTTTGGGGCAGGAAGCGTTTAGGCATAACATAATTATGTCTGACCCGTAACCCACAATTAATTAAAAAATAATAATATATTTTTAAGCTTAAAATGATAAAAATAAATTTTATGTTCTTATTTTAATTTAAAATACATCATTATGAATATGAGATGTGGTGGGGAGGGAGGGGCGATTGGAGAGGGGTGAAATGGTGAGGTTATGGGATGGTAGAAAGGAAACGAAGCAGGGCAGGGTTGGTCGAATACACGTTATATGAAAAACGGAGCAGGGCAGGGTGAGTATTGGTAAGGGCTGAAATATCGCGGGGTAGGTATGGGTTTTACATAATTCTACCCATACTTGTTCCATTGTCATTCCTAATAGCATCAATTTGGATGGACGAATGACTCTTAAGTAGATTTGGTGGTTGGTGTGATTGGTGGCTGATTAGCAAGATTAGAAATTCTCATTCAAATTAGCTATTTGGTTTGAATGGGAATCTTCTAAAATTTATGCTAATTTCATTTATTGTATGTCATTTTTTGATAGTTGTATTTGGGATATTGTATTGTTTTTATTTCAATATTTATTAATGCATTTTGAAATTCCAATCTAATAGGGCCTATATAAATGCATGGACTACTGTAGTTTATTCTTAATTCTAGATTAAATCATTAAAATTAATTTTAGTTGATATTATGTCGTATATCCCTGTTAGGGGCTTAATCAAGATTCCTTTAATACTTTCAATATATTTTAGGTATATTCCCCAACTTCTTCTATCATATCTCATTAAGTCAATTTAATAACTAGGTTTACCAAAATTTTATACCCAACACTAGCTTACAGCCCATCTCCCTCTCTTGTTCGATCACAGCATCAAAGCTTCCCATTGACCTCACTGGCCGCGTCACGATCAAGGCAATCCCACCTTCTGTCAGTTAGACTTCACCTCTCGCTGGTGGCCACGCCTCCGTCCTACTGATAGTCTAAGGCCTTCGTGCTACCTATCCACGATTACGCTGATCCCGTCAACCCTCATCCCTTTCTACACCGGCTGTGATTCAAATGCCGGTCAACCTAGCATTCGCGTCATGACCTTAGTCATCTATGCCTACTCCGCACCTTGCTGCTCACCGTCTTCGCACAGCTCACTATTCTGCCTGCGCACAGCTCACTCTCACAAGATATTTGTCTCCTCATCTCCACCTCCATTCATCACCATTGTTTGTGTGGAGGGTGTTGACAACCTACATCTATTGTTACTAATTTGTTATGTTATGCATTATTGTTGTAAGTACTTATTCCCTTGACCATATCACTCCTATCATCTGGTTTCTATTTGATGATTCTGCTTTCGAGATTGCTTGATTTGCTCATTGTGTGGTTTTATTCATCGTTGTGTATAAAATTGCTCTTGGAATAAATTTGTGAGGAATCTTGTTATCTATGAACTATAGCTCTAACTTGTTCAAATAGTATTGCCTTCAATTGTGTGGTGAATCTTTTACCTATTCTTGTATCATGTTTCTCATATTTTTAATCAGCTTGCATGTGATATTAGATCTCTTAGTCATAGGACCATGGGTGATATGCAATGATGAAAATTATTTTGGTGCCCAAAACTTGCCATAGAGTTCTTTAGAAATAATTGGCAAACTCGACAGGTCTATCTCTAGATTCCTCAACACGACCCAATCTTGCTAATGCACAATTCACCATTCTTTGATCTTCTTTGTCTCTACCAATGAAGGCATCTTCCTTAGAATGTTAGCTTTAAATAAATCATCACTCTAAATAAATTGTGTGAGATGTGTCTTGATTAATTCAAAACAAGCCTCGTGAATCGAGCATTTGACCATCTCAACATGCTTAATATCCACAATCTCGCAATCATCATGCTCTTCTATAATATAAAATTTATCTGCACAAGTAGGCTCCTTATCATACTCAACTAATAGAGCAACATAAATTGAGGTGTTATTCTCAAAATGTTCAATCATGGTTGTTTTAGTAGAAAATATAATCTTGTACTTCTAGCAAGTGTTTTAATTACCTTAATTAGTTCCATGATCTCTTCTTTGATGTTTTTTTTAATGTAGTTTTTTCTCATATTCTCCATGCTCCTCTACTAGGACAAGATTTTCATATATATAAAGATGGGCAAAGGAGTAGTACTCTCCTCGGTATGAGTTGAAAATGTCTCGGAGGTATACTATAGATTGTCCTCATCTGAGAGGGGTGAATTGGAAGTGGGTAATATCTGTATCTAAAAAGCACTCTATTGTGTTCTCCAAAAACAGTGGCATAACTGTAGGGAATTGTGCAACAGTAGGTCCCATATTAATAGGCTTAAGACTCATAGTTGTACAAGTATCTTGAATGTCAAGACGTCATGCTATGAGGCATGGGCACTTCTAGAAATCACATAGTGTTGAACACACCATTTGCATGTCCTAATAAAATATTTAAAAAAAACTAAAAGGCACTTATTGGACACGTAAAGACACTTTGACAACCCTCCTCAATTTTGAAGAGGTCTCTTCTCATAGTCTTATCTTATGACACTTCTTTATTACTTACAAATTGTTTATACTTAAAAATAAAAAAAAATTATATTTTATATATTTTTTAAGTATGAATTGTTACTTTTATTCTTATAATATTTAACGTGTCGTATCGCTGTGTTTCACCTTGTCATGTCTTTGTGTTTCTATATTATGTCTTTGTTTCATAGACATCATGATGTCAATGATCACCATTATAGACTATCGTATATTTTCTTTCGAAACAATTATAAATCTAGATGCGAATAACTTCAGGGTCCTTAGAAACATTGTCTGAGATCACCCTCGTACATATTGAAGTACTAAAATACCATACTCTCCCCTTTGTTCAAACATTGCAATTGATCTCGTGGACGCTTAAGATAAGTGGGGTGCATGAACTTGTCTCTCAGAATGGCCTTAAACACAATCTAAATTTCAATTGAAGGTGTTCCTCGAAGGCAATGAAAATTCTCAACATTGTTAGTAGAGATCCTAGGTTGCATGGTAAGCTTCCTCTTGGCAAAAAAATCTTTCTCAAGTTCTCTGTGGACACTTATTGAAAATAGTGTTTCATATCTCAGACCTTTAGGTCTAGTCTAGCATTGCAGCTAAAGGCCTCTATCTTATCACAGTATTGTAGATCTCATTGTTAGTATGCAATTAGGTGATAGGCAAGTGAAGAACTATATCTCATGTGATCAAGGTCAAAGCGACTTGGCATCTAGAATTTCATAATGACATATGGGCATGGCAATTTGGACCCACCCCATGGAGCTCCACCTGCACCCATAGGGCAGGATTTTTGAAAACAAAAAAAAAAAAAAAAAAACTGAAATTTTTTTTTTTATTGTTTTTGATTTGTTATTGACACAAGTGCGAGATCCATATCTTGGTCCCCCGCTCTTTTCCAGCGACTGCAACACCTTGCTACAAAGAGTTCAAAGCTAAGATAGCAACTATACATTCAGCTTCCTCTCTCTTGTTGCCAGCTTCAATTAGTGTGGATTCCCATATCAGGCGTACTACGTTTCTAGTGTCAAGCTTTTTCCATGCTAATGGTGGTGCTTCAGCATATGTTCCTGCTTTGTGTTAAATGGGCCTAATGAAGAAAATGGACAACTATTTCTCGGGAAGACGTTTGCATTCCTAAAAGACAATGGAGGTGGGGAGCTCCCAATGCTATTAGGATTAATCACACTGATAATTTGAGACCTACTCTGCGGTTGTTACTCTCTAACAGCTCATGGGCAAACTAGATGCGAGGTAGATACCTCACTTGTTGGATTTTTGGTATCTCTCTGGAAAGATGGGCTCAACAAATTGGAAAGTTGTACTAGCCATAGTGATAAGCGTAGGCAGAAGTTTGGACATTTGTTTGAAGGAGATGGAAATGGGGGCAACATTGAAAATTAACCATCTTTTAAATCCTACACTAGTCCCATCCCCCAACACCTAGATTTTAGGGATTTTACTTAATTGAAGAGATGCAGGTCTATGTATACTGTGTACGTGTGGATGGATCTCCGCACAAAACTCAAGCTCCTCGACATTGCGGCTAGAGTGGGGTTGGGTACACCATTACAATGTCCTTTATGTGCCTCCACCAGCAAGACATATGATCACCTCCTCTTCCAATGCCAATTCAATAACAATATACTTTCTAGCATCCTTCAAAAGACAAGTCATCTTCAGTCAGCTTCAACATTACCTCAAGTTATCCAATGCCTCACCACAATGCATCTTGCCATTGGGAAAAATAGAACCGCTCTAGCATCTTGGTCTATCACATTTGGAGGGAACAAAATCACAGAATATTTAGGAGGCAGAGTACTTTGTTGCAGAATGTGCTCACAATGTTTACACTTAATATTCTATTTGTACTCTACTAGGCACTTTGTCTTAATAGCCAACTGTCCTCCCTGCAACAAATGCCCATATCTCACACTTGTTTAGTGTGTATGCCTTAGCAAAAAGTTAGTCCGACGATGCTCGGACAATCCATTTACAAGCTTCTACAGTCTGCTCTGCTTAATCTCACCCCGTCTAGTGTGTCTACTGTGGCAACCAAAAAGTTTGGAACGTCTCATTTACAACTTCAGATAGACTCTAGATCTCGTGTCAGACAGCCCTTTGATCTTCAGTCAGACAGTCTGCCTTGACTTTGTCGTTAGCTTGCCTTAATTCTAAACAATCCGCCCAATTTGCCCTTAATTTTAGACAATCTGCTATCTTTGGTAGGACAGTCCTCCTCTTCGCCTTTTGCAGCCTGCCACAATCTGGACTACTTGCAATACTCAGACATCCTTCTCACAAGACATTTGTTATTGCTTCTGCTTCTCGCAAGCGCTACCTCAGTGCACCTGCTTTTGCTGCAAATCATTCTTCAAATCTTCTTGCTTTGTGGTTTTTATACTATGTAAATATTTGTGAACTTTTTGTTGAGGTCGCTTGCATTTTATCCCCCGCTATTACTTTTCTGAAACTCATAAATATATGGGCTATGCCTTCACTTTTCTCCAAAAAAAAAAATCGTTGGTTAATCGTTTTTTAGCAGGTGCGAAGCGGTTCATTCTTTGCCTCACACCTGACTTGCTTTGACTCTGTTGTATCATAATAAATGGGGCAGGTGTCGGTGGAATACTATCTCTGTGTGGCTGTCATAGGGGAAGAATTTTCCAACTCGAGGCGAGTGATGGGGTGGGTGAGGGTGGACACATCTAAGGTATAAGGTGAGTGTGGATGCACTGCCCATTGCCATCTCTAATGATATGTGAAATGTAGAGGAGCATTGCAACCAAAAGACCTAAATGAAATGTCAATATTAAGTATAACAATTCTTTGATATCTAACTTACGTTGGATGACAGTAGAATTTAAGATCATTAGTCTAAACGTAAAAATGTTTAAAATGAGCATAATTGTTTTAATAACTAAATGTATGGTTAATGGAGAAAATTCAAATCTAGCAAAAAAGGTAAATTGCATCCGGTCCCCCTGAGGTCGAAAGAGCATTGTAAATGAATTCCAATTTTTTTAAAACCTCAATTTAGGTCTCTAAGGTTGTAAAAGTTTGTTAATTTTTTATCATTATGTTATAAAATTATTCTCAATCGTTAACTTTCTGGCTTTTTAGATTATAATTTTGAAATATAGGGCCTCTGTTACATGCGAGCCCATGAATTTAGATAAGGCTTTACTTAATAAACAGATTCGGGTGAAAAATATTGTATACCTCAAGGACCCATTAGAAAGGAATTCCAATTCATGAACTCATATAAAATAGGTGTCTAACTTTAGGAACTCATTAAAAAGGAATTAAAATTCATGGACCTACATGAAATAGTGTCTTACCTTAGGGACCTAGATGATTTTTTTAAAACCAATCTAGCTGATATTTACTCTAAAATAAAATCCACATCTTTCATCAAAGTATCATGGTGCACAATCTATTGTTAGTCATCTATCATGTGGATGTCCTTATCAAAAATAGAACATCAAGAGGGAACCCAGCTTTGTCCTCAAGAACAACTTAGGCCAAAAGAGAAAGAGCAAAGAACCTCGAGGATCCAACACCTAGGCAACTGTTGCCTAGCAATTGAAATACACATCGTGTTCACGAGAGAGAACAAAGAACCTTGAGAACCCAATACCAAGGCAATTGTGGCTGGCAATTGAAAGATGCACTGTACAAGGGACAAACTTGGCCGGATTCCTAAGCATCACGTTATGGCATGCCAAACATTCTTTCACAAAACAGATGGAGAATGTTCCATTGAATTTCTCTTCTACTTGGCGAAGTCTAGTAATTGGGAAATTGGCTAGCTCATTAAATGTATTGCCCTGTGCATGTAGGAGAGAGCCTGTTCAAAGAAATGAGAAGTGAGCTTAGTGAAATTCAACATGTTCTCTACAACTCTTTGCTGCTTATTTCTTGTTGGCTTGTTTGTTTTCCTCTTTTGATGAGGACAAGTTGCAAAGGGGAAGGAGAGAGAGTAAGCAATACCCACTACCTACCTCATATGTAGAGTTTGAGAGATTCCGCCCAGCTAACAGAGCCTACAGAAGGGAAAACCCAAAACCCAAATCTTTGGTAGTCAAAGAGGACTTGAAGTCGACAATGGATTGCTTCGCCTTTTAACTTACCCAAAGAATCACTAGGAAATTATGAAGACATTTGATAGACATAATTATGGCGGTTTCCATGCCTTTAAATGTCATAGTATTGGTGTATTTCATCCTAAAGACATAGCCCAACTCATAAGTTTTACCTTTTGAAATTATTAATGTCTAAGGTTGCATACTTGCATTCTCATTTTGACGTATATTCTGTTATCAGTGCTGCCATTTTTTCACAGAAATCTAGGGAAGGATATGATCTCTACCCAAGCAGAAAAGGTTCAGATCTGGGAATACGAACTGATGGAAATGTTGGTGGGGGGTGGGGGAAGATGCTAGAAGGTGATTGTGATGAAGTTGAGGGCTGGTAAGAAGGGCTTAAAGGTTTGTGCTCCTTGGGCGTAGGATGACGCAATGGAGAGAAGATTTCTTGGAGAACTCTTCGTGGTTGATAAAAACATGATTAGCAAACGCTATGATACTGGAAGCTAGGGTGGATTTTGCATCCTTCATTACATGCGGTCCCTGTCTCCAACCTCTGGATGAGTCTCATTCAGAAGACACATTAAGCATGTGATATAGTGGCTGCAGATCCTGTAAATGAATGAATAGCATAAAGATTTCCCCTCCTAATTCTGCACCTCTGTGGGTGGTGGCTTTTGGTAGAAGATGAAAGGGATCCAAGATTAGAGTGGAAGGGCTCCTCAGCAATCTCAGTGGCTCAGACCTTTTTATTTAATGTGTTGAGAATATTTTGATGCTTGTTTGAATTTGGATGTTAGGACAAATGATCAAAAGCTACTATAAGTATACATGGGACAGATTTTTTGACAATGTCAAGGATCTGACTTGGCAAATTCGAGGCAAATGTCAGACAGAGGGAAGGAGGGAGGGGAACCAACATCCTTGATTTCATTTATCATTTGAATTTCATTCTTAATTTCATTCTTAATTTCATTCTTCTGCTACCAACTAGTACTGACGCAAATTTGATTAGGTACAACTGTGTGGAAAGCAAAGAACAGTACAAGTGCTGCTCCAGTTACTGAAAACCCATTGCAAAGAGTGGGATCCGATCCTCATAATGCAGATGTTAGGCCAGGCAGAAGCTTCAGAACCTTCAGGTTTGATATCCCCAGCATCCTGCAGGCCATGGAATCTGCTTTTTCCAACTAGCAATATATCTCACCACATATATTAAAGAAAATCATGGCTTTCTGATCTTCACCAAATCTTCATTTCATTCCACAAATTAAAACTAATGATTTTATGAATGGTTGTTAGACTGTATATGCTTGAATATAACCTAATGAGATGTGCTGAATGGTTACTCATACGTTGAATCTTATTGCAATTGTTCGGTGGATTTATAACACAAACTAGAATTGCTAGCGAACAAAAGACACTAGACAAAGTATGATGTAACAACTAATATCTGCTGAGGAAGACGTAATTACAGAAATATCTATTAGCTAAGAAATAGATAATGACGTTATAATGAAAGTTGGTGTTACACCAATTGAGGATAAATTTAGAGAAAACCGGCTTAGATGGTTTGGACATCTAAATCGTAGGCTGATTGAAGCTCCAGTTAGAAAAATTGAGTTATTGGATTTTGCCCATGTACAAAGAGGAAGAGGGAGACCAAAGAAGACATGGCAAGAAACTATAAGGAGTAATCTTAATTACTTAAACTTAGATAAGAATTTGGTAACTGATAAAGCGTAATGGAAACAAAGGATTCATATAGCCGACCCCACCTAGTGGGATTAAGGCTTAGTTGTTATTGTTGTTATTGTAATGATGCACTTGGAAATAAAATAAAAATAGAGTACATCTGATTGTATTATAAACAAAAATAAATCGATTCAAAATAAATTGATTAAGATAATATAGAGAAAATTTTTGGTTAAGAAAGGTAGTAGAAGGTGATCCACATAACTTTCAGAAAATAGTTAGGATAATGTTTCTGATGTTGATAATGTTTATTATAAGAGAGGGTTGTGATACATGTCCCTCTGAGAATTCAATATCCATTAGATGTGTAACAATTTCAATATGTGTATTTCTCTAGTTCATGTGAATTTATACATGAAATACAACCAATCATTGTTTACTAGAAAAGATGTACTTGATCTCCGTTGTCTAACGGGGTCTAAAAATTATATCTCTAGTCGACCCGGTTAACAAAACAGTCAAGTCAGCTAAGGTTGGATTTGAAGATAGCTCACCAAATTCCTTTCGTCATATTTAAATTATTTTTATATTTGGAATGAGATGAAACAATCATTCTCTATAGGTCTTTGATTGCAATTTCAGCAAAATTCTATTTGATTATAGTCCGGTCCTTCCCATTTTGTTGTTCAAAGGTTGGATGAAATTCTTTATCTTCGTATAAGTCTTGAGTTTATAAGATTAGGGACTTAACGAGATATCTAGAGAATTAGGGGACCTTTTATGTAAAAATACACAATATTCATTCATAATTTTCTCCTTCTAAAGTTCAGCTATGTTTAAAGTATAAAATCTTTCAATTTAGATTTTGACATTAGAGTTTTCTTGTATTTGGACTTAAATAAAATATCTCATATTAATAGGCCTTTATTTGCAATTGTCCAAAAACTTTCTTTTATGTATGTGAGAGATAAATATCTCTTTGTTTAAAGTATTAATTTTATGAATTTGTTTCATTTTGTCTCATTTAGAACTTAGATGAAATACTTCATAATTAGGGGATCTTCTGTGTAATTTCATTGTTCAAACCTAATTCACACCACTTTCTATGGTTATTTTTGAAGAATTCCGATAGAAGGGACTTTCGATAGATGGGATTTTTGATAGAAGGCGATTTTTGATAGAAAGGAATTTTTGATCATTTAATATTTTAATATTTGATATTTTAGAGGTTCTGTTAAAAGAAATCTTCAAACATCTCAAACATCAAAAGAGGTCGACAGAGTCATTTTAGAGAATAATAAGATTTATAGAGAGAAAATAAGTAAAAATTTTTTCAACTTAGCAATTTCATAATTTGAAGGCCGATTTTTATAAAGAACATAAAGTTCTGCATAATCAGGAGAATCGCATAGATATTCTCCAATCAATTTTAGGAGTCTCTGTTGAGTGAATTTTACTTAGAGAAAGAAAAATAAAATTATTTCATTTTGGCAACGATCACTCGCTGATTTGTGAAATTAACATATCAGTTGACTTCATCTCAATCCAAAGATTATGTAGATAGTCTTGGTCCATCAAGACGAGCTCCGAATTATTCAGTTGAGCTTAATCCCTTCACCGATTTAAAATATTTGATTCAAATATTTTAATATAAAATGTGAAATAAAGTATATATTTTTATTAAAAATTATTAAATATGTAAAATAAAATAATATATTTTTATATTAAAATTTATATAAAATAATTAAAATTTTTATTTATTATTATTTTTATTTTTAAAATTAGTATTATTTTGGTACTGATTTAATGCGCCAAAGAGCTTAGTCCGTCGTTAATTTTCTCCATCTTTATCAGTGCTTTCTCTCTCTTCTCCTCTGAGCTCTCTCTTTTGAGCAGCAGCCTATTTATAGCCTTTTATTAGAGATGTAAAATGACCTCACGGTGAATGTAATTAGATTTCAATCACCTTTCTTAGAACTCAAATGTACTCATTTATTTGTCAATTTGAATTCTTAAACTCACCTATGGTGTTCACACCAAATCGTAATGGTTTACAGCTGGCAACCATTCCTGAACTTCGAAGCTCGCTGGGATTCTTCGACCAGAAGCTTCGAAAGGCTCAAGAGGAACTTAAAATTCTGTTGAGGCCGGAGAAGGAGGCGGAATGGGATGCCGCCGCTGCGTCGCCGGAGAAGGAGGCGCTGTTCGCCGGATTCACGCCATTGCTGGAGGAGCAGGGGACGCCACAGCCACCGTCGTTAGAGAGGGCCGCCGCGTCGCCGGACAAAGAGGGTAGCTGCTGCTCGTCGTGGATTGTCGCTGCTGGACGCCGGAGAGGAAGACGAGAGGAGAAGAGGAGAAGGGAGAAGAGAAAAAGGCTCCTCTCTCTTTCTCCAACGCAGGTTCGACGCGACACGGTTTAAACGCGGTTTTGAAAGCGCGTCGAAAACGAGTCGAAACCGTGTAACGTTGAGCCCGCATCGAATCCGGGTTTAATCCGCGTCAAAACCGCGTGCAAAAAACCGCGTCGAATCCGCGTCCAAAAAACCGCGTCGAAACCGCGTCGAAACTGCGTCGAAACTGCGTCGAAACTGCGTCGAAACTGCGTCGAATCCGCGCCGAAATCGCGTCGAATCCGCGTCGAAACCGTGTAGAAACCGCGTAGGAAACGCGTCAAAACGCGTCGAGACCACGTCCAGAACGCGTCCAAACCGCGTCAAAACCGCGTCGAATCCGCATCAAAACCGCGTCGAATCCGCATCAAAACCGTGTAGGAAACGCGTCAAAACTGCGTTCAAACCGCGTTCAATCCGCGTAGAATCCGCATCGAATCCGCGTCGAAACCGCGTCCAGTCCGCGCCGAAACCGTGTTTAGTCCGCGTCCAAACCACGTAGAAACCGCGTCCAAACCGCGCCGAAACCGTGTTTAGTCCGCGTCCAAACCACGTAGAAACCGCGTCCAAACCGCGTTTAAATCGCGCAGAAACCGTGTAGAAAAACGCGTCGAAACCACGTCCAGTACGCGTCCCAAGCCGCGTCAAAACCGCGTCGAATCCGCATCAAAACTGAGTAATAAACGCGTAGAAACCTCGTCCAAACCGCGTTTAAACCGCGTAGAACCCGTGTAGAAATCGCGTAGGAACCGCGTCAAAATCGCGTCCAAACCGCGTCGAATCCGCGTTCAATCCGCGTAGAAACTTGAAACCGCGTAGGAAACGCGCCGAAACCGCGTCCAGTACGCGTCGAAACCGCGTAGAATCCGCGTCCAATCCGCGTAGGAAACGCGGCGAAACCGCGCCGATAACGCGTCGAAACCGCGTCCAGCCCGCGTCGAAGCCGTGTTTAATCCGCGTCCAAACCGCGTAGAATCCGCGTCCAATCCGCGTAGGAAACACGTCGAAACCGCGTCCAGTAAACGAGTCGAAGACCGGCGTAGAATCCGCGTCCAATCCGCGTAGGAAACGCGTCGAAACCGCGTCGATAACGCGTCGAAGCCGTGTTTAATCCGCGTCCAAACCGCGTAGAAACCGCGTAGAAACCGCGTTTAAACCGCGTAGGAAGCGCGTCCAAACCGCGTTCAACCCGCGTTCAATCCGCGTAGAAACCGCGTTGAATCCGCGTTAAAACCGCGTAGAAAACGCGCCGAAACCACGTCCAGTACGCGTCGAAACCGCGTAGAATCCGCGTAGAATCCGCGTAGGAAACGCGTCGAAACCGCGTCGAAACCGCGTCCAAACCGCGTCATCTCTTTTTCTCCAACGCGGGTTCGACGCGACACGGTTTAGACGCGGTTTCGAAACCGCGTCAGAAACGCGTCAAAACCGCGTCCAATCCGCGTCCAATCCGCGTCCAATCTGCGTCCAAACCGCGTCGAATCCGCGTAAGAAACCGCGTCGGATCCGCGTCAAAACCGCGTCGGTCTAACCGCGTCAGAACAAGGTCAAAACCGCGTCATAACCGCGTCGAAACCGAGTCGGACACGCGTATAATCCGGTTCCAACCGAGTCGAAACCGAGTCAAAACCGAGTCAAAACCGAGTCAAAACCGAGTCAAAACCGCGTGCTCTTCCCTCTCTCTGCTTTCCGTGAGCTGCCGCCGGAGTAGAGGAAGGGGGCGCCGCTCGCCACTGTTGTTGAAGGGGAGGACACAAGAGAGAGGTCGTGAGAGAAGTCCCCTCTCTCTCTCTCTCTTTGCTTGCTGTGAGTTGAGGCCGGAGAAGGAAGCGGAATGGGATGCCGCCGCTGCGTCGCCGGAGAAGGAGGCGCTATTCGCCGGATTCACGCCATTGCTGGAGGACAGGGGACGCCACAGCCACTGGCGTTGGAGAGGGCCGCCGCGTCGCCGGACAAAGAGGGTAGCTGCTGCTCGTCGTGGATTGTCGCTGCTGGACGCCGGAGAGGAAGACGAGAGGAGAAGAGGAGAAGGGAAAAGGGAGAAGGGAGAAGAGAAAAAAGCTCATCTCTCTTTCTCCATCTGCTGCCCTAGTTTCCACCGCGCAGCGCTAATAGTATCCAAAAACGCGGGTTCGACCCGATTTCGACACGATTTCGGCGCAATTTCGGCTCAAATTCGACGCGACACAGTTTAGATGCGGTTTTGAATGCGCTTTGAAACTGCGTCGAAACCGTGTGGCATCGAGCCCGCGTCGAATTCGTGTCCAAACCGCCGCGTCGAAACCGCATCGCAACCGCGTCAAAACCGCATTTGTTGACCCCTCAATTTTGTCGGGACACAAGCGACCACTTTATCTTCCAAATGTGTTTTCAACCATTCCTCGGGAAGTAGCTAAGTTCTCTCAATAATGATTGATTCAATAACAAGACCATGACACCTCGATTTAGTTTGAATGCTACCACAGCACCTAAGTCCAACAAAATTCTTTTTTAAGCTAAACAAAATAATAAAATAGAAAAATTTATATTTATCACCCCCAAAAATTCATTATTTTTAAGCGATACCCTCAAAATTTATTATTTTCAAGTAACACCTTTCATTTTGGAGTATATTTCCAGGCAGTATCCTACTTTTAAAATTAAATAGAGATGCTGCATAAAAATAATAAACTTTGATAGTTCTGCCTGAAAACAATAGATCTTTGGAGGTAACAAATGTAAATCCCCCAATATAATATTTTGACTTGTAGCGCTCAAAACTCAAACAAGGTGCGAGCTCTTCGTCCCTAATCTAAGATTGAGAGAACTTCCATGCATTCAACAAAAGGAGAGCCAAGCAACTGTCACTTTCCTTATTTTATTGAGATAAACATCACAAATCTCAACTGTTTGTTGTTAAACAAACAAGATTAAATACATTACTAATAACATTTATAATGACTAAGTTGTGCATCATTAACACCACCACAAAGTATTTATCATGATTTCTCTTCTTCATTTAAATTCTATTTAGCTGCTTCCTTTAAGCACCAGTGAGTCAAAATCATTTAAATTTATATGTATTTCACAACACATCATAATCAATATCCTAAACAACATATGTAATACATATATGAAGGCCCAAAACCTGAGTTTTTGGAAGGTTTTGAATAGCTAATTCAACAGTACAAAAGGAAGATTCAATCTGAAAATCTAATAAAGCTGATGGCTAGGGCAGGCACCCCCCTCCTTCAAACAGTACAGAGAACTACTAAACTGGAAGGAATTGATCCAACCATATGTGAGGTTGATGTTCTCCAATCCATCAAGTCAAATTATAACGTTAATTAATGCATAATAAGATGCAAACCACCTGGTGCTTGTTCCTATAACCCTAGGAGAACAAAATAGAACTAATAAAAGAAATAGGAAAAAAAATATATATGAGAGAGCATAAATAACATCTTCCAGATGAATATAGCTTCAGAGCTTGAGCTCTCCCAAGTTCTCTATCACAAGCTCTGTTGCAGATCTTTCTAGAATACCAGCAGCAACTGCAGCCCCTACCTTTCCTTCATTGCCTTTGAACGCAATTATGTCAGTCTGCTCTTCCTTGACATAAACACCAGTGATGGTAGTTAAAGTTGGTTGTTCGATGATTTTTGATACGGCAGCGGGTGGTGGAGAAGGAAATTGAGCAGGCGGAGCAGCAAAAACGGGAACGGTCCGCCTTACGTGAACAGGAGGGGCAATTTGAGGTGGTGGATTCATAACATAAGGCAAACGCTGATGAGCTGGAGGTGGTGGAAGTGGAGGAGATGAGAACACTGGAACAGCAGTTCTCATAGTCACAGGTGGAGCCACGCTGGTATAAGGCATTGTAAAATGTTGCACAGGCATGTAAGGCGGAGCTTCAGCTGCAGGGAATTGGGGTCCACGAGATCTTTGATGCTCAAGCGGTGTGGCATGCAATGCAAAACGAAAGTCATCCATTTTCACGGGGGAGGCAGGTTGGATCCTTGAAGCTGTTCTTGGCCGGATCACGGGCAGAAGCTTTGATCCAGCGTTATATGAAGTGTGTGATGTTCTCTTATCAGAGTGGAGCAGGAACTTATCAGCAAATGATGTGGTTGTCATGGCTCTTTTCTCCCGCAAGCGGTAGCTCAACAGAGCTCGGGCAATAGTTATCTGCTCCAGCTCATCGTTGTTCTCTGTCTCAATTAGTGAGCTCGACTCTCCGCATGCCGCTGTTGAGTATAGGGTGAAAATGGTAAATCATGTTAGAGTTGTACTTTCAATTCGGTATTGATGATCCGAAAGAAAATCAATTTAATGGCAAAAATTGTCACAAGGGTAAGCAGTTATAACTTATGTTTCAGTAAATATAAACATCTTAAATACTTGTGAATAAACAGCATATGATCTGGTAAAATTAGACGAGTACTAATGACGATATGTTGAATGTGAAATCTGAACATACAATTAGCATGCTGATTGGCAAAGCAGCACAGCTAGATTAAATCACAAGACAAGGCGAGCGTATAATTCAAGGACTCAAACACCACAAAGTAATGCGAGCTGCAGAAGTGGAACAACTGTTTAGATCTAACAATATAGGGCATTATTAAAGACAAAATACAGGAATATAACATCTAGCTCATCAGAACAATAATACTTCAGTGCAAAAAATTGGGGTCAATGTTATTAAACCACTGAGCTGAAACAGTAGTTTTATTATCTAAATTAAGTTTAAAAAGCTAAAGCTTAGCACTCTAAAACGCATTTAACACTTATAAAGATGCCATATTGTTTGCATATATCTATATCAGGTATTACACGTTACAATCCATTTGAAACTGAACTTAAACTTCAGAAGTTGTTACTATTTGATAATGAAACCTGTCTTATGAAAAGCAAGCCATCAGGCCGAATGTAATGAGAGAGCTAACACTGTTTCAATGATTTCCAGGCTGCCATGGCTGCATTTTTCTCAGCTTGCTTCTTGCTCTTAGCTGGTTCACCATTGAATGAGATCTCAGCAAGCTCCACAGTGCATGTAAAAACAGGATGGTGCCAGTGACCAGAACGATACGTTGTATATGAGGGCAATGGTGCCCCCACTCTCTGTGCAACTTCTTGGAGCAAGTTCTTGTATACACCTGTCTCATCCTGTTCAGATTAGGAATAGTCAAGAGTAAGATTACGCCACTGAACATTGAAAACAATACAACAACAAACTAAATATTGCCAAAAACAAAAGGGAGATAGATTCCTAATAGCAATGCTCAAATAAACAAGCCAACTTGAAGGCTTGAAATGTCAACTTAGTAAGGAAGTGAAGGTGGCAGAGAATTTAGAACATGTCTAAAAATGTTCTAGTTTCAAAGGGGCAATCAAGAGAATTGCAATTTTGGAGCACCAAAAATGCTACGTATTAGTTTAGTTTCATACAACTACATAAGAGAAATATATTACAAATTTAATCAAAAAAAATTACTGTAATGTGATATACTTCTTAGTCATGGTAGATTAAAACATAGTAATTTGTCAAGATTATTCATGATAAAAAATTAATTGGTGTGAAAGCTACAATCATAAATCAAGATCAAATTTTTGGAAGCATCCGTTAATAAATTCACCTAAATTTCAAATTTAGGAAAGGGATAATGGTTTGGCTTATTTGTGAACAGTATATACTCCAGCTAAAACATGAAATAAAGCTTCAAAATATTTCAAAAGGCTTAATGAGTCCTCGAAAATCATGAGTCATGCTAATTACTTCAACTGGTCCCCTGTTATTGGATGCGAACTTACAGCTGACAATTATTATAAAATTGACACTTCGAAGGAAATAATAGAAGTGCTTCTTGGTGTAGCACATTATTTATAGTTGATATTAGAAAAAAAATTAAAAAAAAAGAACAATACTCTAAGGATTTTTTGTGGCTTCAAGTTGCAATGTTGTCAGGCATGTAAAGAAGAAAAACCATAAAATTACAATACTATCAAACCTGGGTAGAATAGTATATGATGACTCCATACTCATTAAACATAAACCATGCATCATATGCGACGAACACAATCATCTAAGTGACAAAATCACCTCCTTGTTCTTCTATAACATTTGACAGTAGCAGAAAACTACATAACATAGCTAAGGGCATCGAAATAGAGCACAAGCATAACATTGCAAAAAAATAGCAGCTCTTTTCTGTTCCAATTATTATATCCCGGTAACAAGGAAGCATATTAAGTTGTAAGAGGCAATGTCAAGAGAAGCAAGGATGCATGTTAAAACGGTAAAATTTCTTAACATGACAGCTGCTTGGCTTGCAATGTAAGTGAAATTGAAAAAGCTATCACAACCTTTTTTAATGAACATTTGCTTAAAAATCAAGTAAGCCATAAGGTTAAAGAGGAATAACTGCACAAAGATAAACACCTAGGCATCAAAAATAGTACATTCATCATGCATGATTGGGAATCGAGTATATATGTTTATCTAACCTGACAGTAACTGTTGATGTTAGTAGCAGCTTGATGCTAAAGGATGCTTTAAACATTCCAAGCTTGTCATCCATAATATATAAAGTTAATTCACCTGATCTACCATTGAGACTTATTCCAACTAAACCCAAACTTCTCTTTTTTTCCTCCCAACACCATATTTCAAAGATTTATTTCCAAAAATGCTAGTCCCAAGTGAAAACTTAGAACTGACAACAACAAACAGAATAGCTGGTTAGAGTACCCTTGAGACCAAAGCAAAACAAAACAACAACAACAAAGCGTTTGAAACAAACTGGCTGGGTTCAGGTACTTGGATTTCTCATCTCGATTCAGTTGCTTGAATATAAAGCAATGCCCTTTGTAAGAGCTAATGAGTCGAGCCCATGTCTAATAACCATATCTCGATACGTTTTGAATGTTCCCCTCCCTCACTTTGCCATCGTGACTAGTACCTCCTTGCATTTATAAACTCAAGAGATCAATGACAGATATGAACAAACAACTTTAAAGGTCCCTCCCTCCTTTCATCCACTGTGTCAAACCCAGTCTCTTACTAATACATTCATTTCCAGTGTGATCAATTCTAGTGTAACTACTCTCAACTGCATTAACTTTATAGATTTCCTACAACTTAATTGCCCACACTCACCTCCACATACTTCCACACAACATAATTGGTTGGATAGAAATCATATAAACTTTTCGCTCCAACAAAGAAGGAAAAACAAATGAAATACCAGGATCCGTGCAGCGAGGGAGTGAGAGGGACCACGGGAGGAGAGGGCGTTCAGAGCGACCTCGGCAGCTGCGTGCTCGGCTTGGCGGAGTGTAGTACAGAAGGCAGGACTCTCGAAGATCTCGCCGTTAAAGCTGACGGTGGCCTTAAACCTCGGCGCGTGGTCTGGGCCCTCTCTTAGGCAGGTGTACGACGGAAGGCTGAAGCAGCTCCTCTGAGCAAGCTCCTGCAGCTGGTTCTTGTACATCCCGAATAACTAATAGCCGCTGTCAGTGCCACCGATGATCTCCGGTGACAGACGCCCCAAAAACCTCCGATGATCGGGGGCGGTTCGCCGGAGTTCCACCGGACGAAGCTCAGGCTTTTAGGTTGAAAGCCAATCTCCGATTCCGAGTGGTCAGAGATCTGCGGAGTGGCGAAACGTTCGGAATCCCAGTGAAATGCGGTCCTTTTATTATTTCTATATTCACGAGGACTAAAATGATAATAATTTAAAACATAATAATAAATAAATAAATAAAATTTGTTAATTATTTTAAATGAATTTTAATATTTAAAAATATTATTTTATTTTATATTACTAATAATTTTTAATAAAAATATCAACTTTATTTCACATTCTAAATCAAAATTACATGATTCGAGTACTTTGATCTACGATATAAAATAAAATTAATATTTTTATTAAAATTTATTAAAATATTTAAAATAAAAATAATATTTTTTATATTACAATTTACATAGAATGATTAAAAAAATTATTTATTATTTTTTAAATTAGTAATATTTTGTTCTTAATTTTATTTCTCACGTCAGTCTTTGAGTATTTATGGAAAAGACCAGATTTTAATGACTTGCTTGATTAAAGATTAAAAAATATAATTTATTTTTATAAAAAAAAATAAAAAATTTAATTTCACCCAAACTTTTAAATATTACATTTATCTTTAAATATATAACACCTGTAATTCAACTTTTATGAAAAATAATATGTAATTAAATATCTTTAAAAATATTAAAATTATGCAACATAAATTTTATCCTTTCATCTTTGAAAGAAAATCGACATATATCACTACTAAGAGAGATTATTGAGTTCAAGTAACGTATCACATGGGATATTTATGCATGATGCATGGTCGTGTAGGACCCAATGAAAGAGGCATTTAACTATCATTTATGCTTCGTAAAAAAAAATTTATTTTGTATTTTTTGCTTTGTAGAAATATTTTGTTTCGTATATGTATTTCTTTGCATATACAAAACAAAACTATATGAAAGTAAAAAAAATTCTTATATTAAGCCAAAAAAAAACTTCAATAAGTTGCCTTTCTATTTTTTATAAATGACATATGATTGCTCAAAATACAATATTAGTTTTTTATATTATTATATTATAACTTAAGTTTTAAATTTAGGTCATACGCATGGCAAGACTTGATAAAAGTGGAACTCTGTAGAAGACTATCGCGAAGACTCAAACTCGAACTGAAGCCGTGAAAAAGCTCATCTTGAATTGCTTTGTTAGCGATCGTATCAATCATGAATGCTCTTGTGGATCTCCCACTAAACAAGAAATGCTCGTCGGACGTACGCATATCATTTGTAAGCATTGAAAACTATTTCTTGAGGCCTTCTAGGGCGTGGATGTTGTACTTGACGTAGGATTGATGGGATTTACATAAAATGTTAATAAAGGAGTTTACTCTTTTATTACATATATAATACCATAACTATTATTTTCTCTATTTAATTTCTTTGATGTGGTATTTTCAAGACGGTGAAACTTGTCATTCTGTACTTTTTATTTTAATAATTGAGCATTTTTAAAGCGTTCTCTAATTGGTATAGTGAATTTTCATATAACAAATGGTTAAGATATTTTTTAGGGATAATTACACTTAGGTTTCTGAATTTAACACTTAATAACGCATATATCTATATTTTTTAAATTATAACATTAAGGTCCTGAGTTTTAATAAATAATCAAATAGGTTTTTTTTAATTTTTTATTATTAATTTTTTTTTAAATTATCATTATACCCTCAACCTCTTTCTCTCTCCACCCCGCCTCTCTCTCTCCTCTCGATCCCCGCAAACTGGTGACGCCGTGCGACCGCCGAACGCCGGTGGCCGTGCGGAGTGTGCGACCCACTGGCAACCGTGCGATCATCAGAGGGTCATGCGATCGCACGCGTGCGCGGGGATCGAAAGGAGAGAGAAGGGCTGGCTACACTGGCGCTGCATGGCCGCCGGTGGGTCGCACACGCCGCGCGGCTGCAAGTGGGTCACACACGCTTCACAGCCAACGAGGTCCCTCTCACTCCTCCCAATTCTCGCGCACGGGCGACGGTTGCGCAACCCGCCAGCTGCCGCGCAACGTCGCCTATGCGCAAGGATCGATAGGAGAGAGAGAGAGAGAGGCGGGGAGGAGAGAGAGAGGCCGAGGGTATAATGATAATTTAAAAAATAATAAAAAAAAAAATTAAAAAATTCATTTGATAATTTATTAAAACTTAGGAATCCGATGTTATAATTTTAAAAATATAAACCTATTCGTTATTAAGCGTTAAATTCAGAGAACTGCGCGTAATTATTCCTATTTTTTATTTCAGAATTTTAAATTTTCAGTTATTGATTTCTACAAAGAAAATAACTGTTGATGTGACATTATATATATATGGCAGGCTGTTGATTCCAACGTGATCAGTATTGACTAAATCAAAGCTTTTGATTAATAAACAAAACATAATTAAAAAATATTTTCTTTAAAGAGTCATTAATTATTTATCTTGAGGTCCATTTTATTACTATATATTTATTAGTGGGAATCTAAGCAAAGAAATATATATATCAAATAGTTTAAATTTGGGTAAGTTGGATATTTAAAACTTTCTAAAGATTCTCAATCTAAATTCGTGTACGTCATTGAAGATAATGTACGATAAGGTCCTATGATACTTATATTTTTACATAAAAGCTTCGCAATATTCTCTCATTGATATAGTATCGCGAATAATATTTAAAAGTGGACCTGTTGTTGTTAGGGTTAATTTATAGAGGCTTATCACTTGTTAGAAAATGTGATTTCTTATAAAAGCTTAACAACAAATCTTGTAAACGAGAAAATTCAAGTTACAATGTGATCCTTATGAGGAAACAAAATCAAAAGATAGAGTAAAACAACACATGAAAACTTACATTGCTCGAATAGGTTCTCGTACAAAAATGAGCCAAGTCAAAAAGAAAATTCACCAAACAAGATAAGAAATCAACTAAGGTGATTTCAAAGTGAAAGTAAAGAGATTCTCCCTCAAAATCACTTTATGGAAAAATGAAAAATTCTTGGAATAAGACGAGTTATGAATATGGATCTATATTTCAAGGTATACCTTATAAAGATAGGGTATGTGGTGAGGATACAGATCAGCATCGAATTGGATGGCTAGGATGACGTTATGTATTAAATTAAAATTAAAATTTAAATTAATTAGAGCTATTAGAGATTTTCATATTAGCTTTATTTAGATTTGATTTGATTTGATTCAGCATATTTGGAAGATTTGGAGACTCACCACATTTGAAACTGATTTTATTTTATTATCATAGAATTAGTTCTATATTTGCTTTTACTTATTTGATATTTTATTTTTTATATTTAATATTGTATTTTCAAATTTCTACATCGGATCTCTATATATAAAGAGGTCGTCTTGTATTGTAAAAGGATAGCATTTGATGAATGAAAATATGTTTGAGCTTTCTCAGAACCTATATTTGGGTTAAGAGGTCGATATTTCGGTGAAGGCAAGGGTAGGGTTAGCCTTTGGTGAGAATCCTCAAATTAGTCTAATTATCCACTTTTAAAATATATATATCTTTGCGCACTCACCAACCTCCGAAGCTCGCTCCGCTCGCAGCGCCGCGCATTTCTGCCAGACTTGTCTGACGCGCCTGCGCTCCGAGCGCGCCCGACGGTCACACCTGCGATTCCTGCGCCAGCACGCGCTAAGCCACGACCACCCAGCGCCCGCCCGCCGCTCACCTACCTGCGCGCTGCCCGCCTGCAGTAGCCCGCCTGCGGCGGCCCGGCCTGCGCTAGCCTGCGTTCCCGCCTACGCGCCGCATGCGCACCTGCCCACGCGCCTATGTCCGCGCGCCCGCCTGACCCCCACACGCGCCTGCCCGAGCGCCCGCCCATGAGCCTCCCACGCCGCCCGCGCGCTGCCTGTTCCCGCCGGTGCCGCCCCGCCCACCCGGGTGCCCTCCCGCGCCTGCCCGCGCGCCCCAGCTCGCCCCCGCCCACGCCCCCGCCCACCCCCGCCCGCGCGCTGTCCACGTGGGCCTGCGATTGCTCTTGCGACCGCCTGTGCTCGTGCCCGTTTGCGCTTTCTCCGCGCATCGCCCCTACTCGATCAGATCAGTTAATCATCGTCAATGACTCTTTTCCGATTCAAATAGCTGGTAATTCTTTTCCGGACCCAACTAAGCTGATTATTTGATTTCAACATAAATTATTCGCTTGACTTGGACTATTTATTTGGCTCTAATTGTGTGACCCGGTATTTCTTTGTGTGTCAATTACTGTTGGATTTAACTGTGAGACGTCTGTCCTAAATTCCTGAACCTCGGATCTGATTTATTGAATTTAAATTGACGCCCTAATCTAAATTGATAAATTCTTATTTACCATAGATCCAGTTTAATTTTAATCTTAAAATATTTTAATTTACAAGATTAAAAAAAATCTTATTTATCATATAATTTATCTAAAAAATATTTTTCTCTTAATTAAAATAATTTGCTAATCAATTTTGCTGAATATAAATATAAAATATCATTGCATCTTTTTCCGTCCCGCATCAGTATATTTATTTATAGAAGAAGAGAACATTGCGACGAGTGGGTGAAATTTATTATGACAACCGTTATTTTGTTGGAAGTGAGCTAGGAGGTGATTGGGACATCTAGCATCTCTAAATTGTTGAAATTGTTAGAGTTTCCTAGGGGTCAAATGATTAATAATAGTAGGGTGAAGCAAGTTAAGTGATGGATAATAGTGGATGGTTACTATAGTGGCTAAAGATGGGCTACCCATTTGATGACCAAAAAGAGCAAGAAAGAATGATATGATTCTTGAATAGTGCTCAAGAGACAAAGGAGTGTAATAATAATTGTTTAAATCCTATATCCTTATAAGTGTTTAAATAGATCGAAGTAATAGCAGAAGTTCTCTCAAGCGCAAATATGACTAGCTCGATGAATATCAATAAGTTCACTGAAGAGCAGGGGTTGCAATGCAGCTCAATACTAGTTGCTAAAGTGCTCATCTCAACTGAGCCAGTAATTTTTTCTTATAGTTGTATAACTATTTTATTATTATAGTAGAATATTTTTTTAGATTTTTTATTCCCAACATAATTTTTTGGATGCTCTTATCCACTAGCAAGAAGCTCGACAACTAATAACTATCGATGTGTATTCTTTAGATTTTCAATCTCAGCAAAGTTTACTCGAGAAAAGGATAATGTGTGTTCGCATCATAGAAATAAATATTTAATGATATGCTAATATTGAAGGCATTATTGTTGTTGTTTCCTTCAATTAGAGCAAAGATTCTAATTCAAAAAGCATTGCCCATTAATTAGTAATATATTATTCAACAGGTCTTAAAGTTTTCTTTTAGCCCTTTGTTTAATGCATCCATAGTTTTCAGGTGTAGATTGTGATAAACAAATTAATATAAAATTAATTATTTTATTTGCAGGGGCTGTCTTGCAATTTTTTAGGGCAAATTACACCTTGGTCCTTTAGTTGAACGCTTAATAAAGCATAGGTTCATATTTTTAAAATTTAGCATCGGGGTCCCTGAGTTTTAATAAATTATCAAATTAGTCCTTTTTTTTACTTTTTTATTGTTAAATTTTTTTAAAATTGCTATTTTACCTCTACACCTCTCTCTCTCTCCTCCCGATCCCGGGCAAGCGCGCCAGCCGTACGGCTGTCGGTGGGTCGCGGGGCCGCCGGTGGACATGCCGCCTGGGTCCAGTGGCCGTGCTGCCTCTCTCTCTCTCTCTCTCTCCTCGATCCTCGAGCACACTCGCGGGCCACCCGTTCGCCGGCGGGTTGCGTGGCTGCCGATTGACATGCCGCGCAGCCGTTGGAGCTGAACACAAGTATTTGTTGACTATGCATCCATGCGGTACGAAAAGAATTCTACTCTGAGCATACCTTTTACAAAAGGAAGTCAACTATGATCAACTCATGGCCTTCCCACAAACTTGGTTATAACGCCCATCATATTCATATCACTGAGTTATCTAGGATCTTATTTTTATTTTTTGAATGGAGGAAGTTTTATTTTTTTGTTTTTTCCCGAAAAAACTCACTTTTATATGCAAATTTGTGTTTGTTTTCTTTCTCTTTCTTGTTCTTTATAATATACATTTGGTTTTGTTTACCTTATTACAATCTCTTAGTTTGAGATTTGAATTGTGCATTATCGTTATTTAGATTTTTTGTTAATAATATCTATAATTTATAATTTTTTTTACTTAAAATTATTGTTCTACTACTTTTAAAAATTTTATTATTTTACTAATCATTTTACTTTTACTTTTGATAGTAATCTCTTTCAAAATTCTTTTTATGCTTCTCAACCATTCACATATCGTAAGTGTAAATCTAATTAATAATTTATTTATTTACAACTTTAATCTACTTTTCAATTTAGAACTCCGGCTTACATTTTATGTGACATTTCTAATCTTGCCAAGTTTTCTGACCAAGCGATGCACGGAGGTTCTCTTCTTCTTCTTCTCGTCCCTTCTTCTTCTTCTTCTTCTTATTATTATTATTATTATTTTCTCTCCGCCTTCTTGAGTTTAGCCACAGTAGATTTTGAAAAAAGAGAAAAAAATTTATTATGTTTAGTAGCTCATTTAAGCAACCAATAATTATCAAATTAATGAAAAAATTATATATTGATCTCTTATTTTTTATCTTCTTATAAATAAATTCAAATTTTTTATACTTAAATCAAAATTCATTTATTTTTAATCCAACTCAGTTTTAACAACATTTAAATTCTATTTTGAGTTGCTTTAAACTATAAAATTATTTATAAAAATAAATTAACATGCTTAAAATAAAATTTAAAATCAGAATGTGTCAATAACTATTGCAATATAACACAAATGATAAATTGTCTTATTTTTTAATTATGAATTTAATTATTTTTTTTTAAATTTACATTTTGGACTTAAAAATTAAATATCATGGATTATATCAAAATTATTAAAAATTAAAATGATTAAAATTACTTAAATTATAGAAATTGATTCTTTTAATTTACTGAAGTACTTTTGAAACCATGGTTACTGAAGCCGATCCGGTGCTGATCTTAACCGACCATGGGCAGAAGATCCAACGCGGAGATGGCTTTGCGGCGAAGAAACCTTCTTCTAGGGTTTGTGATCGCCCTTTTCTTCGGAACCGCTGTCTACTTCCGGCTCTGGGCAATTGATTCGTCCTTCACCGTCGATGACAGAGAGGAGCTAAGGTTTCTGCTTCATTTTATTTACCATTATATACATTTACTGAATCTGCAGTTGCTATTGCCGTCGTAGTGCTCATATTCAGCGCAACCTGTTCCTTGTATGCTCTTTTTCATATCTTTTTGATCTCCACGGAAGAGGAGAAGCTGAAGCTCTTAATTCGCCAATAATCTTCTTTGAATCATCTGATTTTCTTTTTTTCTTTTTCTATATTTTACTGTTCTAAGTTTCTTGAAAAATGTTGTTGGAATCAAATTCTAAACGATAAATAGTAAGGATGTTATGCAGGACCGAAGTTGAAGTTAATATCGACCTAAATTGGACAGATATAGGCACGTGGAACGTTTATGTAGGTGGAGAGAAGTAGAGAATTTAAAAACCCTAATCTAGGTTGTAGAAGATCATAGGCTTTTGTGCACCAAGTGTACTATTGTCATAGGAAATCATCAAGATCACTGTAATTTAACTTACAGATAACCAGAAGAAACAAGTGAATATCATACAATGCTTCCTTTCATCATGATAAAACCATGGCAACATTTCTCATTCTGATTTGCCTAGATCTAGGGCTGACTTCAAGTTTGTGCAAGTCAGGCTTAACTTGAAATTGAATTTTGTGATTTGAGTTAAGTTTGATTCGAGTGGGCAAAATTTGCTTGATTTTGAGTTAAATCACGATTAATTATAAGTTATACTTTAAAAAAAATTTATTATACATATTATATATATAAACTATCATAACATATTTATATAAATTAAATTTCTTGTATGTATTTTATAAATTTCTAAATATGTATGTATACATATCAAGTGGATTATAAGTTGAATTGATTTCGTTTCAAGTGAGTCAGTTTCGAGCCACAGGAAAATTGAGTTGATATTGCATTGAGTGCAATGCGTGTGATCGACGAGTTTTGAACAAAGTTGCCACCCCTACATGGATCCTTGTAGAAGTGTCTATCATGGAGATCTTGATTGTTTAGAGATCAGAAACCATTAAATTAACTAAATCCTAGCAGCATTATAACAAAATATACATTATGTCTTTGAAGAGAATACATGGGACAACATAGAAGACGTAGAAAGATGAATAAGAAGAAACTTGACTTCGACAAATCCATGTTTCATATCAAGATATTCATCCCATTTAACACTGTTTTTTGTTTCTATACTTCTTGTACATCATAAACCTTACTGATAGTTATCAGCTCCTATGACTAGATGTAGAAACGTGTCATGTAAAATGATTTTGAATGCTAAGATATTCTACATATAATTTAGTGCATGTTATGTCAGGTTGACATGCAGTATGAGTAGCCCATACTACAATACATTGGGTTTAAAATAAAGTATGTTCAAGTGTTGTTTAAAGTTAAGAGGCTTGATAAATCCGCATCATAACTTGAGGTTCTTCAAAAACTGAATCATGAGCTGTAACTATGATGTGGGAAGAAATTTCGATGAGTATACTGCATTTGTGATCAGCAAAATGATTAGCAATTGTCACAAATGAATAACAAATCATCTTCAATGATTAATTACATGATAACTTTAGGAAAAATCCCATAAATTAAGCCAATTTGAGATTCAAGTTTGAGTGCATCATTCTAATTTACCGGATTAGATTTGGGTGGACATCAAATTTCAGTTAATTAAATTTTTAGGGTATCAAGGATTTAAATCAGGTTTATCAAGAAAATCAGTCCAACAGTAATCAACTTTAATTAAATCTAAGATCCCACATTGGAGTCTAGTCAAACAATTCCAGGTAAGCAAATAATTTCCAAATGAATCTTACCGGCTAATAATTTGTTTATCAGTTAGATACTATACTTCTCTGGCTTCAACAATGAGCAGTGGATGAGGTTGTGGTGGGTTCCTTCCTGCAGAGGAAAACATAGGCCTTCTCTTGTGCTCAAGTGCAATGAGGCAACACAATTATAAGGGATTCACGACAGATAAAAGAAAGAGCTCAGATTTGAACTTTGGAATTTTTGTAAGAGACTGCAGATCCAAGGCTTGTGGTTCTTCACGTTGGCACAAGTTGATAAAAGACAAGCTATTGTAGATGAATTAAGAAGTGAGATTAGTGAGCGCCATTGACAGTGGCTTCTTGACAACTGGAGTGGAGTGGCTTGCTAGAATGGTATTCTGACTGAAAATTGATTATGTGGTGAGCATAATTAAGGGCTAGAGTTTCTCGATGAAGAAAATTGTGTTTTTTCCTCTCATCTTCTTGCCATTTTTATAACTAAGTTAATAGGATTTTCACATAAGGTTTATACCTTTTTTTTTTGGAATATTGATTTCTTCTGAAATCACGCATTTTACTCAAAAGTCAAATGTGCATTAGTCATCGCCTTCTCACTTTAATTAAAAACTATACATAGTGAGGCTAATCCCACCCTAAAAATAAAATTGATGATGTGGAACTAAATAAAAAAGGGTTTAACTAAGTCAACACTAAAAAACTCAACAACAACAACCAAGCCTTAATCCCACTAGGTGGGGTCAGCTACATGAATCCTTTATTTCAATTGCGCTCTATCAGTTACCAAATTCTTATCTAAGTCTAAGTAACTAAGATCACTCTTTATAGTTTCTTGCCATGTCTTCTTTGGTTTCCATCTTCCTCTTTGTACATGGGCAAAATCCAATAACTCAATTTTTCTAACTAGTGCTTCAATCGGCCTACGATTTATATGTCCAAACCATCTAGGTCGACTTTCTCTAAGTTTATCCTCAATTGGTGCAACACTTTCTTTCGGATATACTCATTTCTCATTCTATCTTTTCGTGTATATCCATACATCTACCTTAGCATCCTCATTTTTGCAATATTTATTTTATTTGTATGTTTTCTCTTTTTGCAGGCCAGCGTTCAGCACCATATATCATTGCTGGTCTTACTACAGTTTTATAAAATTTACCCTTAATTCTGGATGAGATTTTTTTATCGCACAACATACCAGAAGTATTTCTCCATTTTACCCTTCCTTGATAACGTTATTATTTATTTTACCATCTTGACAATTTGATCACCAATTGTCACATCTTCAATATAAGTATTTCTTTCTTGACTAAATGTGCACTCCATATATTCAATTTTTGATCTGCTGAGATGAAAACCTTTAGATTCTAGAGCATTCCTCCAAAACTCGAGTTTTGCTTTAGCTCCCTTTTTAGTTTTTTCAACAAGAACAATATCATCTGCGAAGTGCATACATCAAGGCGCCTCATCTTGAATATATCTAGTCGTGACTTCCATAATCAAAGCAAAAAGATATGGACTTAAAGCCGAGCCTTGGTGTAATCCAACCGTAATAGGAAAATCTTTAGTCAAACCTCCTTATGTCCGTACACATGTAACAGCTTCTTTATACATGTCTTTAATAACTTGAATATAAGCAGTGCATATCTCTTTCTTTTCTAAAACTCTCCAAAGTACTTCTCTTGAGACTTTATCATAAGCTTTTTCCAAATCAATAAAAACCAAATGTAAGTTTTCCTTTCTCTCCTTAAATTTCTCCATTAAACTTCTTAATAAATGAATGGCTTCTATAGTAGATCTACCTGGCATAAAACCAAACTGATTCTCTGATACCATAGTATTATGGCGTAACCTTTGTTCGATCACCCTCTCCCAAAGTTTTAAAGTATGACTCATTAATTTAATTCCTCTATAATTGGCACAATTTTGTACATCGCCTTTGTTCTTATAAATAGGTACTAATATACTCTTTCTCCATTCATTTGGCATCCTTTTAGTCTTCAAAATCATATTAAACAATCTAGTAAGCCAAGAAACTCCTTCATCTCCTAAGCACTGCCAAACATCAATTGGGATGTTATCTGGTCCTACTGCTTTTTTATGTTTCATCTTCTTTAAAGCTTTCCAGACTTCAGCTTTACTAATACGTCGGATGTAAGAGTAATTTTTACTTTCTTTTAGGGTGCTGAATTCTGTAAAATCAATTGAATTTTCACAATCTTCATTGAAAAGCTGTTGAAAGTAACTCATCCATCTATTTTTGATATCTTCTTCCATAAAAAGTACTCTTTGATTTTCATCTTTAATACATTTTACTTCAATTAAATCTTTAATTTTTCTATCTCTTGTCTTGCCAATCTTATATAATTGTCTTTCTCCTTCATTAGTGTCTAGCTTCTTATATAAATTCTCAAGAGTCATATTCTTTACATTGCCTACTGCTTTCTTAGATTCTCGTCAAGTCACTTTATATTTCTCCTACTTATCTTTATTTTTTGTTTTTAAACCAATCTCTATAACAAATTTTTTCTCCTTAATTTTTTCTTGTACATCATCTTTTTACCATCAAATATTTTTATTATTTAGAATCAATCCTTTGGATTCTCTCAGCACATCCTTCGCCACCTTACGGATACAATTAGCAACTGTCAACCATATAAGATCAGTTTCCCCGTTAATGTTCTATTGCCCAAGTTCGAGAACCTTCTTCTTAAATATACATTTGTTCTTATTTTTTAGATTCCACCATCGAGTCCGAAGATAGGATTTTGACTTATTATTTCTTCTCCAATATTTTATCTCGAAATCTAGAATTATTAATCGATGTTGGGTAGTCTAACATTCACTTGAAATGATTTTACAATCTTTACGATTTAAGCGATATCGTTTTCTTATAAGAAAATAATCAATATGAGTTCTTGAAGTTCCATTCTTGTACGTGATAACATGCTCATCTCTCTTCTTGAATAAAGTATTAGCAATTACAAGATCATATGCTGAAGAAAATTCTAAAATAGTTTTACCTTCCTTATTTCTCTCTCCAAAATCATATTCACTATGGATGCTATTAAATTCCTCAGCCAACATATCCATTTAAATCTCCTCCAACATAGAGCGTTGCACTAAAAAACTCAATAAATAAAAATAATAAAGTAATCTACATTGATCAATCAAAGATAGCATGGCACAATTTAGTCTTAGTTATCAATCCTAAAGATGCCCCATCAATCTTTGTTCGCAAATATTCAAACCTTATAATACAAAATAGCACTCCAAGCTACAAGCATGTGTCAAATGACTGACATATATAAAATTTGACTAGCTTGATGAAAATTCTCTTAGCCTTCATTCAAACAAATCTATGATCTAATGGAAATGAATACAAATTACTAACTACGATGAATATGGCATATTACTGTAAGAGATTGACGATATGTTCCTTGATATTATTCTCTTGAAAAAACCTCCCTATTTGATTGTTTGGGATAATTTGTGGGAGTGTGATGTTCCTTTATTGTTAGAAGATTGTCAGTTTCTTTGTGTTAGTTTTCATGTATAACTTTTTTTGATAGTGAATTTTGTGTGTGAAATAACACCTAAGAGGGGGGTGAATTTTCCAATGAAGCACTCTTAATATCTGTAATCTTTTCTTAAAAATGTGTATTTATATGTGTGTAGTTCAAATTAGAGGTCCATATGGCCATTGGGTCTTGTATGGAAACATACTGATCCTGGTCCTTTTCAAACTCTCGTCGATAGATCGAACAATCCAGACTTCAGTCAGCTCAAATCAGCTCTGTTTAACCTATCATATGTAAGAAACGTTTGGTGAACTAGACTGCATTATTTGATCGAACTTTGCCTTTCAATCAGACAGGCAGGACATTACGACCTTCCTTGAGTGGACTAGACCATCCATTTATAAGTTCCAAACCATTGACATTACGACCTTCTGATCATGCAGCTGGCCCATTTGATTTTAACTCTAAACTGTCTGTTTTATTGACCAGATTGTCCATTTAGCATTAAATTTTTGTTAACCTGATAAAGCGTAATGAAAACAAAGGATTCATGTAGCCGACCCCACTTAGTGGGATTAAGGCTTGGTTGTTGTTGTTGTGTTAATGTATTATCGTCTTTAATTTATAGTATATGAACCTTAAAGTAACTTTTAGGTAAAAGCCAATTGAATGATTTGTCTGAGCGAAGTATTTTGTGATTCTTTTATCCTTACACCAAAACTTAAAGCCACTCATGTAGCCGACCCCACTTTTGCATGTCGATTTTGAATCTAATGATCTTTCATCTATTAATGCTTCCTACAGTTTATTGAATTTTTGGCACAGTAGATCTTCTATTTCTGCTAATCTAATCAACAATTATGATGCTTGATCAAGATATATTCTTCTTGTAAATATCTCGAGTTCTTGGGAAGGCTTCTTTTTGTTTGACAACTGAATATGAGAGATTAATTAATGAAATATTGTTTACCCAAATAAGTTTTACCTTGCAATGATAATTACCACTTACCTTTGGGTTGTGTTGGGTGGTACTGTTATTACCTGGGAGATACAAATAAATTGAAAGAAATGTGGTTTTCATTTTATAGCTTATGGTTAATTAGAGGCCGTTAAATGAAAGATGATCCCTAATATAATATTTTTGATTCTATGACTTTTGTGTAAACTTTCAAGGTACCAATTTTCCAAAATCATGACTGATATTTGCTGAAGTATAACCCCTTCATAACCACATTGAAGATGATATATCAACTCCCAATTCATTTTTTATCCAGGAGACAATTTGATCGTGCCAATATGGAAGCAATGGATGAATCAGCTTCATGGAGAATGAAATATGACATGGAGTTCGATAAAAGCAGGTTGCTTCAGGATGATTTAACAAAGGTATCAAATTATTTCACCTATTGGTGATTTTATATGATATAGTTCGTTTGCATTCATCTGTACTGGAAATGCTTATGGCTTGTGATGAAACAATATATTCAGATTGGATATCATTTTTTGAAATTATGATTGTTTACTAGGACACCCTCAATCTAAACCGTCTTCGTGTCCTCCCAGTCCAACGGTCATGGTTGACTAATAGTCAACAAACTACTAGCTGTGCACGTAGAATAGACTTTTTTGAACCTATTGGATGGATTCTTCCATCTTGATTCCATTTGATGGATTCCACCATAGATCCATCCTTAACCCGCTAGATGGATTCACTATCCACCTACCAAGTATTTCTGTCTAGTCTTGAGTCACTGACATGCACCATTTGCTTTCTACATCAGTCAAGACAATTTTTGATATGAGTGGCTTAGATGGTGATATGAGGTGGAGATCTATATGATTTCAGAGTCAAATACCCTGCAATTTGAAAGACAATTTGAGTATGAGATTCTAAATTAGAGGAGCTACTTTGCCTTATAATATTTCCTGTTGAGTTTTTAAATGTTTAGGACAATACTTTATTTGGTTCATTGGATTTTAATTGTTTCCTTTCAAGAAAGTTATTTCCTTTATTATGAAAAGTCACTATAAAGAGTCCTATTATCACATGTTATTTTAGTTTTTAATGAATTAACAAAAATTATTCTTATCTTAAACTCTCTTCTTCCTCTTTATTCTTCTTCCTTCCTCTTATTCTCTTTCTTTACACCTGATCCTTGTTCTAGATCAAATTGGTATCAATGCTAAAAGATTCACTACTCACTTGCTCCACTTCTCTTTCGGTGACTGTCCTTGCTCTGTCACACCACACCGCCTTGCCTCTACCGCTCCGCCCCATCTTTGTTGCTTTATCTATTCAACTCACTGGCATCGCTGCACTATCATGCTCACCTTAGCCCTCTTGCAGCCACACCACCTATCCATCACATTTGCCTTTCATCACTGTCACGCTTAGTCCAACCTCTTGCAGCCATGCACTCCTCAGTGTTAATTTTTCCCTATATTTCAGTGCTATGCTAGTTTCCTATAACAATGTGTTTCCCTTTTATCACACTAAGTACCTGCTCGCCAGCTTTACTGCACCATAACCTACCCTATTATAGTTTTGCAAAGTGACGTTCTTTCCTATTCCCATGCCCACTTGTGTGAGATCACAACTCTAGATCCGACTCGAACTCATACTCAAACTTGAGACTTTTATTTAGATTATCCTTTCTTCTCTATTAGGTACAGATCGACTTAAATAACACTAAACTTATCATCACAATTATCTTCTAAACTAAATTCATGCAAATCATGAGCTTTGACAAAATTAGAGGTACAAATTACGCTTTAAGGGAATCCTTTTTCACTTTAAAGTTCATTTTATACTTATTTGGTTGGCCAACTAGTTATTTTCCTTGTCCCATGTAATAAAACATGGTAAATTGCTTATAGGTCTTTGTGATATTATGGCTTTTGCGTGTTAGTATACAAAATTTGAATCATTGTACCTAGGTCCCGAAGTTTTATGTTTTATTGTCGTTTGGTTCGTTCGTTCTATAGTATATTGTAGGACTTATTTAGTTTGACAAAATGTTTAACTTGTGATGGAAAAGGTATATGCTCCTTATATAATTTCTTAAATGTTTTGTCACAGCGTACGATAGGTAATTAGCAGAAAACTTCCAATAAGACTCGTAATGTTCTTTTTGAGTGGCTAGTTGTGCATTTTGGATTATAGAATGCTACTAGCACTTTAATGAGAATGATGATCCACATCACCATTCAATTGGAGTTTTTAGTAGTTTATTTTGATGATATAGTGGTTTATAGTAAATCCGAGGACAACACTTAGATTAACTCAATACTATCCTTATTGCCTTTTGTCAAGACAAGCTATATACAAATAGAAAGAAGTAGATCTAGAAAATTGAGCAATTTGAGATTGGCCTCTTTTATTAGTAATATAGCCGTCATTTATTACTGAGGCGCTTGGTTTTCACAGGTTACCCACCTTTTACAAGAAGCTCATTAGAGGCTTTAATGTTTCCAAGCTCCCATAATTGACTTCTTAAAAAGGGAGAGTTTAAAAGGCCCCCTTATGATCATTTATTACTGAGGCGCTTGGTTTTCACAGGTTACCCACCTTTTACAAGAAGCTTATTAGAGGCTTTAATGCTTCCAAGCTCTCATAATTGACTTCTTAAAAAGGGACAGTTTAAAAGGCCCCCTTATGATTTTCAAGCTTTTAGAGAAATTATGCAAAAATTAACCGAAGCACCCATTTTTAGGCACACTAACTTTTTTTTTTTGAAATGTGAGGCGCACTAATTTCAGTAAAATTTTCAAGGTAATTTGTGAGACCTTGGGGTAGCAACAAGTGGCGTGATAAATTAGGAAGCAAAATAGCATTACTCCATTTATGATATATATAGCCATATTACTTGCTATCCATGGACTTCATTTATATTTATATTTATTTTTCCCCCTATCACCTAGCTTTAAAGTTTTTGCGTTCTCCTCAAAGGAAATTGAACTCAAGACATGGTAGGTGTGTCAATTTCTTAACACACATTTGTCTTGAAACACCAATTCAGAGTTGAAAGGTTGGTGATGGCTTGCCATGTTATCCATGCACCCAAATCATAGGAGCTGAGGTCTTTGAGTTTAATGGGTTGAAGGGTGAGTATGTTTCCTCTCTTGACTTTTATTAGATTTTTCAAAATATTCTAGGTGGGAAATGTTGTGATCATGCACTTTCTTTGTCCATGATGGTTATTTGTTTTGGGAGATACGATTATACATTTCACACATATTTTAAGCATTGTCTTATAGAAAATGCATGTAGATGGTTTTGCATATCATTTTGGTCTTCAACAATTCCAAGCTTATATTTAACTAAGTTAAAAGGAACTTTAACACCCTTGAAAAAGCTTTAAAGAAGAACTTCACAAAGGCAAGACTCTTGCTCCAACTTTTTGAAGAAGCAAGCGCTATACACATCCTTTGGGTGGATAACCAAATCGTTGATCATTTAGCAAAGTGTGATAGTGTTGACGTCTGACATGAAGAAATCTAAGACAAACCCATTATGATTTTGGGGTAATGGAAATCGAGGCTCCTGCATCTTGGATGACAAAATCATCAATTATTTGAGGAACGACACTACCAAGCAACTGAAGTGAAGCTTGACGATTGAAGCTCAAAGTTGCTAAGTATGACTTCATGAATGATTAGTTATATCGGAGGGATTATAGTAACAGTGTGAAATGCATGCTTAAGGTGGAAATCTTGCCACCTTGATTATCAAACAAAGATACTTGCAGTCATATCTCAATGAAGTTGTCCACGAATTCTCCAAGAAATTCCAAGCAATGCTATGCTAACATTCCTTGCCAATTAGTCAGTCCCCTAACATTGATTATGTCTACCTTTGTGTGCCATTTTGGGAATTGACTTCATCCACAATCTCCCAAAAGCTGCCAATGGTTATTTACACCTCTTAGTGACTGTCAATTACTTTACCAAGTGGATTAAATTTAAACCATTGATGAAAGCCATGATGCACAACGTGGAGAATTTCCTATGGATTCATTTCATTTTTTGATATATTTTGATCATTGTTATAGAAAACAAAACCCCTTTTGCGAATACAAAATCCTAATTTGTACGTGTTCATACAATTTCTTCAGATTAATAGACAAGTGGAGGGTTGTGTTAAAATTATTCACAAAATAGTCCTCAAGGGACTTGAAGGGGCCAAGTCCAATTGATTGGTAGAATTTCCAAGCACATTATGGGCTTGTCTCACTACTCTGAATGCAATTACTAAGGAAGCTCCCTATTCGCTTATCTAGGTGGTGATGGTGTTTTTGGAGAATTTCTCATTAAGCTGGAGCTAACCCCCCTCCAGGGATTAAAGCAGTTGCTATGCTCAATCCATAGATGAATGATGAGTTATGATGCATTGACTTGGACCTTCTTAAATGTGTCAGGGAGATTGCTTTGCTCAGAAGGCACGAATGGAAGCGATGTGTGTGGCGACATAACCACATTTGTACCAATCTCCAAGAGTTCACACCTAGAGACTTGGTGCTCAACAAAGCGTAATCATGGTGAATAAGAGATGATTGTTGGTAACTGCAAGTTTGAGTCGAATTAGAAAGAGTGTGCTTCTTTACCTACATAGCTTGGCCTATTGTGTACAATCTGGTGTTGCATATAGGCCAATTTATTCTTAAGACTTGGAGGGACAATAACTTGAGGAAGTTCTACCCTTTACTTCAAGTGAAGCTGCCTTATGTTTTCGTTAGGCTCAAATAATAGTAAATTTTAGCACTCTTATACATTCTCCTTTCGTTAAAAAACATTGTTGTTCCACATGCAAGTATGTTTTTCCCTTTCTTGGTTTTATGAAAAACATTTGGAATTGGTTTGAAGGTAGGCTTAAGTCTTTCTCCATTCTTCTAGATTGTACAACACGATCCTAACCTTTACCACCAAAGGTGTATTAAAGGCGGTGGTTGCACTCTTATGTCGTAGATTCTCGCATGTGCAAACCTTTTTTTTTATATCTAATACTTTTTTTTGGTACTGCAGGCAATGAAAATGTGACATGAAACCAATGTCAATGTCACATGAAACCAATGATGATGTCATATGAAACTAATGATGATCCTAACAATGTAAATACAAACAATGACTTTGTTTTTTGCACCTAGCGTGCCAATCATGTTGCTTGCTTGTCATTTTTTTCGACATAGGGTTAAAGCTTCATGTCATTAACGCCTTTTCCTTTTGTTGCTCTCTACTTCGCACATCTCGGCTAGTTTTTACATTCTTTTTGCCAGGTCTACTTTTATATTTGACATGCTTTGATTTTTTATTAAGGAATGTTCAGTCAGAGTACGTCTTTTAAATGTTGAATCTAAACCTTGTCCTACAAAGTATGTTTGGGTGGGTATACTTCCATGGTACCCAAGCATGTCTCTTTTTGCCTAAGTCTCCTTCCATAGTGCACGACTAAGTTTACATTCTTTTTGCTAGGTCAGCTTTTTAGCTGCCTACTAGAGTTATATTTTCTTGTTGGGTTTGCTTTCGTACCACCCAGCCAGGTATGCATTCTTTTTGCTAGTGTTTAGCTTTAGTAGCACCACTTACGTCTAAGGGATGATTAGTTAAAGTATCGCTCCCGAGTCTTGAACCTAAATTGTATCAGTATAGAGTATCTTGCGGCCTGCTTTTGTACCGCCCAACCTATTCTTTTAGTTAGGATCATGTTTTGTATTGCTAGACTAGCTTTTTAAGTTTCAATTACAGGATGATCGAATGACGTTTTATCTCTATTCATTGGACCAAAACTTCATTAAGGTAAATGTATTTTTGAATCTATGCTCTCTCGAATTGCAGTCGTTCATTTAATAAGTCCACATTGACTACCGATTGGAAAATATAACCTCATTCTTGTACGGTTGTATGCAATAAATTGACTTTATAAATTGAAAAGCAAGAAGACTAGACAAAGTAGTTGGACGTTTAAGCGATCGGATGGTTCAATGAGGCTTAAGAGAGGATTTCTTCTTTTGCGAGTATCTCAATTGCTTAGATGCAAATTACTTTCTACTAATAAGTCTCATTACAGTGACATGATGGGCCTCAAGGATCTTCCCAATAGTGATGTTACCTTTGGTATTAACCCTATTGTCAGAAACTCATAGCCTTTATGCAGACATACCTAGGTGAATTTGTTTGTACTATAGATCCCACTTGAAGTTCCTCTTGATCGACTCTTCAGAAAAAGGAGACCTTAGCATCAATCAGCACCTTCCAAGACTTGTTTTTGAACTCCTCCAACTCTTTCATTTGTTTGTCTTGAACAGCAAGCTTGGCCTTTACCTCTTCTAGCCCCCATCCTTTGCGACCTTTAGATCTTCCATACGATTCATCCTTCCTCTGGCTGCTAAGATAGAGTTGCATTCTACCCGCCAATCAATTTATACCTCTTCGACTCCTCAATCCGACAATCTTTCTCCTCGACAAATCCCTTTAAGGAGGTGATTTCGTCCTCAATCGTTGAGAACCTCTTTACTTGCTCAAGAATGAACCAAATCTTATCTCTTTTGTTGGGCAAAGAAGCTCTCTCACTGCTACCTCTACTCAGCAGCTTTCTCTAGATGGTTTTATTCTACCCTATTCATCCTTTGCCATCATGCTCAAGTCTTACTTTGCCTCACATTAACAAATAAACAAGTTTAGAAAATGGTAATAAGGATATTTGATAAATCAAAGATTTAGAGATGAAGGATATCGTTATACCATACCTCAAACAAATAAACCGTACACCTTGACAATGAAGTCATCAAATGAATATCTCCTCACGTCCCTAATCAGCCATTGTCATTAATATGCGACTAAAGTGACTAAGGTTGCTGGCCAACTTGGACAAATGGAGATTATTGGATATGCACATTGCCTTCACCTTCATGGTAAACATGCATTTCGTGGATACACTCAGAAGTGCTTATTGAAGCGCTTATGCTTGTAGAATGGCACATTCGCGTGAGCGTGCTATGAGTAAGATTGACTCACATTGTCAAAGCATGAGCTTTTTGCAGTTATCGAGGAGTTGGGGATTTCCCTCCTTTATTTGCCACACTAGCATCCGTCTTCATCCAATTCACCTCACTAGGCCATTGCACTGCTTCAACCTCTGTCTCCATTCACGTTAGCGAAGTGGGACACTCTCTAGCGCTTTTTCAGTAATCACCTCATTCGAGGGGCCGAGTGACTTCAGTGACTTGTCAAGCAAACTAGGTCATGCAACCTTTTTCTTTTCAAATGCTTTACTAACATGGCTTTCCCTTTGCTAAACAAAATCACAATAAGAAGAGAAAGAAGAAGATTCTTTATTGGAGCGTAGAGCTTGGTGATCATGATTCCCTTTGGTCTCAATGCCACTTTGGCAACTCATTCAAAAAGAAGAGAAAGAAGAAGATTCTCAATGAATCGACAAAACTGTAAGCAATAACCTACCACATAATGAAGATAATGTACGCAATGTCACCTAGTTATAGGCCCCATGCTCTCCTTCTCCAAAGGGAGGGAGGTGACCCAAATAATCAGATTCATATCACAAATGTAGAAAAAAGCCGCAGTTCAAATGAGCAGGTGTGACACCGTTGGTGAAGGTAGATTTATGCACCCAAGTGGAGGCATGGACTTCAAATTTTTCAGCCCAATACACTTTTGGGTTTTTGATCATGTCATCTTTTTCTTTGTTGTTCTTTTTTATTACTTTTTTGTTGGTAGAAATGATCACAAAGACTAGGAAGCCTGTTTCCCATTCATTCCATGATTTAGCTACTGGGATCTTCTTTCACACAGGATCTGTAAACTTTTATTTCTTTGGATTCTGACCCATTGACATGGAATGAAAAGGAATGCCATGAGTTGGATGACTAGTTGGTGTTATTGTTACTACCAAACATAGATGTGGCCTTACATGTAGCACGTTTTACACTTGTTTGTATGGGTAAGGTATGCCTTCTCTTGATGTATGCGTATACCCTTTTTTAATTTAATCTTAAGGCTTTGGTCACACTTCACAAAAAAGGGAAATGAGTGATGCCCCATCACTCACAAGACAAATGGCAACATCACAAATGACCATCATTTCTTTTATCCAAGTGTAACATTTTAAATTTTGAGTTCCAAAACAATGAATGGATTTATCCATATTGAACCTACCAGATGGATTTAAAGGTAGCCTATCAAGTACTCTCCATTGTCCCAAAAACGTGTGGCATCTCTACAACCATGGCTTATCCTTGGGGGCGACCAATGGCTATAGCCCAGCAAAAGGTGCCTCTCAACATTGACATGTGGCTATTATAACAAAAAACATCCCTAATCAGCTTTTCTCAGTTATAAATTCTAGCCTTTCTTATGCTCCAGCCTTATTGGTCGCCATACGTGCTTCTCTAACAAACTTAACATTGTTGTTGTTCTAGCTTCCCTTTTTCCAGGTCTTCTTGCTCCTGAGCTTCTTGCTTTTTTTTTGTAATGCTTTATCAATACTTGGTTCTTCTTCCTCTTCCTCTTCCTCTTTTTTGCCACTATTGTTAAAGAGGTTCATGTAAATCTTTGTGCACGTGTTTTTATTGCTCTACATTATCTGCCTTGATGACGTTAGCTGCGGGAGACAATTCCCTTAGCATGTAGTCAAAGCCTTCTACCTATCATCGACATAGTGAAGTGTTACATAAATGCTCGGTTCTATTTTGAAAATATATCTGAACTTCAATTGTGCAACTTCTTAAACCAATTTCTTTATAATTATATATTTCAAGCAAGTCATATATTTCTGCTGGAGATAATAACATTGCTACAAGGGGAGTTGATATAGTAATAATGTAAACCGTGAAAGACCATGCACTGTAAACCCTAGGTGCAATTCAACTTGAAAATGTGGTATTCAAAATTCACATAGAGAGTTAATGAGAAATTCACAGAACCTGTTTAAAGGGTGATGGGGACATTCGATCAATGGTCCCAATTAGATCACGCTCCTTAATGTCTTAGATGTTGTCATTGCTACTGTGATTGGAATCAAGATATAAGTGATATTTGATTCAGTGGATGGACATATCGACAGAGGAGCCATCATAGGTTGACTTAATCACCAAGGGATATAGGTTGATGAGGATATTTTGATGATCAATGGTCTAGGTTAAATCATGCTCGTTGATTCAATGATTAGATAAAGATTGATGCAGATTATCTTTATTTTACTTTATTTTATTATTTAGAGAGATTGTTGTAAGTTTGAATTAGTCAAATATGTTTTATTTATTGCATTTTTAAATTATAGGTTTGTTTAATCCAATATGCTTATCTTTATTTGAGGATGGAATTGGCCCTTCTATATATATAGGGCCGATACTTGAACATTTGATTATGTCTCAAATTAATGAAAATTTGTTTTGTGTGCAATTGACTTTGGAATGTGTTAGCCTAGTGATTCTAAAAGAGATCAATATCCCAAAAGGAAGAGTAGGGGGACCGGGGACCTTAGGTGAGATTTCTTATAAACTTAGTTATTATTTATTCTCATATTCTTACTTCACTTTCCCCCTCCAAATTCTAGTCATCCCCTTTTGTCATCTTTTCGCCTCAACTTTAATATCAAAGCACTGTCCGCATAACCTTCGGTATCAGAGCGTTCTCTCACATCAAAGGGGATTTCTGATAAATGCAATGCAAGTATTTCTTTAATGTTTTGGGTTTCCGTAAGATTATTAGAATGCGATTGTGCTATAAGTTTCACCTTTGTGTGGTAAATAATTTGGGGAACATTTGGAAATAGCATAAAATTCACATAATCAAATTAGTGTAAGCATTATAGATTGAGGACTATATTACATACGAGTCTCTATATTTAGTTTCCCCTTTGTTTGACTTCTTTCTATCTGCGATATACTGGCTGGTCAAGCTCTAAGTAATGGCTGGTCAAGAAAAAAGCCAATTTTGAAAGTAATATTACTTGGATTTTGTTTCAAATATATACATCCAAGTTCTTTTATAGGGCTGATTGATGTGATGCTCGATATTAATAGATTGCATATAACTTAATGCCGTGATTCACATGCACTTGCGAACTACTCTTATTCATATACGTATCTGAGGAATAGAGAAAAGGTGGTGATTCCATCTATATGTTCCCTAAAAGACCCCGCTTCAAGATTATCATGGATACAACAAAGCATATTCTAAAATGTCCCAATTGGGTTATATTATTATTATTATTGTTATTATAACTTGATGTAAATTGGGTTATATTATATTTGGGATTCAGATCCATTATCCATTCAATGGAACTAATTGTTGGATATTAACCAAAGAAAAGTCAGAATATGTTTCTTATGGGAGGTTTAAAAAGATATGCTCCAAGTGCAAATCTATCTTTTTTGGGTACACTCTCTTTGTTGTATTTTGCCACTTGCTTGTTTTGGTTCAAAGATGAAATTCTTTATAATGGTTGTACTCTTATTTTTAATTCTTTTCCCCAAATACTATAATACCCCCCACATCAATTGGAAATTGTAGTGACGTAGATTCAAACCCCGAACTCTTTGGTTCCAGGTAAGCTCTCTTCCCATTGGGCTAGGAAAAGTTCTATATGATGGTTGTACCCTTTGGTGAAATTAACCATTCCACCTCTCTTAAAAGAAATTCTATTCTGGCAAGCGAATATCGCGTGGGTGGTTATAGGAGCCTATCCATCGCGGATTTGCTTCAAGAGACATCATGGCATAACCATCGAGGAGAGTAGGGACTTAAAAAAGATTGAATGGAACATTGCAATATATAGACAAATAAATCATTTACGAGACAAAAATATTTAATTTTATGGTTTCTTTATCTGCAAATGTAATAGATGCTTAGTCTTTCACACAGTTACATAATCCTCTGGAATTGTTCATTAGGCTAAATGGGATTAGTGGGAATTTTAGAATTTGCAATCTTTTATTCCAGAAAATGGAATGTCTTCTTTCGTGGTTGAGGGAACTTGTACAGAGACAAAACTGTATACATACAAGCAGTTTATTAAAGAGTACTCAGGCTATTGGTCTTATATTAGTATTAGCTCACTTGGGTTAGAGGATAGAGCATTGCATTTTTAATCGTGTACAGTTGACTTTATGAATGTATCTATTACCATGAAAAGGAAGGTCATTTTCAGGGAGTTTCAGTGGGAGCAGTTTAGTTGTGAGCTGTGCTTGAGTCACCAACTTGGTTTGATGAATTTCCAGTTGTCGAGTCAGTTGGTTAGTCTGTAGAGAGAATCATCTTTTCACCAAATAGAAGTAGCATTTGTTAGTAATGCTGGCAGTTTAGCAAGAGAGACATGTCATTTTCATCATAGCATATTCTTGTTAAGATTGCTACTGAAATGCAGCTTAATCTAGCTGGTTCTCTTGTGAGGGAGCCACTTTGTTGTATTTTTAATTTCTGTCTATCTGCTCTTTAAGATTGTACTCATCAATATATTTGGACAGGTGAAGGCTGCTCTAGCAAGCACTAATGAGAGGCTTGTAGCATTGCTGAAGGTATTAATGACTGTAGTGTCACTTGTAATTAGATGCATTTGTCTTTGTTTATATTGTATTATTTCTTTTTCAGGAAAATGCAAGTTTGAAGAAACAATTGGAACACTGTAACTGCAAGAATTTATCTGCTCTGCTCCGATGATCCATGGACAGTGAATATGTTAAAGTCTGTCCTTATGAGCTGAGAGCTTTTGCCATGGTATGCTCCTTTTTCAAGAACTTTTTTATCATCTTGTTTAGGGCTGGCAATTAGTCAAGACTCGAATGAGTTTGGTTCAACACAAAGTCAAAGTCAACATAAATCTATTTGAGTTCGAGGTTAGTCAACCTAAAATTAGTTGATTTCTAGTCTATTCAAAATTCAAGTTGACTTCACAAATTGTTTTTAAAATTCTTTACTCAATTATTTCTTTAGACAGTCAATTTCAGTGTAATTATCTCTGGTTATGATAAAATCATCAACATATACAATCAAAATTATTCTTCTTCTTTCAAAAAAAAAAGATTGTTCTCCTTCCTTTAATTGACTATTTAATATAAAGAGTATGATTTGATTGACCTTATTCATATCCTGGCTTATTCATGGTGTCACAAAATCACTTAAACTAAACCCTCGGTAATCGTTTAAGACCATTATTAGGGACAACTTTGAGTACGAGAGAAAATTATAGATTGAGTGTTTGGTACATGCTCTTACCTTTTTACTTTTTCCAATTCCTCTAGTTCTGATCGTGTTGGACCATTACCACCCTTTGGATTGAACTCTTGACCCTATTAAGGAACTATTTCTCTTCTTTTATGAACATGATCTCTTTTGTAGGGATTGCGGGGGAGACTTGGATTTGGTAGAAATTTTTTGTGCAGTTTTAGGTTTGGATATGGAAAAAGAAAGGGCAATTGAAGATTCCCACAGTGTCTTCATAAGTATTCTCCCTCTGAAGAGAAGCATTGGGGCAAAATAGTTGATTTTTAATAAAGGAGACATCATACGATATAAATATCCATTTTTTAAGGATAATAGTATCGGTATCCCTTTTGAGTTGATGAGTAGCCAATAAAGATACACTTGAAGGATTTTGTTTCTAGTTTTACTTCATTTGAACTATTGTTGTACACAAATGCAGTTGAACGAAAAACTCTAGGAGTCAACGAGTTTGTGATTTGAATGTGATGAAAGTGCTTAGAAAAAGAGCTCACAGGAGTTGATTTTTTATGGCTGTTCATTGCTGAGATATAGGCTACAGTTAGGATCGCTTCCCCCCAAAATTGATGAGACACATTGCTAGCAAATCATCATTGATCGATTAGATTCAAGTAAATGATTTTTTTCTCTAGACCACTCTATTTTGTTGGGCGGTATAGATGTAGGAACTTTGATGGAGTGTATTCCTTTCTCACTCAGATAGGGATTGAATTCATTTCTATAGTATTCTCTTTCATTGACAGTGCGAAGGATCTGGTTGGTGGACTAGAGCAAATTTGTAACAATATTATAGATATTTTGGGATACAGAGCCTCAAATTTTCTTTTAACCAATATACCCAACAAAACAAGAGTGAAATGGTTTTGTTGGTTTGTACGGATTTGTGTGGTATATAGATTTTTTCTATTTGACACAAACACAATATTCACACTGAAACAAAGCCATGTCTTCATTGAGAAATAAATTTGGATATAATCTTTTCAAGTGTTTGATATTTGTATGTCCAAGGGGATTATGCCACAAACCGACTTCAGAAAACATGAGTCATAGAGAACTAGATACTGGACTAACTTTATGCAGACTGGAGCTTGAAACTGATTTGAGAATCATTGAAGTAATATAGACTATTGTATTCTTTAGAAGTATCAATAATCCTCCCCAAAATTAGGTCCTGCGGATGACAGTGTGAAGCAAAAGGGTCAATGTACAGTTCTAGTCGCTCGCCAGTCTACAAATTGAAATCAAATTATAAAGAGCTGATTTGAGTAAGATAACATGTAGGTCAATATCTCCCTCAGCATAAGATGCTGTACCATCAGCAACTGAGATACTGGTCTTCCCTTTGCAAGCTTCAAACATTGAAAAAACCAACCTGGAACCCGTCATGTAGTCTGTGGCTCCTGTATCAACTAATCCATGGAATTAGTTTTCCCTCAACTACCAAGGCAAATTGGTGATTGTCTCTTTGAGCAAATGAAGCAGTTTCTGACGTAGCTTCTTATGAAGAAGTGGAAGTTTTTGACTAAATTGGTGCTTCACGAGTTCCATATGTTCAGGTGAAAAACAAGCCTTGTCTTTCTTAGGTTCAGTAGTGGATGAGGCAGAAATAGAGACCTTCTTCCTCTGATTTTTGGCTTCCAGGCAGATAGTTTTCCATGTAAATCCCAGCAATTGTCACGAGTATGGTGATGCTTGTAGTAGTGATCACACCAGAGTTTTCCTTGTGGCTTTCACTGTAGATATGAAGCATTCTTGGACACCAACGCTGAATTGTGAGTGTATTCAACAGCCACATCATTTCTTGGTTTTAGCGTAACTGATCTGTGGTTTTCTTCATGCCTTAAACAAATGCTTCACGAATTGACTAGTATGGTTTTGAGCCTAAATGACAGCCTTGTACCTCCTCAAGGTCCTTGTTGAGGCCATATAAGAAGTCGAAGATTCTATCCTTTTCCACATCTTTAGCATGCTTGACTGCATCTTGCTTGCAATGCCAATTATCCTCATAATATGAATCTATCTCCATCCATAATTCCATGAGAGCATTGTGATATTCTGCAACACCCTTGGATCTCTGCTTCATGTCTCTAATTGTAGAATGGATTTGAAAACATTTGGAGGTGTTTTCAAGATCCGAAAAAATCTCCTTCACTGTATTCTCATGTCTCTATTGCAGTTTTGTGAAATGAATAAGCTCTCCCAATGTAGCTCTCCATTGAATTAATGAGCCATGCCATGACAATGGAGTTTTCAGCCTCCTAGGTAGAAAAATTTGCAGATCCAGCTGGAGGCGGTGGGTTTGTACCATTAATAAAATCCAATTTTACTTTTTCCTTTGACTACCCCAAGGACTGATTTGGACCTCTCTCTATTATTATCCCCATTCGGTTGTGTTCAGTAATTTGAAGAGAAATTGTAGGAATTGTTTTGAGTGGGAGAATCAGAGTTCGGGATTGAAGTAGTTGAAGAAGAGTTGGAGGTAGATGAAAAATTTAGCATCATTGAGAAGTAGCAAAGACAAATTGATGAATAGAGATAAGGAATCTTACCGGCGAATGAAACTTGACCATGCTTGAACACCCTTGACAACAAGATATGCGCCTCAAGTTCAAGACAACTAGAGAAGATGGAGTTTCCGTTGGAACGAAATTCTAGGGATGAGTTCAGCCACCTCGTGTGAGAAAAATGATGAAGATTCCCAATAAAACTCTGATACCATGAAATTAGGCTAATTAGCCTTAGGTTTTGGTAAAAAAGATATACTTGAGAAATTATATTATAATCAACAGGCAAACTTCCCTGCATATATTACAATGATTACACTACCAAAAAGGAACAATGAAATTTCAGGAAAGCTGAGAAATAGGAATTATAAATAATTCCCGACTAAAACTTTTACACGTAAGGCAATGAAACAACATGGAATAAGAACTAAGATAGGAAATAATAAATTGGTAATCTCCCTCAATGATATACACTAGACGGCATCTGGTTCAACATTATTTTGATGTTATATTATGTTATTTAGATTTTTTTTATATCTAGATGTCATTTTTTGAGTGATAATTTCATGATTTTTTAGAACATTATTTACACATTTTATCAAACTTAGTTATTTTCTCTAGATAACATAACATCAAGATAACATTAAACTAAACACCTTCTAAATACACCAAGACTATGTATTTCTGGTCTCTCTTTATCTTGAACATGTAGCCAAGGGTAAAATTTTGAGCACATGATTTTTTTTTTTTTTATGTTCAGTTCAAAAGATTCATTTGATTGAAGATTGAAGTTCACTCTTTTCATGGATTCTTATGTTGGCTCTGCAATTACTTTATGCAGATGTATCCAGGGACTCAGTTCATGTAGAGTATTGTGAAAGGCCAGATATGCTGATAACAAATCGAGTTTGAGTAAGTTGGTCTCAAGCTCAGAAGTTCGAACTTTTGGAGTTGGACAAATTTATTGAACTTAATTTTTCATCTTATATTTTGACTTAAATTTTCATTTTTTTTAATATAAAGTATATTAAATATTATTTTTGAGTTAAAAGTATTATGGTATGTACTTATGTAGTAATCTCTAAACTTTTACTCGATTTATCTCTAATATTTAAATATTTAAACCCTTCCATTTTAGTAATACCAAATTATGGTAGTGAAATTTGAAAGTTTAGCCTCTATTTTGGCAACAGACTAAAAAATATAGTTTATTTTAGATATGGCTAAACTTTTAAATTTATTTTTAAAAAAATTTAAAAATTATAAATATATAAATATCTCAAACATACAGCTGAAAAGCATAAATATGTATTGTGTAAATAATAAATTGATTGTGAGTTGAATTAATTTTATTTTAATTAAGATAATTTTGTGTTATAAAAAAATGATTTTCAAAAAATTGTGCTGATATTGAGGAGAGATATTGAAGAAATTGTTAAGCCCTAGGCATCATTAATTTTAAGATGTCAAGTTTGAAGAATTGGAATTTAAAAACTAAAAAATAAGCAAGTTATTTTCATTATAACTTTCCTGTATGATGACAGAAACTGCAAGCAATGTGGAAACTCGTTAGTGCACTAAAAAAAAAGACAGCAATCTTATGAGATTCCCTGTAAAACTGTAGTTTGATTTTAGTGGAAGTCGTACAGCAAGTTTTTAGAAAAAAATTTAGAATAATTCTAAGATCTTCATTTCATTAATTAAATAAAATTAAGCACCAAAGGAAAAAGTGCATCACTACAATCTGCCTTTATGAAGAACATTCTAATGCAAACATTATAATCTCGTCATTTATTATGAAAATGCTGCAGCAACTGAATGAATATCTGGAATAAGTTGTTCTACAAATATATTCCACTAAAATCCCTGAGAAACTGGAATTCTAAACCATAGTAAAGAAATTCAATTTCATTATCCAAGAAATTATGCTTGAAAGCACCAAGAGCATTTTCTAGCATTGGGAGCCAGCAGTGCACCATATCCAAGAAAAAAAACAATTAAAAATGACATTTAATTAATGCTGTTTCTTGTCGTGCATACATCAAAAGCCCTTCGTATGGCAATAACTGGCCATTTCAGAATTAGATACAGACAGACAAGAATCGAAAATGAACATGAACGTGTCCTTAAATTGAAATGATACAAACAGGTGAGAACCCAAGAACACCGAGACTCAAACTTCCATTTAAAAACATTCTGGGTTTGTTGTTTGATTTTCATTCCATTGAATAGCAGGCTCATTCAATTGCGTCTGATACAAAATATCTGCAGGATCACAAACAGAGAAATCAACCGATTACAGCAAAATTTAAAGACGGCTTTGAGAATAATCACCAGTAGAAACGTAAAATGAACTAAAAATTACAAACAGGGGATATTTCACTTAGCATTTGAGTACCACCAAACCAAACAGAAATTTATCAAACAAATTAATACCCAGATTTTATATATGGACGAAATGCATTGGGAACTTAACTGTTGCATTCTGCTCTCAAGGTATGATGATTTAAATATCACAGACTCTCATAATTTATACTTAACCTCAGCCCAACCTTAAGGCAGCCTCAGATGGGTACAGAAAGTTACATGTTCAAATCTAAGAAACTATGAAGCACGAGTACGATACGATGATACGGTGATATGATATATATAAAAAAAAGTAGGATACAGATACGTCAGAATACGTCTATTATATATGTATATATAATATATTATATTCTCATATTTAAGATAAAGTTTTACAGTATATAAAAATGACTTATACAAATTGTTGCTATAAATTTCAAAAATATCTTTTAAATTTTTTCAAATTAACTGCATTTTTTCAAATATTTTTTATATCATTTAAAGCAATATTATAGATAATTTAATTTAACAAAACATCTTTTAACTACTGGATTTCAAAATATTTTAAATTTAAAATAATATCATAAAATTTATTTAATTACTTTCAAATTTATCATAAAATAAGAGTTTAAATATATACCAATAGATTAGTTTCATTTTCAATTTAAATTTGATTCAAATTGATTAGCCTAATACAAACAAGATACAATTAATAATACAATATATATGTTAACATAGAAAAAGCATAGTGACTTGATTAAAGTATATATATGTTCTCTCTTTAATTCTCTGATTAAATAAATAAATAAAATAAAAAACCAAAGTATCATATTTTACGTAATATGAGCTTGATTAAAATAAAAAAAAATGTGATAGACATCTAATAGAAGCAAAGACAATATCGGTTAATATAAAAAAAGCAAAAATATCACTAGTATCTGTAAGATTACAAAAAAGTTAGCAAAAATAGATGACACAGCTGCTTGTGAATATCAAATCTTTTTTCATTGCCGAAGCACTAGCGTGTGTTTTACGATTCCAATTACGTTGCACAGTATATCTTTCTCAATTTTAACATTCAAATCTATGCATAAGTTGTTTTTTATATATGAGATATTTTATATTTTTTATCGTGTAGGCTGAACTGACTATTTTAACATTATTTCTTTAATTAGAAGTATTGAGAAGTACCAGATAAGTATCGAGAAGTACTAGATAAGTATCGAGAAAGTATCAGAAAGGTATCGAGGAAGTATCAGATTTTTAAAAAAATAAAAATAAAAACTAATACGCTACGTGGCGTATCAGATACGTATCGATGAAGTATCAGGGAGTATCAGTATCTGATATGGATACGATACAGATACATTAAGTTTCATAAAGTATCGGTGCTTCGTAGCTAAGAAATAACATTTTCATCACGCTTGTTAATAGAAGACACGGAAGAGCTTTCCTAGCAGGCATGCACAGGCATCTCATAGACGATGGAGAAAGAGGAGAGGCCGTGGACAAGAAGAAGAGTAGTAATAAAGTGCAAGAAAGTAAAAGGTGCCATGATTTATGTGATTCAAAAAGGTTCTACATCCACCGGCCAAGTTAGCCCAAGATCCACTATGTATTTCAAAGCCCTAGGGATGAGTACAAATCGTTTAGAGAGAGAAAGAGCCCCTTCTACAATAAAAAAAGGATCCCTCGCCCACCGACTAAGTCCTAGTATTTATAATCATTGTAGGCGGGCTAAAGGGGAGGAAGAGCTTCCCCCCATCCCAACCGCGCGAGGTGAGTTGGAACCCCGAACGACATGGATTTTGCCATGTTGGTCTGGGAACTGCAGCTTCAGCGAAAGGACCTCAATAGCCCAGAGCGTCGATGGAGCAGTTGGGTGACCAGTCCTGTGGTGTCGCAAGCATCCTTTTTCTGCACAGTTAATGTGGACTTCACTAGGAGGAGGCAGACAGGATCTCTTCGTTGCACCACTACTTATCATAGAAGTGGTATGCCATGTTTGTCACAGAAGTCCTTGATAGGGGCAGCGACGAATGGAGTGTTATTGTTCATGATAATGGTCATGGGAACTCTGTAACGATAGACAATGTTATTCCACAAGAACTTCTCTTATAGCGCATCATAGCTAAGATAGTTAAGAACAGAGTGTCGCCAAAAGTTTGATACTTGGCGAGGAAGTCTGCTGTTTGGTTTTCCTAATGGGTGACGAGAGTGATGCCGAACTCCTTGAAATGTGAGATAACGTCTTTCACTCAATGGAGATGCTTCTTCAAAGTATCCTCCCTAGCCTCAAAGGTCCTTTTGACTTGGTTCACAATGAGGAGAGTCATTGTATACTTGCAAATATTTTACGCTAGTGCCTTTTGCAAACTCCAAGCCAACGAACAGAGCTTCATATTTGGCTTGGTTATTAGAGACCGTGAAGTCAAAATGCATGGAGCGATGAAACTTCACCCTAGTGGGGCTGATGAGAAGGATGCACACGCCTTGAATTGTTGCACCGAAGGCACCATCCATGTAGAGGGTCCACAAAGTATAGCTTCATTTTTCAGAAGAAAATTTTGAAGTAGTGTTCGGCAATCAAATCAGCCAAAGCCTGTGCCTTGATGGTAGTTCGTGGAGTGTAGTGGATGTCGAACTCTTCCAATTGTCTATATAGGACTTGCCGAAGCAATTGGTCTATTACCACATTTACGATGTAGGCCTAAAAGTAAAGTCTCAACTTCCAGAAAGTTGTGAACAGTGCATAGACCATCTTTTCCAAAACTGGATATCTAGTTTCTAGGTCGACCAAGAAATGACTGATGTAAAAGATAGGTTGTTGCATCTTGGCTTCCTTTCATATAAGAACGACAAAAACAGTGGTGTCCGATGAGCCCAAGAACATTTGCAGGAGTTCCTTCCTGAGAGGCACTGAAAATAGGCGGAGATGCTAAGTACTTCTTGAGTGATATGAAGGCTTCCTCACATTCCACTATCCATTTTGCGCTTTTGCGGCCACTTAATGCCTTTAAGAAGGGTAGGCATTGTTCCCCTAATTTGGAAATAAAACGACTAAGGCTAGCGACTTTACCAGTAAGTCGTTGGACCTTCGTGTAGGTTAGCGGCAAAGGCATGTCCAGGATGGCCGAGATTTTATCCGAACTGGCCTCGATGCCCCAAGCGGAGACCAAGTACCCAAGGATCTTCCTAGAAGATGCTCTGAAGTTGCACTTGGCAAGATTCAGCATCATTTGGTACTTACAAAGAGTGTCAAATGTCTCTTATAAGTCTAAAAGGTACTGAGAGTGCGACACACTTTTGACCAAGATGTCAACATAGGCTTCCAAGTTTTTTCCCCTTTGGTGCTTGAAGGCTTTGTTCATGATCCATTAATAAGTAGCCCATGTATTTTTGAGACTAAAGAGCATGACTTCAAAGCAATAAGTGCCTTGGTCTATTATGAAGGTCTTCTTCTCGTCTTCTAGCTCCATCTTGATCTAGTAATATTTGGAGTAGGCATCAAGGAAACTCATTACGGGGCGTTCGGAGGTACGGTTGACTAGAGCATTGATCCATGGTAAAAGGTGAGAGTACTTGGGACACGCCTTATTGAGTGTGTGGAAGTCCATGCACATCCATCACTTATTGATAGCCTTTTTGACTAAGACCACGTTAGTCAGCCTCAGCCACTCCGGGTACTGGACCTCTTGAATAAAGTCGAGTTCCAAGAGTTTGCTGACTTCTATTTCTATGGTTTGGGCCTGTTCAACGCCTATAGGGCGCTTCTTCTGCTTGACTGGTTTAGCATCCTAGAAACATTTACATGATGCACCATGACCTCCAGGTCTATGCCCTATATGTCAAAGGGATCCCAAACAAACACATAGGAATACTAGGAAAGGAGTTCCATTACTTTATTTCATTGTTCTCCTTCAAAAGTGGAGGAAGGAGTTACAACTCTAGAACCTTCCTCATTTAGGATTGCACTGATAGTACCTCTTAGGGCCTCAACAACAACTCTTTAGAATCCATCTCATCCACAATGAGTTGATGAGAGATCTGAAAGCTCTACAATGTGTCCTTCGAATCACTTCAGATGATATCCACTCCCCCCGAAGTAAGGAATTTGATGCAGAGAGAAGTGCAGATTACTATCCCAGAGGTATTGAGCGTGATCCGTCCTAAGATAACATTGTACCTGGACCTTACCTTAATGACTGAGAACGTTACTAGTCGCATAGTATGGCCGTTATTGTTGGCAAAGGAGACGACGATAAGGGGTTGAGCCTATTCTCCTTAGAATCCACGTAGGGTCTCGTTGTGTTGGAGGCCAGTGGTTCATAGACCCATCTGAAGGAAGGCTGACTTGAATAGTATATCAATGGAGTTTTTGGAGTAGATGAGGACTCATCAAACGTCGTAGGCGGCGATCATGGCCATGATAACAATTGGATCAACATGAGTTATCACGGTCAAGGAGATCCTCCCTAGAGAAGGTGAAAGGGATATCAAAAATGGGAGAGATGGTGACGCTTCTAACTTCAACGAGCTGCCTCAATCGAGTCGGGGAGAATAGGATATGATGATCCTAGGCTAGCTTGATTGGCCAAGTGAAAGGGAGCTTCTGGTGCAATTTGTACCTGAAGAAGAAACTCGTAGAGTTCTTCGTCCGCGAGCTTGTCCAGCAGTGATTTTAGGATTCAACATTGATAAGTGGGGTGCTTGTAGAACTGATGAAACTCATAGTAAATATTAAAATTAGCCCCCATAGGCGAAGTGGCCTAGAGCAAATCCTGGGTGTATAGCCCTTTTGCTGAGCTACAATTGATATTCTAGTGGTGCATCGTCCCAGTAAGGCTTGCCGTGGTAGCCCTATAAGTGGCAAAATGGGTCGGCGGGTCAGGTCGAACCCGAATCCGACCCGACCCGAATAGCCTCAACCCAAACCCGACCCATTTATCAAATGGGTCAAAATCCATGACCCGAACCCGACCCGATTAATAAATGGGTCGGGTTGTCGGGTCGACCCAACCCGTTTATAGAGTGATAAATGCCCAACCCGAACCCTACCTGACCCGATTATGCCCAACCCAAACCCGACCCGTTTAATAAATGGGTCAAAATTCATGACCCATACCCGAAATTTGCGGGTCAGGTTCGGGTCGGGTTCACGGGTCGGGTCATATATTGCCACCCCTAGGTAGCCCCGGTAGCTTTGCGAATTTCCCCTTCTGGGCTCATTCTTTGCCTTTTTGAAGGACTTATCATCTTTCAACCAAGGTACTTCACGCTTGCGCTTCTGGGACTCCGCCAAGGGAGAGATGGTTGGAGCTTTATCTCAGGCATCAACATCCTCCAGCATGATAAACATTTCACCCTAGTCACCAACTCTGTGAAGTTGCGAGGATTGCTAACCTGAAGGAACTTGGCAAGATTACTGTTGACGTGGGAAGTAAGGGGGTAGGACCACATCGGCTGGCTAGGGCCTGGCGAGGGTAAAGCCTGGGCTGGAGCCCCCACATCTTCTGGGGCCTTGCCCTTCTGCGCAACATTGAATGTAGGGGCCATCAGCATGAACTCTTCAAGTTTACCCTGATCCGTCAGCATGTTGATCAGGGCCGTCAGCTTGTTGAAGCTTGTGCCCGTAGTTCCCGTGAAACTCGCAGCAGTCCTCCGGATCCACTCCGGCCGCCGGCGGTGCTGGTCCTGCAGGACGAACCCAACCTTGTTTGACAGCCGTCGTATTGACTTCAGTAAGTGACAGGGAGAAGAAGTGCTTTTGCTCATGAGTCTGTCGTGGCCTCCTTTCGTCCCTGCTATGGTTCTTGCTCCTGCGGTTCATCGTAGACGATGGTTCGTCGCCCCGATGTTTCCTCTTCTTCTCCTTCTTGGCTCCGAAAACATCGAGGGGAGAGGCCTCAACATCTTCCAGCAGCACAAACTGGCTGGCCCTGGCAACCAACTCTGGGTAGCTTCGAAGTTTCGCCAGTTGTAGGGACTTGGACAAGTCCCGCTTTTAAGACCCCTCCGATAGTTGTGCATGGCTACAGCGGGGTCGACGTCTTCTGCTTCTGCTGCTGCGGCGAAGAAGCGGTTAGTATAGTTCCGCAAACTTTCCTTCTCGCCTTGCTTGATATTGGCAAGCACCATATCGGAGACAACCATCCTGGTCTGGCCAATGAAGCGGGCAATGAGTTCCCACTTAAAATGCTCATAGGAACAAATGTGACCCCCGAGCAGCTTGATGAACCAACTGAAAGCCGCCTCTTTCAGAATGTTGGCCAAGAGGTGGTCTATAGTACCCTTCGAACCCCTGAATATGCTCACGGGGGTCTATAGTACCCTTATAGGCTTTAAGTCGAGGTGGCCTGAAGTCTTCTGGGACTGGCACCTGCCGGATAGCATCAGAGAAGGGCATTGACATCCAGCGGGCCAAATAAGGGATCAGGTCCGTACTGGAGGGCCTGAGCACCTAGGAAAAGAGGGTTCCGCCCAGCGAAAAAAGGAGGGAAAGATGGAGGAAAGAAGGTAGGCTGTGAAAGTGGACATGGTGGAAAAGGATTTTGGTTCTAGTGAACTTCCTGAGGAAGAGGGTGTTTGGGCTGCTGAGAAGAACCAGACGACTGAACGGAAGGTGCTGCGACCGGTGGGAGGAGAATAGGAGCCGCGACAACCGGCGGGAGAGGATCGCGGGTCGTTGCAACCGGCGGGAGAGGATCGCTGGCCGCCACAACCGATGGGAGAGGATTTGGAAGCAGCACAGCCGCTCAGACTGGCTGAGTCTACTTGAGAATCACGGCCTAGTGGGCTGTAATGCCAGTAACCAGGTCGGTGAGGTTCGCCAGCATCCCCTGCAACTCTGAAATGCGGGTACCTCTAGAGAAATAAGTAGATCTGGCACGACGCCGGGATGTTGAAGCTGAAGCTTCATCACCTGGCGCCCTGACAGAAGGTTCACCTACATATGTGCTGCGGACTGCGGAGTTGGTTTTGCGTGTCCTAGCCACCATCTTCTCGATGTCTCAATGAAAGCATCAGAAAATATTGACGTGGGAAGTAGGGGGTCCCACAAGAGAGAGAGAGAGAGAGAGAGAGAGGAAGTCTCGAGAGACAGCGGTACATAGAGAGCTAAGCCTGGTGATTAAAGCTTAAATGAGAACAATACGCATCCAGAACAGCACACAGGGATTTAAGGTGGTTCAGGGAGGAAATCCCCTACGTTTACCGAGCGATCAGCTAGAAATGATTTCACTAGAAAAAGAAAGAAGATGGTCGAAAAGACCAGTACAATGAGCGAAAAGAAGAGAGCTTTCTTATCTCAAGCTCTTAATACAAGGGTGATAGAAGAGAGATCCTGCCTCTTTAACCCCCTTTCCCGTTGCTCGCCAGCGGACATTTATAGGCAGGAGACAGTGGAGCTCAGTCCGAGTTTTTCGAAAGAGGATGAAATATTCAATTACTGAGTCCACACTGGTAGTCCCACCGCTGTCGGCCACCGAAGGAGCCGGAAGTAGTGGAAGGAGAGCTTGACTTCTTGATCTTAGCAATTCTTCTAGGGGTCCGTGATGGCTGAAGCATACGGGCCCTTGGTTTGCATAACTGGAAGAAGCATACTGCATTGGAAATAGTGCAGTCGTGGCATGCTGACAGCGACAAGTACAGCTGGGAAACATCGTCATCGATGTTACTAGGAGATGATCTTGAATCGTCGTCGACGATGTTTGGCCAAACCCTCGTGGCCGAGGTTTGAGACCTGCAAGAATAATAATAATAATAATAAGGGGTTAGTGCTCCAACGGCGCCACGTGTACGGCTGAAATGCAATGCTGGAACCATGTGTTAACAATTACTGTCTTTCTTCAGCACCTTCCGGAAGGCGTAAAGTAGCACAATTCGGTAGATGTTAGCCTGCACTGTAAAGTCGAGGAAACAGTCGACATAGGACCGTAAAGGATCCTCTCACCCTTAAGTGATGTCGGAGGATTACTCGGAGTTAGCCACCCATGTGAAGTGTCCGTAGGACTGGATGTGGTCGTGTATGAGTCCCATGTACTAATCGGAGGCCAGTCCCCAGAAAGAATAGGCCATCAAATAACAATATGGATTCCTCTGGTTGGATGAAATAAGGCCCTTCGAATAGTTGAATGTGTTCGTGAGCGTCAGTAGTCCCGTCGAAGGTCTTGATCTACAGCAAGCAGAGGTTAGCATGGATGGGAGCATACCAAAGAGCGTGGGCAAGCAACTCTCCGAGGTTCGTGTCATCGACGAGGACATTCAAGAGAGAAGCATCCAGGTCATTGGGTCCTGGTTAAGGATGTATAGAGGAAAGTTCTCTGGACCGAGCACTGCGAGGCCGTAGGAATCACCCAGTGAGTCCTCGAACACAAATAGGGCATCTGAGAACTGGTGAACCTTGGGCAGCCCAACACACCTGTGTTGTGCCGCGCAAAGAGGCCACGCCAATGCAATCGGAGGATGCTACGCTTATGGTTGTGAGAGCGACGGGCTTGCAACAGTGTCTGGTGGGGTAGGTATTGGCTTATCGGCCACCAAAGGCGACAACCGCCATGGTCCGGCGAGTGCGGATTCCTCTGGCATTAGACCAGCTAGGGTAGGTAGTTGCTTAGGTAGAGGAGCAGTGATGTCGGCTTGCACCAATGGAGCGACGAGAGCTATGACTGAGGCAACAACACCCGCGGCAACGAGGATGACGCTAGACTGAGTGAGTGCAATCGGCAAAGGCGCCATCGACACTACCCTAGGGTGTTGCAGTGACAGCTGCAGATCGCACAGCACCCTGCCGCCATATGCCACAACAGTCGTGAGAGTTTCTATCTTCTTGGCAAGGTTTGCCAAAGTGGCGTCCATCTGCACATTGTGAGATGTAGAGGAGGAGCGTTGAAGCTGAGCACTCTGCCAACCATGCAAGCAGGTCTCAATGAAAGCACTAAAGATGTTAACAAAAGAAATGTGAGAGCTCTGCTAGCAAGCAGTGCAACCTATAGACAAAGGAGAGAGGGCAAAGGTCGTGGACAAAAAGAAGAGCAGTAATAAATTGTAGGAAAGTAAAAAACACTAAGATTTAAGTGGTTTGAAGAAATTCTCCTACGTCCATCGACTAAGCCACTCAAAGTTCCACTATGTATTTTAAAGCCCTGTAAAGGATGAGTACATAGTGTTTAGAGAAAGACAGAGCCTTTTCCCCAAAAAATAGGATCCCCACCACCAACTAAGTCACAGTATTTATAGTCATTGTACGAGAACTATGGGGAAGGAAGAGCTTTCTCCCATCCAAACTGCAATGTTTGAGTTAGAGCAGCAGACGACTTGGATTTCGCTATGTTAGCCTAAACACTACTACTACTACGGTGAAAGGATGAGCTCAATAACCCAAAGTGTCAAGGGAGCAATTGGGCAACCAGTCCTTTGGTGTGGTCAGCGAGGGCTTCACACAGAAGACACTCTTCATCGTGCCGCTCCTACACGCTACCTACTCGAAATAGAAGAGACCAGTAGAGGACATGTCGTGTAGAGATCATGGCAAAAGGGTCAGTGATTGTACTGTCTTGAGATAGTTGCTTAGGCTCCACGTGTACGAGCAGAGCAAATATAAAGTATAGACCAACGCCCGGTCGTTGAGAGAACTTCTGGTGGGGACAGCGCGTGAAACGGAACTTTCTTATGTCCGTTTAATTGTTCCATTTGAACAACCCAACCTATTTGCTCTTTCGCTTACATTGAAACATTGAAAATGATTAATTGGTCCTTCCACGAAATGAAGGAATCTCCTGCTATTTCCTGACCAGCTTTTGGAGCTTTGAAAGGGCAGCAAGTCACAGCAATTTTATCAAATGGACCTAAAATATAGCTATCTTCCAGTGTCCTACTTATTTGATGCCAGTTTCGAAAGACACGTAGAGCTATGCATGTTAACCTAAAATTTTCATTAGAAAAAACTCAAAAAAAAACTTGACAATTCTATGCCACGTTCATTTAAAAGGATCTTAACAAAATACAGGAACATACGTCCAAAACCCCATTAAACGAGCCTCACTTTCTTGATCCAATAAAATATATTGAATTAAAGACTACAAGTCAAGGTCGGTATACATGTAATGATTTTGTATAATACAAAGAAAAAAAAGGATAATTGTTTACATATAATGAATTCATAGAAGGAAAATGAAAGAAGTAATAAAGTACAGAGATCAAGGTTAGCAGTTCTTACCATTCATCTTGATGCCAGCGACCAAAAGTTCAATAGAAATGAAGGGGAAACTGCAAACCAGCTGATAAAAGCCATAGCAGTTGCAGTTTCAAAACTTCCGCAGTTGTTTTTTGAACATATATTGAGATCATTTCCAATTAAAACAGTTATGCCAGCTGATGCGCAAGCTGCTGCAAATGTAAGTGTTGAAGTAATCTGTGGTAGGAAAGGAAATAGAAAAATAAATATTAGTGCTCTTAAAGATTCACCGAGTTTTCAAATGTTCCGAGATCTTCACTATGCAAGCTACCTCAAATAACACTTTCTTTTATTTTTCACAACTATTTAAGAATAATTTTATTTCTGTTTCTCACAATGAAATCATGAACCTTAAATATTTGGAACCTAGGTGTCCTACTTTCATCAATTTTATAACCCGGAATGCTACTCATTTAATTCCAGCTCTGATGCATTCTTTAATCATTGCACACAATTTTAGAATCCTGTGGTCTTCAAGCAAAAATCTTGTTTTAAACCGTCTTATCAAATTAAAATCATCTATAAGTCCACATACTCTAGTAAGATTACTCATTTACTGTCAGTATGACTAACGACATTCAATCTACACTGATTCCATTAGATGCTTGTCTGAAATGCCAACATCTCATGGTACATGTCCACTGTGCTAGGAATAAGCTTCTCACCCCATCTCCAATTGCAAATAAACAGATTACTCGAGGATTTTGCAAGCTGCGTTTAACTAGGAGGGCATATACATCCAGGAAAATTAACAAAATGCTCCATAAGCTTTGCAAGATGGTTGCTGCTACAAGGTAACTGCAAAGAACATGATAATTAAGTTGCAAGTCTAAAATTTTCCATTTAAGACTGCTCAAAAAAGGGTAACTAACTTCACAAAACAGGGTAAACGAGGGAAAAAAATATTACAGAAGATGTTCACATAGATATCAACATATTAATCAAGGTATAGAGACTATACAAAGAGAACAATTTAAATACAGGTAAATGATCAACATGAAGCAAGAAAATGAGTATTGAAATGTAAAGCCTTTGCAAATTTCACGTAAAAGATCAACAAGAAGCAAGAAAATGAGCATTGAAATGTAAAGCCTTTGCAATAGTCTTTGCATGCAAACTTCAGGTAATCTCCACGAGCATTGAATACGTGGAGCAGCGTAGACTTCAAGCCTCACTAGATGCAGCAACTTTAAAGAAGAAGAGTAATGCACCAATGGCACTGGAGCTTGGACAAAGCACAGTAGTGCTACTCCAACAAATTTCGTTGCGGCGTGGAAATAGGAGGGACCCTATGATATGAAACTACCGAAGCGGATGAAGTTTTGAAGTAGAATTAGAGGAGGAGACTAGGGTTTCAGAAGGGGAATAGTTTTGAGGAATATCCATAAGGCTTCCCTAAATTTTCATTCCAAGATATTTACGACTTCTGAAATCTCACCCTGACCCCATCTAAATTGAATTGCACTCAAACTCAAGATTTTAATCATCATAGCACTACGGTGCACGACTACATCTAGGCTATTGATCATCAAAATGTCCTCACGAGTTATCCTGGGGTAGGAAAAACTTGACTCTTTCGAGTATGGGTCAACTTTGCTCGTATACCATTAAAGACCCCTTTTTTGTATGTACATTCATGAGATGCAATCAATATGTATCCTCAAATAATCAATTTAACATGTGATGGCTCTTCTCTCCAAGTCCCCAAATTACCTAAAAAGTGATGCTGACCAATTGATAGCGAAAACAAAATTCGATTATTCTTGTTCCAAGAGGTTCAACACTGTGTTCTTAATTGCACTTTACGTATGCTGACCAATTGATAGCGAAAAGGAAATTCGATTATTCTTGTTCCAAGAAGTTCAGCACGGTGTTCTTAATTGTTCTTTACGTGAGCAGATACTTGAGTAGTTGCATAGGGAAAGACACTTCGAGCATGATAAAACACTAGCTCAAGTTAATGGAAAGTATTATTGGCCTAAAATGAAGCAAAATGTGGAGCATTATGTGAATCATTGCGGGGTTTGACAAACATCCAAGTGGGCTTCAACTAATACAAACTTCTACATGCCTTTGCCAGTACCAAGATGACCTTAAGAGAAGCTCAATTTAGATTATCTTAGGCTGCCACCAACACAGCGAAGGTTCAGTTCTATTTCGTGTCATGTTGAAAGATTGGATGCATCATAGATATCCCAAATCTAATTCAAAGAGACTGTCTGTCAACAAGGAGTTCCAAAAGGAATGATCTTCGACCGTGATGCTAAGTTCATAAGTCACTTTTAGAGATACCTCAAGGCAAATAGGTATCGAGCTTAAAATAATATTGTGTATCATCCATAGACCGATAGGTAGACAAAGGTTGTCAATCGAAGTTTGAGCAATTTGTTGTGGGGCCAAAGCACTAGGACCAAGTATTGGCACAAGCTGACTTTACTTTTAATCGGTCTAAGAATCTAGCACAACTATAGCCCATCTGGAGTGGTGTATGGTTCTAATCCTCTGGGTACCAATTCCACATAGAAGCAAGGTTAGCAACAAAGCATATGATTTAGTAGAGAATCTAAAGTATTTACATGAGACTGTACGGAAGAATATTGAGGTGAGTAAAGAAGTAGGGGTGGCAAAATATGATCGAAACCGTCTACCCGAACCAAGAATTATGGGTATGGATCATGAATTTTGACCCGTCTATTAAACGATCTGAGTTCAAGTTGGATATAATCGAGCGAGCTACCCATTTATTAACATTTGTTCTATAAAGGTTGGACTAGCTGGTTAACCCGACTAGTTTAACTGGGTCGAATTTAGATCATTGATCTTGACTTGTTTAATAAATTGGTCATATGACTGAGCTATTTAAGTTGGGTCGAATTCAGGTTTGGGTCAAACCCAATCCGCCAAACCATTTTGCCACCCCTAAGTAGTACAAGGAAGCTGTAGACAAGCGACCGAAGAAATAACTTTTGAAGCAAGCGACTATGAACTGTTCCAGTTAAGGATCATTTTCTAGCAGATGAGACAACAAAATTGGACCATGTGAAGTCATGAAGAAAAGTAATGACAATGCATACCAAATGAAGTTGCCCAGTCACTTGAAGACTTCTCAAGTGTTAAAAGATAAACATTTAGCGAAATCGAATTATCATGTGAAGTTTTCTCTTCCATATTTTGACAGTGTTGTGTGCCTTTTATCTCTCAAATCCAACAACATTTCTTGGCTTCTTCCTCCTATTTGACCCACATAGAGCAACCTCCATCTCCCAATGGTTTTTATCTTGTTACACACCTAGTTGATCGTGTTTTCGTCAACTTTTGGATATAGTTACGCAGCATTCCTGCACATCTCATGCCTTTCTCTTACACTCTCCGTTCTGCACTCCTTGTAGTGGTGGTTGCACCTAACATGTTGAGAATTTGGTTCATTTTTTGCTTCTACCAGTTTGTACTCTCCTAGTTTTTTATCATAATTTTGTTGTTTAAAGTCAACAGAGAGTTCGACCTGACCTGTAACATCAAATGATCATGGGTTTTTGGCTATCTAGAATTCGAACCCGGATGGTGTACACTAACTATTGCCACAAGTCTTAAATTTTGAGTTACCTCCTTATGCTGATGTCTGTAACGTTAACACGACACAATCTAAAATTTATCAGATTAAAGCCATGGTCACTTTTCTACGACAATTAAGGTGTTATGTTTTGATAGTATTGCGCTTGCCTTTGTTGCTACATTGGCAACTAAAGTATCCTTCTGCTCCTACTCTCATTATTCCATATGGTATCGCTACTTGCTCCCACCTTCAAATTAATGTTGACATAGCTTTTGTTGCCATCAAAGCATTTCTAAAGAGAACAACTCATGGTCATGATGCTCTGTAGGCTCAACATTTGATTGGTGCGCTATGGGGTGCTGCTTTGTCAATTGTTGAAATGCTTATTTGCACTATTCCTCCAGTTAACAACCATCTTACAGGTATGCATCCACATAATCTAGAACCTTTGATAGCGCATGCACTAGTGACCCCTTTTATAACTGGGACTCCTCTATATTTGTTGGATTGGTATGATGTCCTTTTGTTGCCAAGTTAGCGTGCACCATAGTATTACTGGAGAAGTTGCGGTGTTGGTCTTTATGGTGGTGTTGTGGTTGTCCTTCATTCGACTCGACGATTTGTTGAGACTTTTGGGACAAAAGCATCCAAGACATTGGCTTTATTGGATTTTACCAATGCTTTAAGCATAGTGGATTGGGGTCATCTTTTTCTAGTAGTGCATAATCAGTGCTCATCCCCCTGAGTGGTCTTTGTTTATGCTCAACCTACGTACTTATATGTTGGCTCTGAGATGTTGCCCTCATCTACAGGAATGCAACAGAACGATCCTCTCATCCCCTTGTTTGCTTTGGTCATAGATCTACTGGTTCTCTATTTGAAGCCTGAGTATCAATTTCATACTTAGTACCCTCATATGGCACAATTGGAAGTGACAGTATTGATGTTGCTAAGGCGTTACAAATTATTTGTGAGGAAGGCCCACCAATGAACTTGCACTTAAATATGTCAAAATCTAAGTTGTACTCCCTAGTTGTTGGCCTTCGACATTTGGATCTAAGTCTTTTTCCTCCTAAACTTCAGTTGTAGCCTATTATAACTATTGACGCGAGATGTAAGGGATCCCAAGAAACACAGAGAGAGAGAGTCCCGAGAAACAGCGGCACGCAGTGAGTTAAGCCTGTTGACTGAGGCTTAGACGAGAATAAAATGTATCCAGAGCAACACACAGAGGTTTAAGGTAGTTCAGGGAAAAAATCTCCTACGTCCATCGAGCAGTCGGATAATTGATTTTACTGGAAAAAGGAAAAGGGTGGTCGAAAGGATCAGTACAATAAGCAAATAGAAAAAAAAAGAAAAAAAAAAGAAAAGAGAGAGAGAGAGAGAGAGCTTTCTCTTATCTCAAGCTCTTGTTTACAAAGGTGATCGAAGAGTAATTCAGCTCTCCGGAAAAAAGGGCCTGTCTTCTCCTTGAAGCCTGTTCAAGGGCTTTTATATGCAAACGCTGAGCCCATGCCGCTGTCGGCTTTCGGGGGAACCAGTAGCAGCAAAAGGAGAGCTAGACTTTTTGATCTTAGTACTGCTTCTAGGGATCTATGAGGATTGGAGCACGCAAGTCCTTGATTTGCGTGTCTGGAAAAAGTGTCTTGTACTGAAAACGGCGCGGTCGGGCCACGCCGACTGTGACAGGTGCAACTGAGGAACATCGTCATCGATGTTTGCTAGAGGTGGTCCTGGATCGTCGTGGACGATGTTTGACCGAACCCGCGTGGTCAAAGTTTGACCGAGTCTTGAAACCTGAGAATAAAAGCAAAATAAGAAGTTAATGCCACCTGGGAACCACGTGTATGACTGGGATGCAGCGCTGAAACCACATGTTAACATCAGGCCCCCGCATTGTCAGGGCGCGAATATTGATAAGGGGCCCTGGAATGCGAACTGTCGCGATGGTGGACGCGCTGCCCATGGTCTGTCAGGATAAAGCCAGAGTGGCACCCTGTCGGTTCGCATCCTCACCCACCAGCCCTTGTGAATCCTGCAAGGAAAGAAGTGGACTGTTCGAGAGATGGCAGAGAGGAAGAGGTGGACGACTCTGAAGGGTTTTCCTCTGAAGAAGAATAGGTCCGTCAGTCCTCCGGTCGACGCACCTCCTCCAGAGAAGAAGAGGGTCGCCGTCAGAAAGGTCGCCGGAACCAGCGGTTGAGAAGACCGTCGAAGTGCTCCAGGAGGAGGAAACGGGAGCTTCGGCTGTGGTCCTGCTGGAAGAAACGCCGGCAACCAAGGTAGCTAAGATTCAAGCGCGGACTTTGGAGTCCGCACAGGGAGCTGTTGAAGAGGAGAAGGTGGCGGAGGTGGTGAACCTCACAGATTCTCTGGTCAAGACGTCTCTGAAAACTAGAGAGCGGAAGGAGTTCATCATGGTGGGCGAGACGCTTGCGAGGGGAGATGTGAGCCTGGGAGGATTCTGCTCAAAGATGAAGACATTGACCGGCTCCTTCCCAAGTTCGGAGCTCCCCCAGAAGGGAGTACGAAGAAGACGCGCCTGGTGATTTGCGGTCCTGCTCCTCTTGGTGAGTCAGTCCCCTTTCTTTTGAAGGTAAAGAGACCTTCCTTTCCTCGTCTTCTTCCAGCAGTTGCTCGAAATGATGAGAAGAAGGAAGAGAAGGGAAGGAAGGGAGAAGGCAGCAAGATAGAAGAGGCGACTAAGGAGAAAGAGGAGGTTCCGCAGGTTGCCCCTGAAGTTACCCTTGGCATTGAAGGGTCAGGAGGCAACCTGGGGGATAGATTGGCTGAAATAAGGAGGGAAGAGGAAAGGATCCTGAAGAACACCTCCCAAGTCCTGGAGGTGGTAAAGTCTTTGAAGGGTAAGGAGGAAGGGGAGGTTCGCCACCTTCGGAGGATAGCGGAGCTAGAGGGTGCTTTGTTGCAGGTCACAAAGCGCTCTCAAGGTGACCATATAGAGGAGCTAAGAAAGTTATATAGTCTAGAAGATAAGTTGGCTTCCTTAGCTCTTAGTAACTCTGAATGAGCTGGTAAGAACGAGGTTGCAAGAGGGGAATTTCACCCCGCCCTCTTGGATGTTGGTCAAGCCCATTCTGCTCATGTCAAAGACCTCCAGAAAAGGATAAAAGAGCTGGATGATGAAAATGAGGCTTTGGAAAAGGAGAGAAACAGGCTCAGGGGTGAAGTTGCGGAGGCGAGGGAGGCGGAGTGGAAGGCGAAGCAGGCGGCCTTTGAGAACCACTGCCAAGAGGAGCTGCTGAAGTCCGAGATACGCTCCATGCGCTCCTTAATAGATAACAGCTTGGGATGGAGAGGGCGGCGCATGGAGGACTTGGAGGAGGCAGTGAGAATCGTTGCAGGGTTCGGCCGTAGGTCACCATGTGAAGAACCAAGCAGCCTTTGATGTTCTCCTACAAACACTGGTTGATGCAAGTATTTTGAACCAGTAGAACATCAGAGGCCCGGCCGTTCTTCCTTTCTGTGGCCCCAAGGGTCCGGACAGGTTTTTTGATGCTGGAAGTCACGGCTTAGGAGACGTTCCTCCCAAAGGTACCTACGTCGGCTGGGGATATCCACCTGCTTCTCTTTGCAAAGGTCCTGACGAAGGTCAGAGTATTCCTCCAGTGGCACCATAGCAAGCCTCTCCCTGGGAAGGGCGATGATTCGATTCCTACTCCTGTCATCCTCAGACTCATCCGATAAATGAAGGGATTGGAGAATAGAGAACGTCAGCTAGTCCTCCGCGGGCACATCGCTGGTTTGTAAGGAGTGTAATAGATCAATCTACAAAGGGGGTTTCCCTTATATTTGAGATTGACACTATTACACCAATTGTCCAAGTTCTGAAGCCTTATATTTTCCTTTAATTCTATTGTATGTCCTGTACTCAGAAAGAAATATGTAAGAGAATGAAATGAAACTTGTAATAAGTTTTGTCATGAATAAAACGTATTTTTTTGAAAACTTATTCTGAATGAATTCTGCTTATTTTTTTCTTTTATCTTTTCCTTCGTGTTTGAAAAGGGTACCACGAGATCAGAAAAGAAAAGAACAAGAATTCATAGGTATATGAAAGTGTAAAGCTAATGATAAATTCTAAGTTAAAAGATAAAACTAACTATCGTCGTACATAGGCCTATCAATGGATCAGATCATGATCCGATTCGATCCGAGTTCCGATCCAATTAACCCCCCAAATGGAGTTTTTTTCGACCCGTCAATCCGATCTGTTTACTATCCCGCTCCGATTGTATTTAAAAGGATTGGATTTGGATTACTATTGATCCGATCCGTTAATGACCCGACCCGTTTACATATTTAATTATTACATATTATTAAGTAAATTTCAACATATATTAACTATTGCATATCATTATTTTTATTGATCATATATTTAATTAAAATTTATATCACATAAAATTAAATTAATAGCAAATTTGCTGAGCCGGGGCTTTTCGCTTTCCTTAACCCTAAAATCATCTCTCTCTCTAGCACCTCCCGAGTGCCAAATTTTCGCGAAAGCCGCCACCACCAGCAATCCCGAGTCCCCAACCCCATGCGACGCCGCCGGCCTGACACCACCAGCGAGGCGCGACGCCACCACCAGCGATCGCACGCAGCGACTAACGATCGCGTGACACTACCACCAGCGACCCCAACCCAGTGCGACGCGGCCACCACCAGCGAGGCAGGCTCAGGCAGCGAATGCGTTTCGCGCGACGCCGCCACCAGCGACCGCGACCCCTCGACGTTGCGACCAACGATCGCGTGACGCCGCCGCCAGCGATCCCGACCTCATTATCATATGAACCATACTAAGCATGCTGAATTAAGAAAACAAATAGATGATCTACTTAGGAAAGGGTCGTAAGGAAAAGTTCGAGCTCTTGTGCCATTCCTGCTCGTCTTACTCCTAAGAAGGATGGCACTTAAAGGATGTGCGTGATTAGCCGTGTAATTAATAAAATTACTATGAAGTATCGTTTTCCTATAACCCGTTTAGACATCTAGACATGATGGCTGGTTCAACTATATTTTCGAAAATTGATCTTAAGAGTGAATACTGTCAGGTCAGAATTCAGCCTGGGGATAAATGGAAAAAGGCTGTCAAAACGAAAGATAATTTGTATGAATGGTTGATTATGCCTTTTGGGTTATCTAATGGCCCTTGTACATTTATGCGATTAATGACTTAGGAATTATGACCTTTCATTAGCATATTCCTTGTCATGTACTTTGTTGACATTCATATTTTTAGCAAAACTATGTGAGAACACTTGAACCATCTTCAACAAATTTCTCAGGTCTTTAGGACAAAGAGCTCATATGCGAACCTAAAGAAGCAGGCATTTATTGCTGATTAAATTATCTTCTTAAGTTTCACAATCTCTCCCGAGGGTGTCTCTGCTGACCTCGAAAAGGTGAGAGCCACACTTGAATTGCCAATACCGCACAATATGTTCGACATTCATAGCTTCTATGGTTTAGCAACTTTTTATCGTCATTTTATATGAAGATTTGGTATCATTGTAGCTCCTATCATTGACTACCTAAAGAAATGAACATTTGAGTGGACAAAGGCTGCTGATAAAGCATTTATTGCAATTATGACTCATATGTTCGAGGCTTCTATTCTACAACTTTAAGACATTTGTAAAGTCTTTGAAGTATCCTGCAATGTTTCGGGAGTAGAAATGGGTGGAGTGCTGAACCAAGAAAGTCATCCTGTGGCTTTATTTAGCGAAAAATTTAATGAGACTAAGCAAAAATACTCCACATGACAAAGAGTTCTGTGCAATAATTCAGGCACTTAGGTATTGGAGATATTATCTCCTACCACAACAATTATCTTTTCAAATTACAAAGCTCTTAGGTACCTGAACTTGCAAAAAAACTTAATTCACAATATGTAAAATGGAATGAGTTTCTACAAAGTACATGCTAATACGCAAGCATAGAGCAGGAGCTAATAATCAAGTTGTCGACAATTTTAGTCGTCGAGCTTCTAGTAAGTCCATTATGAGTGTTGAAATTGTAAGTTCGACAAACTAAAAGAAACCTACGAAGACTGTCCCAAATTTGGGATTATCTATGTAGCGTTACGAGATGAGCCATCTAGAGAGCATCATAATTATCTCCTACGTTGTCTGTCCAGTACCACCAGTAGAGATTTCATGATTTTGGAGTTTTATGCTGGGTCTTGCTAGTCATTTTGGGTGAAACAAAACAATTGAGGCTGTTAATAATCAATTTATTGGCCAACCCTCAAGAGAAACGTAGCATGTATCGTTGTTTAATATAGAATCTGTGATGTTGCAAAACAATAAAAGCAAAATACAGGTCCCTACACCCAGCTTCCTATTCCTGATCGTCCTTTAGCAAGACATCAGTATGAATTTTGTTTTTGTAATACCTCATATTATCACGAGGCACAATTCCATATGCGTTGTAGTTGACTGCTTTTCTAAGATGACACATTTTCTGCCTTGTTCAAAAACATCTAATGCATTTAGGATAGTGAGTCTTTACCTTGATGGAGTTGTGAGATTACACGGTTTATGGTGAGGACACGACGCTATCAAACCGTCGATTTATTCCAAACAGAGTTTACACTCGACTCCCGAGATCTCACCACGTAGCGTCGATTTGGATGAATAATTGATATCTGTCGATTTGGCAGCAGGCATGATTGGTGATTGATTAGTGGATTGAAAATCCCTATTTAAATCAATTTATTGATTTGAATGAAAATATTCTAAATTTTGGGTTGATTTCATTTATTTTATATTTTTTTAGACACTCATACTAAATACCTTAAAGAAATTCAAGGTATTCCCAACTCTTCTCAATTTTTTTTATAGTTCTCAAGCTCATATTAACTACAGGCCCCTGTACGTAATTTCACTGCCCTAATTTCCAAACAAAGCCATCAGCTTTGTTTACTGTTGCCAACGACGACGTCGCGCCACCCACACCTGCACCTTCGCACGAACAGTTCGGCCAACCCTCGCCGTTGTCCGGCGAGCTCACCGGCCACCGCGGGTCACCTCCGCCAGCTCGATCTGTGCGAACGACCCTCATCTCGCTTTACTCCGCAGCGTCGCCACGTCTGCTACGCTCACCCACCTCCGTCATCGCCCCAAGCAGCCCGCCGACCATTGGCAGACGCTGGTGACCTCGCCGCCGACGATCCAGCTACTCCGCTCCATCGCAGACATCACCCATCGCTAGTAGTCGTGCCTCACACGTCGTGCCGAGATCCGCGTTCGCTCCAGTAAGCCACCTCCGCCTTCATCTCCAGGTAACCCATCGGTCATCAGTGTGTCGGCGACCTCGCTGCCACCCCTCCCGACTGCCCGTGCTCCGACGACTTGCCGCGCCCTTAAGTCCCTGCGATCCACGGGTTGCTTGAATTAAGCCTTGAGGCCCAAATTCTCTTCTCGAAGGTAAACCCAGACATCAATTGAATATTTCAAAAATCCTATGAGATCTTGTGGTGGCATTTGTCATTGAGACTGCTTGACTTGCTCGCTTGTGCGACCGAACTCATTACTATGTAAATAAATTGTTATTCGGCAATTTTTTATTGTGAGAATCCCATCTGCTGCGTACCTTGGCTCTGATATGTTGAGATGAGATTACCTTAAATCATTTGGTAAATTAATTAGATATTATTTGAGCTTATTTCTACATATTTAAAATTGATCTACTTCTTAAATTTATAGTTTTTTAGTTATTACATAATTACCATCCGTAATATTCCTAAATAATTTTATGCTCATCTGTTAAAATTATTTACTGAACTCTAATTAGGATTGCATCACACATACTGTCCTGCATCATCTGGTATCAGAACATGGTTGGAATAGAGTGCATTTAGGTATATTTAATTCTGCCTGCATATACCCGCTAGATCTGGTTTAGAATACACTAGGTTTAGTTCCCCTATTCCCATGGATCCCAAAGTAGAAGTTATATTGATCACTTTCATGGCTAAGATCGATTGTCTGGATGATATGAAAAATAAACTAAATGAGAGACCGAGTCACCTGCCATGAGGTTAAGCGACGCACCCATACTTCAGAAATTGAGGTCTGATATCAGCCTAGGAGAGATACCACATTCAAGAGGACTACTTACCAGCCTGCTGGTTAGGCTTATGGGCCCCGTGATCTTGACAAGAACTACCTGCGTAGTATTAAGGTAGAAGCTCCTAGCTTTGATGGAACTTTAGATCCCATGTCGTACTTAAAGTGGAGGATGGTCTGAACCATTATTTTTAGTAGTATATCATAAGTGAGCAAAGAAAGATCATGTTTGCTAAAATAAAGCTCACTTTGTAGGCTAGACTTTTTATTAATAACGTTGAGAGTTTGCGTCAGCGCTGTCACCTAGAGCCAATTGAGTACTGGAACGAATTCAAGGCGATCATGAGGGAAAAAAACGTTCCCATCACTTATCGTGATTGACTCCTTGATCAATGGCAGCGTTTGACTCAAGGAACGCGCTTTGTGACGAAATATATCGCCTATGAAGCACCGATACTTTATGAAACCTAACGTATCTGTATCGTATCCGTATCAAATACCGATACTCCCTGATACTTCACCAATACGTATCCGATACGCCACGTGGCGTATCAATTTTTATTTTTATTTTTTAAAAATTCAATACTACCCAGATACCTTTTCGATACTTATCTAATATTTCCTGATTCTTCTAATTAGAGAAAAAATATTAAAATAGTCGGTTCAGCCCACACGATAAAAAAAATATAAAAATATCTCATATATAAAAAACAACTTATTTATAGTTTTGAACGTTAAATTTGAGAGAGATATACTGGACTACGCAATTGGGATCGCAAAAAATTTCACACGCTAGTGTTTCTACAATGAAAAAAGATTTAGTATTCGCAAGCAGCTATGACATTTACTTTTACTAATCTTTTTTGTAATCTTACAAATACTAATAATATTTCTGCTTTTTCTATATTAAGCTGTCGTTACTTACAATATCCATATTGAGCCAATTCAAGGATAAGGGTGAAAATGCAATATATGTTGATATAATTTTTTTATGGTACTAATATGTTGACAAAGTAAAAACGACTAGCATGTTACACATTTTCATAGAAAAAGCAACTACTCACATATGTTGATATACTGTCACATGAATCAGCTTTGAAGCTCTAATACCGTATCCCTAAGGCCTAAACAGAAAATAACTTCGCATAATAACTCCCAATAATATTTTATAAAGTTTCAGCTCAAGCAATACCTTTTGCACTTGTGCTGTGCATGATAACTCCCAAAAATATTTTAACAAATTTCAGGCTTAAGCAAATACCCTTTGCACTCATGCATCTGAACATATTCTTAAATAATTTATCACCCAGCTGGAAGCCATCATGACATAACTAAACATCATTGCATTGATGTAATGCACGTTAATAAACGAGGTATCTAGTACCAAAATTTTATGGAAAAAATTGTGCCCGTGAAGAATCTTTGCACTCACTTTGTGGGCAACAAAATGCAATAAACATATTAAATATGAAAAGCGTACATGCATCCCGATTAATAAATTTTATTATGCAGGAGCAAGAATGAATTATTTTGCGACTTAACATACTATGTCCTATTTTCAACACGGAATGCCTGATGATTGTGGAATTCAACTCAGGAGTACACTTACAGAAGATTGTAGGACAAATATTTCATAATCATGCAAATAGGTCGGCTTATTAGAGGAACGGACAGAGAAAAGTTTTCTCAGATTATAACAATAAATCCATAACAGGAAATTTGAACAAAATACATGCAAGACTACAAGCATCATCATCATCATTAAGACCTCTCCCAAGCACTTCATCTTAGCTTCACAAATCTCTCCGTGCTAATAATTCACATCAATATAGCACATAATGTTAGTCCTAATTTATCCAAACATTTTTAACCCAAAAGTACTTTTTGCATTCAGCTTAACGTCTTTTCCTTCACAGAATAAAATCAGCACCTCGCCTTAACGATGCATCTTTCACACTTTATTACACATATTCAAATCACTAAATTTTGTTTTCTATTTTCAATGAAAATGGTTACTCCTATATTCCACATCATATAATGGGATATTAGGGAGTACACACTATGAAGAATGTGGGACAAATTCACTCAAATACGTCGTCTTATTAGAGGGAAGGACAAAGAAAAAGTGTCAGATTATGATAATAAATCCATAGCAAGAAAGTCAAACAAATTACATGTAAGACTACAAGCATTATCATTACCATTAAGACTACTCCTAAGCACTTTAGTTCAGCATCATAAATCTCTTTGTGCTAATAATGATGATTTTTTTAATTTAAGTATTTTTAATTAATTAATTAATAATATAAGCATATTTATGAAAAAATTAACAAAGGGAATATGTTTTGGACGACGTTAGGGCTGTCGTTAGTTAACAGAAGTCGCCCGCGCGCCGGGCGACTTCTGTGGCTTCTTTTTTAAAAAAATAAAATAAAAAAAAATTAATTTAATTTAACTATATAAAAATAGATTTTTGTAAATAATTTTGTATTAATATAATTATATTATATAAATTTCAATTAGGCAATCAAAAATATTCAAAGTGAAGTAGAAAGAAAAACTTAATTGTTTGGTGAAGAAAATTCTTCAAAATTGAAACATTATTTCTCTTCAAATATCATTTTTGTTTAAGAAAGGAACTGACATACAGAAACTTATTATTTAATAATAAATTATAATTTCTTTTTGCTAACTTAGTACACTACTTTACTTTTCATTTATAAAAGAGATGCTCTAAGGACATCTTCAATTTGGTGAAATAGGATTAAATATTTACAAAATAATTAACAAGAATATTTTGTGTCACAAAAGTCGTCAACTCTCGGGAGACTTCTAAGTTATTTTTTAAAAAAAATTAAATATTATTTGAAAAATATTACTTTAATGAGCGTGATAGAATTTGTTATATATAAATTAAACAAATCCTATCACGCTTATCAATTATGGATACTAGACGTAGTAGAGATAACTTTAATTACAAATTTTTATTAATTAGTTAAATTTTTAATGAGCGTGATAGGATTTGTCTAATTTATAACTAATAAAACTTTTATTTTTTTTCTTATAATTTTAAATTATTATTAATTTATTTTTTATAATTATTTTTATTTTCTTATTTATGAATTTTTAAAGTAATATTTTTCAAATAATATTTAAATTTTTTTAAAAAAATAACTTAGAAGTCGCCCGAAAGTTGGCGACTTTTGTAACACAAAATATTCTTCTTAATTATTTTGTAAATATTTAATCCCATATCACTAAATTGAAGATGTCCTTAGAGCATCTCTTTTATAAATCAAAAGCAAAATAGTGTACTATGGTAGCAACAAGAAATTATGATTTATTATTAAATAATATAATTTATTATTAAATAAAAATGATATTTGAAGAAAAGAAATAATATTTTAATTTTGGAGAATTTTCTTCACTTAACAAATAAGTTTTTCTGTCTACTTCACTTTGAATATTTTTGATTGCCTAATTAAAATTTATGTAATATAACTATATTAATACAAAATTATTTACAAAAATTCATTTTTATATAGTTAAAAAAAATTTAATTTTTTTTTAAAATAAGTCACAGAAGTCGCCCAGTGCACTGGCGAAATAGAAGTTGACTGCTCGCCGGGCGACTTCTATTAACTAACGATAGCCCTAACGTCGTCCGAAACATGTTCCTTTTGTTATTTTTTTCTTAATCATGTTTATATTATTAATTAGTTTATTAAAAATACCTAAATTTAAAAAATCATCGCTAATAATTCAAGTAAGTTTAGCATACATTGTTAGTCCTAATTTATCCACGCTTTTATGACTGAAATTTACTTTTTGTCTACACCTTAACTTCCTATCACTCTCATAATAAAACCAGCATCTCAGTTTAAAGATGCACCTTTCGCTTCGCATGTTCAAATCACTAATTTTGTTTTCTACTTTCAGTGGAGATAGTTACTCCTAGAGTCCACCTAATATAATCAGAGATTCTCCCATTATTTCGAGTCAGATCATTAATTGATCATAGCATTCTAATTTCTGCAACTATTTGTTGTTAGTATTTTTTATAATTAAGGAAAATTCAGACATCTATCTGGCTTATTGTTATGAATAAAATTTGCCTATAAAATCTTCAAGAAATTCTTTTGTCACATATAATTCAAAGGCACTTCTTCATTTGAATCGCCTTGTCCAAACTCCACTAGTAATAGTAGTATTAGTATCCACAAAGAAATAAAGATATTTACAACTACCATGTCCAGATATTCATGAATATGTTTTTCCATCATAATTTGTTTGTAGTCACTTATCTACTGTCATTGAATTACAAAGTAATCTATTTAACCGGTTTTTTCTATGAAATTTAAGCTCTTTGTTTTGACATCCCCTTCTACTGCTCTAACCATTTAGTAATATTTACACAAGTATCACCTCTGAAAATTTTCATAAGCAAATAACATACACAAAGGCACATCGAACACTATCTATCCATAACTCCATCATGCAGACAATTGAGAACATTGACAATCTTGATAACAATGTTTCCCCTTAAAGTCCACAAAACAATTATCCCAGGACTCAATCATATGCTTTTTGAAGAACAATAAAACCATAAAATATCCACAATTATTGTCTTTTGTAGAGTCCAAAATTATTTCTATGAGAACAAAAAAATATGATGGTATCTAGGAGAGCATTATAGAGGAAAGGAAGAGAAGAAAAAGACATGGAATATGATTATTACCCATGACTTGAGTACCTTTTGCTCACAAAGAGCTTTGCTTAAGCCTATCAACTATCTCTCTCTCAAACATAGGTTAAGAAACTTCTCTTTAAACTAATCTCAATGTATCTCAGGATTGTATTACTTCCTGAGAAAGGTCATTCAAAGCTCTCAAAATAATTTTCCAAAATAAGACTTTTGCCCATTCTTGATACTTGATAGTTAAATAAAATCTAACTAGTTCAATGCAATACATCTAAATTGATGGAAGCCTTGGGACTTCTTATGGTGAAGACACCTATGATATGGTTGGGAGTATTAGAGACTGCCAAAGCCAATTCCACACTCCCTATTTAGTTTTGTTGAGCCTTATTAGTTTTGATCTATATGACTGCATCATCTTATTAGATTAATTTTGGTTAAATCAATTTAATAATCACTAGTCGCACCTATTTGACTAAATCAATTAGTTTAAATTTGGGAGTTCTTATTCATTAGTTAGACTAGGTTAATTTTCTAGAATTTAGAGATTTTGTTTTATTTTAAAATTAGTTTTGTTTAGTTGCACATTACTAAATTAGAGTTGCGGCATTGGAAATTTTTCAATTTATAGGAATGGATTAAATAAATATTTTTTACCTAATGAATAAAAAAAATTTAACATTTTAATTCATGAAATTGAATCTTAATTCATAGAATTGTATCGATTATAAATTTCAAAAGACGGCTAGGGCCTAAGGTGAAAATTCCTGAATCTGTAACTTTATTTTGCATCCTCTTATCTTTGCTCAAAGCTATTAAAAAGAATCTACATCACATGTAATCTATCATGAGTTTGTTGTGTATCATGCTAGCTTAATTAGTTTTTGTTCATCACTACAGCTGTCAATATTCCTGATAGCTTTAGAACTAACATCTAGATTTAGAACTAACATCTAGATTTAGAACTAACGAGCTTGCTAACTACTCCCACAGCCAAACAAGTTGTGGCACATTACTTAATAGGACATCTAGCTAACCCTTGCCAAGTATTCATGACAGCCAGCTAAAAAAATAGTGGTGTGCAGCTACAGGAAAACACTGTATGACTAAATTAATATTATGTCCATATTTTTGAACAAACGTAAAGGTTGGCTGTCAACCTATTGACAACAATGATTTCACGTATGCCTAGGTAAATGACTGTACTAAATATAAAAGTCGATGCATATGTGACATAATCCAGATAGCTAGACATAGCAAACTATCTTGAGTATGAACAATCTGATATAATAACACATTTTTATCATCTTCAAAAATTTGAACATTGCTTCACCAATCTTTTTTTCCAGCCATTCTCCAATAAGTTCCAGTCCCCGTGGACATAATTTCACTTTTCCTAATTACCATCACACATAGAAAGTAGATCAAACAAAAATCAATCACATTCCAGCTTCCAAATTAAGAAGCACGTGACAATTAACAACAAAGAAAAAACCTGAACCACAACCCAGCAAATCAACTGTTGGAGCTAAGAAAAAAGAACATATAACTGGGCAAGGAACATGTTACCAAAAAGCAGATACGGAAGAGAAATCACTGGTGGAAGCCATCACACCCAGCGCCGCCAGAGCAAACATGAACTGCAAAAAGCGCAAAGCAAGGCCCCCCACCGTTCCCGGCATGCCTTGAACGTCTTTCATCCGAACTCTAGGCGGGTTCTCGGTAGCATCAGTAAGAGGCGGAGCCTCCACCGGATGCACCGCCGGCCGGCTGACAAACATCTCTCAACGCAGCGGCAGCGCTACCATGCCCTTCTAGAACCAAATCAATCTATTCCGCGAGTGAAACCTACTCCGCTAAATCACCATCAATCGCCCAATCGACATACAAGCCTCAATCCGATGCGAGATGGAAGCAAAGTTCATACAACAACTGATTTGAGAGCCTCACCTCACTTGATGAGCGAAGTTTCCTCCAACCAATAGATCAACATGAATGGAAGGTAACTTGATCTTCAGAGGAGATATCGGGGGGAGAGAGAGAGAGAGAGAGAGAGAGAGAGAGAGCAAACGAGAACGAGAAAAAGGTAGCTCGGAGCTTTGACTGGGCATCGGATGTAAGGGAAAGAGAGAGAGAAGAGCTAAAAACAAAAGGTTAAATTACTAAAATGTGCTTATAATCTCATTTAATGTTTGAATTAGTCTAACATTTTGAATTTTTTAATCAAGTACAAATCTATCAATTAGGTCTACTTCAATTTGACTGATTAATTAATATAAAATAGATATTTCACTGATTAATCAATACAAACGGGCAAAGTTATGCTAATTTAAAATTATATTTTTGATAACATATTTTATTTGTTGATGAAGTGAAATTTTTTTAACTTTCATTGAAAAAAAAGGATTAAAAATAATTTAATTTTTAATCAAAATATAAAGAGTATTTTGTTTATAATTTTTTACTTTCTGGTGATCTTAGCTACATCAGAAATAAAAAGAAATGAATATAAATTTTAGATAATTATGTGAACTTAATTGAATGAATTAATATAATTATGAAAAAAATTTAATAAATTTGAGCTAATTCAAAAAATATCTAAAATTAAAGATTGGTTTGATTCATTTACCTCAAATAAAAATAACGATAAACTTCCTTCAAGTCTAAACTCGGATGATATTGCAAATTAGTTTTAATTTTTTAAAAATTTTAATTTTAGCTTTTAAAATTATAAAAGCATTGCATTTTTTATCTTTTTGATAATCTCTTTTTTTTTAATAAAAAATATATAATTTAATAATTTTTGAATTAGTTTAGAAATTTACATATTTAAAAAATCATATATTCATTTATCCTCATCATTTTTAAAAAATTTAATATAAATTAATATTTTAATTTTTTCACATCTTATTTTTTTATTCTAATTTTTTTTAAAAAAAATTAAATATATATATATACATATTAATATTTCAAATTTATATTTTAAAAAATAAAAAATGTATAAATGAGAATAATTTTACACTATAATATTAAAACAGGAATAATTATACTTTAATTAAAATTATTACTAATAATTTTACAATTTCAAGGATTTAAATTAGGGATCCATTTGCAACGCTTGATAACCGAAGGGCTCTGGATGCAATTTACCTTAAACATAAATAAAGCTTCTGGAGAAATGGTGGAAATGTTGAGCCGACGTGCATCGTACGGCGGGTGGGGGGATCGAATAGAGCGAAATGCTTATGATAGCGTGCCTTTGCCGCGGTACTGCGGTGAACCTTTTTCAAAATGTGGGCCATCGTCCCGATTCCAGAGACCGCCGGTAGGTATAAGACTCGGCTTGAAAGAACTAATTTATTACTATTTGGGTCTGTTTGGTTGTAAGATTAAATTTTTAAAAATAAAATTAAATTTAAATAAAAATATTTTTTATTAAAAATTATGAATGATGTGAAGTAAAATTAGTTATTATATTAAGATGTGTGAAGGATGTGATATAAAATTAATTATTATATTGGAATATGTGAGGGGTATGATATAAATTAGTTATTATTTTAATAATTTGTGTAAGATGTGAAATAAAATTAATTTTTAATATTAAATTTTATGTGTGATGTGATATGCCTGCTTAAAATTAAACTAAATTAATTTTAAATGGATAAACAAACGGGGCTTTTATAATTATTTTAGACTTGTACTCGCAGCCTATTAAATCTTCACAATCATCACAAGTCTTTATATAAAAAAAAGGTTAAATTGCACCGAACTTTGAGATTAAAATAGCGTTGCAAATAAATTTTACATTTTAAAAAACTTAAATTTGGGCTTCTGAGTTTGTGTTTGAGCTGTAATTTGGTCCCTTAATTTAAATATCACTTTTTTGGATGGTCTAATTAGACAATAACGGTTAAATTTAACTGTTAGTCATATTTATATGAACCAAAATGCCCTTATAACTCTCTCAAAATTCTTTAAATCAATATAGAGAATGAGTAAAAAATCTGAGAGTAAAACAATAAAAAAATTAATAAATTTCAAATGTGGGACCAAACGGTAGTGCAAACACAAACTCAGGAACTCAAATCTAAGCTTTTCAAAACATAAAATCTATTTGTAGCGTTATTCTAACCTCAGGACCCTATGCATTTTACCCTAAAAAAATGAAAAAAGAACTCGTTTGATTTGAGGCACGTTTTTGACCCAATATAAATTTTAACTATAAAAATTAATTTTATTACATATTCAACATAAATACAAAATCTTAAAATTAATTTTATTTTACATTTTATACGCTTTTTAATATTAAAATAAAGTTTGATATTAAATTTTAAAAATAAAATAATTTTTTTTCATCTAAAAAAAACTTGAACCAAACGAGGTCTTAAAAGTGAAATTAGAAAAGGTAACAGACTATCAGTTGGACGAATTGGTTCAAAACGATTCATATAAATCAATCGATTTAAGCCGAACAGATCAAGAATAGGCCATCCGTTACAGAGCAGAAGACTGCTGCTGTTCTAATTTTGCAGAACTTGAATTTTAAATTTTATTTTAATTAATATTAAGAATCATTTTAGCATCTTTGAGCATGTTAATTTAATATGATAGATTAGTAAAATAAATCAAACTACTTTTTATGGCTGCCCTATTTGATGGGCATGACCATTTTCTAAATTTTTTTATTAAAAAATATAATTTTTTTTGAAATATATATATATATATATATATATATATATATAATAAAAAATAAAATTAATTAATTGATAAATTGAAAATTATATAAGTTATTTTATTTGTTTTAAAAATAATTTTATCCAATTTAGAAGTTAATCAAACAGAAGCTAAGTATTATCTCCAGAGAATTTTACTAATTTTTTAGATTTTTGATGAGTTTTTAAAGGATCATCTTCAATCTAGTCTTCCAGATTATCTATATCTTATGTATAAGATATAAAAATAGCTTATAATTTTTTTTTATTTAAAAATTATATTGGAGGCAAGAGATTATGATTAATTTAGTGAAAATTAATTTAGTGTAAATGCTAAACGGGCCTTAAATGGGCCTTTTTCACATGGGCTTTTTGCTGCTATTGGGCTGGCCTGGACTGAAGCTAACTTTAGCCCTTCTTCATCTGCTGCTCTAATTGTTCAACTGAAGCTAAAAAAAATTGATGATTAATGAGAGATTATTAGCAATATATCATACTGAAAATAACTATGGATGAAGTAAAATATCTTTAAAAGTTGCATCATTTTTGAAAGAAGACATAGTGTGAGATTAAGTTTAGTCAAGTCTAATATACAAATTGTGCATAAACATAAAACTAAATTCACAAATAAGAACATTTTTTTTTATTAAATAAACCTAAAACATATGAAAGTGAACATTTCATCCTCTATAATAATATGTTAATGGAAAATCAAGAAATAATTATTAATAAGATCATAAATTTTGAGTAAGGAGAGTCCAACATTTTGTGATTCAAATTAATATAGAAGTATTACTCGCTTTGACTTTTGAAAATTACGTGGCTTGAATATCTCCCGAAAGGTTACTTATCTGAGTACTACTCTATTCCAGACAAACTTAATTATGAGTTTTTTCATCATTAGTTTTACGTTTTTTTTTTCTAAGAAGGTGCTTATATTATTTGAGATCTCATTATCTATTTGTATAGCTCAAGAATTTTCTTTTCTTTTCGATATAGGATGATTCATTTCTATGTCCATTTTACTACTTTTCACTATTATTTATTGATTTAGAAATTTGTCAAGAGCCGCACTTTGCTCTAGTAATTTTTTTATCTTAAAACATTATCTGACGATCACTTTCTACTCTCTTTCGACTATGAATTGCCATAGAGAAAAAATGGAAAATTATATACCTATATATATATATATTTCTTAATAGGAACACATTTAATATTTTTTTTGTTTGGTTATATAGTACTAAAATAAACTGATCAATTATAATTTAAATTTTGATTTACTACATTATTTAATAAATTAAATTTTAATCTTTTTACTAAGAATATGTAGTATTTTTCTCTCCATAATAGATTAATGGGCTTATTTTTTTACTAGTGATGACAGTTTTGCATGAATTGAGCATTAATAGGTTTTCATTTAATTGATGCAAATAAAAAGTTAATATAATAAATTTGGTGGATCAAATAATCTATTTATTAAATCGATCAAGTTCAAATTAGACGAGAATGATGTGAATCAAACTAGGTAGAATATTATACTTCTCAAATATATATATTTGTGGAGTTAAATCAATTTTATTAATTTTTTTGAAGATTTTTTTTTCATGATTAATTCTATTATGTTTGAACTGGTTCGATCAGTCGTGGTATTTAGTTTTGAAAAGTTTGAATTTTTTATTATCATGAATCATAGATGTTTTATAGTTTCAAATTATAGATCTTTTATTATATTTTTAGGTAAATTGCACAGGGCCTTTGAGGTTAGAATAGTGCTGCAAATAGGTCCTACATTTTGAAAAGCCTATATTTGGGTCCCCGAGTTTGTGTTTGTGCTGTCATTTGGTTTCTTAGTTTAAATATTATTTTTTTGGATGGTCCAATTAGACAGTAACAATTAAATTTGACTGTTAATCATACTTATATGTACCAAAATGTTCTTATAACTCTCTCAAAATTCTTTAGAATAATGTGGAGAATGAGTAAATAATCTGAGGTAAAATAGTAAAAATCAGCAAATTTCAGACGTGGGACCAAATGACAACGCAAACACAAAATCGGAAATCCAAATCTAGGTTTTTCAAAATGTGAGATCTATTTGCAGTGTCATTCTAACCTTAGAGGCCCCTGTGCAATTTACCCTATATTTTATTTAGATATAAACTAAATTAAAATTAATTATTTCTCATATGCACGATTTATTTATGTAATAAAAATTAGATGCATTAGCTTGACTTTTCTAATGATGCTTTGCTGCCTAATTCGATTATTTCAACTCCTTCAATTATTATTTTGGACTTTTATTTTTTTTTACTTCTTTGTCAAATTAAATCTAAATCACAAACTTGTTTATTTATTTTCTTTCAGTATCTTTTCTACCATTAGTTAATTTTAAAAATATTTTTAAGCTATAAAATAATTGCAAGTTCAGATAGCTAAATTAATGTTGATGAAAATTTAGAAATTATTTTTATTAAATACTAAAGCTTTCAAACATGGTAACAACTATTTTTTCTTTATTTTTTGATAATTTTGAAATTTTTGGAAGAAATTTTCTTGAGAAGAATATTAAGGAAGCATTTAATTCGATGTTATCTTGGTGTTATGTATGTTGTTTTTCAAGTGATAATTCTATAATTTTTTTTTAAAATTATTTAAAAATTATTTTTTTAAATAATATGAAATAATATTAAGATAATATTAAACCAAGATAATTCAGGTAAAATGTAATTATCGTAGGCATAATTTTTTATATTTTTATATAAATTTAATGGTGATATTTAATTAAAAATATTAAAAAAAAGCCTTGCAATGCATTGTTAACTATGCTTGAATGATTTTATGAACCAATATAGTACTTCAATTGAAATATTCAAAAAATATTAAGTTAAATGATACTTATCTTAAATTACAAGAACATTTAAATAATTAAATCATTTTAAATGAATAAGAAAATCATAGTTGACTAATTAAATCATTTTAAAAAACAATAATCTTCCATGCACAATAAACGAGTTGAGTTCATTGATCCATGGGTTAGATTTGGTTCTATAAATAGTAAAACCGGCTTAACGTAAATTGGGAATAAAATAGATACGGAAATAATGTAATTAGTGTGCCTTTTTGAATATTTTTCGTAGCGAAAGCTCGTTTAATTTAAGCTTTTTTTAGCCTAATAATATTTTTTTGGGATAATTACCTACATGCCACACCATTTCACTCTATTTATGCGTTACCCATTCATTCTTAGTTAATTACGCTATGCACACTCAAAATATTATAAAATCTTACATATACATACTTTCACTTGTTTTCATTATAATAAGCAATTATAATTTTCTAATAATCTAACTATAGTAAGGTTACAAAAAATTTGAACCATTCATCATATTATTTTAAGGATATTTAAATATATTTTGAGTGAAAATCTGAAAAACTTTGATGTTTAGGTTGTGGCAAGAGAAGGAGACATTCGCGACGTGAATTAATTTTAGGACAGATCAACGTTTTAGTGTGATATTGATGAAGAAAAAAATATGTACTATTAAGGTTGAAAATATAATTTTAATGATTTACTAACGAAATATTTTTTTTTCAAATAGATTTTGACTGAGTTTTAACTTAAGTGTGTGTATGTAAGATTTTATAATATTTTGAATGTGTACAGCGTAATTAACTAAAAATGTATGGGTAATGCATAAATAAAGTGAAATAATGTGATATATAGGTAATTATTTCTAATTTCTTTTGTGTAAAATTTAATTCTCTAATCAAACGAGGCCTAATTATTATTTTTTTACTTTAACGGAACTATCTTTGTGCTATTTTTTTAAATTGAGAGGCAAATTCTTAAATTAGAGAGAATTTTTAGGTTTTAAATGAGAGATATAGTTGACTAATGATCAATGAATTATATATATGAGAGAAAAATTCAGCATTGACTTTCTGAAATTATCATTCATGGCACGTAGGAGGAAAATAATATTTATACGAAAATACTTCTTCTTAATGTATAACATTCATTCAGTATTGATATTAAAAAAAAAATTCAGTCAGAATTTGGAGTTTTTTTTTATTAATATTCATATTGAAGACATAATTGCAAGCATGATCATGGTTGGAATAATTTAAATCATGTAATTGATGAATATATATTAATTTTATTTTATATTATATATATATAATTTAAAATATAGCTAATTTTATTTTAAATTTTTCATAAATTCTAAAATAAAATATCACACAAAAAAAATCATTTTTTGCCTCAATTAAAATTAGCCTCACAAATAAAAATATCAGAATTTTTAATTGAACTTCACTAAAAGTCCCAAAAATATCAAACATAAATATATCAGTAGGTTAATACGATATTACATGTTTATAGCCGTCGAGTTTACCCAAGAACTAAATACGAAAATAATTGCAAAAAAAAAAAACTTGTAGGTTTTGTACTCGTATATAATTAGTTCTTGGCATTATAAAAAGAAAAATATCTTCTAGGCCCCGTTTGTCTAGGAGTTTAAAATTAACCTGGTTTAATTTTAACCAGGCATATCACATCACACATAAAATTTAATATTAAAAATTAAATTTATTTCACATCCTACACATATTACTAAAATAATAACTAACTTATATCACATCCCTCACATATTCCAACATAATAACTAACTTTATACCACATTCCTCACATATCCCAACATAATAACTAACTTTATACCACATCCCTCACATATCCCAACATAATAACTAACTTTATTTCACATCATTCACAACTTTCAATAAAAAAATATCTCCATTCAAATTTAATTTTAACTTTCTTAAATTTAACCTTACAAACAAACACACCCCTACTAATAAATGATGAGAACTAATTATCTCCTCTAAATCGTAGAAGAGCTTAAAATTTTTTTTCGTATTTTTATATGATCTAAGTTTATTAAGAGCTACTACTGCCATCGCATTTTTTGACAAATAGTATAGCCATAACATTATACTAAAGTATCATCTAAAAAATATAATAGTCAGTCAACATCTCTTTTGAAGATATTACAAAAATCTATGAGAAGAAATAATCCCCTCACACAATAAAGATCACCTAACTTAGCGTAGCGAGTAGAAAAATCGGTCGCACTATTACCGTTATATTATACACAAGTAATCTTAAAAAAAAAAGGAACGTAAAGTGTTCACAGTATATTCCAACATAAGATCCTTACGTGAATCGTCATTCAAGTTAAAATTTACTTGTGGCGGTGCTTGTTGTTGGTGATGCACTCTTGGCCTGTTGAGTAAAGTAGAAATGTCTTCTAATGATACCTCAAAGAGCCCTTTAGCTCTATACTGGTACTATTTTTTGGCTTTTTTATCGTGATTTTTATTTATCTTTTTAGCCTCGTTTCTTTCAAGGCTATTTTTTTGCCCAATACAAATTTTAACTATAGAAATCAACTTATTTTACATCTAACACAAATACGAATATTAGAATTGAAAGTATTTCACATTTTATATACTTTCTAATATTAAAATAAATTTCTCTCCTATTAAATTTAAAGAATAATTTTTTTTCTTAATTAAAAAAATTCTTAAATTAAACGAGCAGTGTTGTCTACTGGTCCATTCTTTTCTTTAGCTAAAGGACTTCCTATTTGGGCTATCTAATGGTGAACTTAAGAGGTATCTACCGTCACATTTTGTTTTGATGTCGTGAAATATGCATCGATTATTAGTGTCAGAAAATTCCAACTATAGGATTAGATCTCCTCACCTAAAATTCTTTCCAAAAATATAAAATAATTTATTATATGTGAAAAAGGCTGTAAAAAAGAAAAAATAATATTGAATAAAAAATAATCTTATATCTCACGCCATATATATCAAAAATAAATAAATTTCAGAATTAAAATATATAATAAAAAATTAAATCTAATCTTATTTAAAAAAAAATTCTGGGTGACAAAGCGCACGTGATTATGTGGCCCCCACTGCAACATGTCACATGGGCAGGTGCTTGTCATTCTCACAGAGTTTCATGCTCAACCGACAGCAATTGAGGTTAACCGGCTGGTGTTAATTTGCTATCAGCTCTTATGGCATGTAATTCTGTTTGGGGGCGAGGATAAAAAAGAATCAAAATAGTATTAATTTAAAAATAATAATAATAATAATAATAAATAAATTATTTTAATTATTTTATATAAATTTTAATATAAAAAATAATATTTTACTATATATATTTAATAATTTTTAATAAAAATATAAATTTTATTTCACATTTTAAATCAAAATACTCGATTTGAATATTTTTATCTAGAATGTGAAAAAAATTGATATTTTTATTTTAAATTATTGAATATATAAAGTAAAATAATATTTTTTATATTTAAATTTGTGTAAAATAATTTAAAATATTTATATATTATTATTATTGTTGTTTTTTAAATTAATACTATTTTGGTCCTGTTTTGATCCTCGCGCTAAACAGGAAGGGAGAGAACAACCCAACTCCGACTCAACTTTGACTTGACTCGTTAATTTATAAATTTATTTAAGCTCGAGTCATGACATAAATTTTTCGATTTTAAATTGACTTAACTCGACTAGTATTCAATTTTGAGCTAGCCCAAATATTAACGAGCCAACTTGAATCCATAATAAATTAAGAACTATTTTTACATATAAGCTAATCATAATTATCACTGCATCTTAGTATTTTTAAAAAAATTAAAATTTAAGCCAAATTTATTTTTAATCGAACTAATCCGATCGTGATTCAAGCTCAACTCAAACAAAATTACAGAACTATAAATTTGACTTATATCTCGGCTTGTCAAACAAAACTCGAGCTTGATTCAAATCAAATATCGATTCAAATATCGAAAAATTATCAAATTTGGGTAAAACTTGCACTCCATTGGAATAAATATTTTTTATGTACAACATTTTTTTTATGATAGTAATAATAATAAAACATACATTTTTTATCTACAATTTTTTGTTTTTTAAATTCCGATTTAACCCTTATTTTTATTTATTTTTAAACCAGTTAGAAAATAATTTTTTTTTATTCAAATAAGCCTATGTCAATTAAAATTTTAATATAAGAATAATATTTATTGAACTAAAAGTCCTCATTTATTTTCATAACAGTGCTGATTCCAATTGATTTATCCACCATCGGCTTTTATCGATCCCATTTTGAGCCGAGCCAATACCAGCTCGAAATCAGATAGATCACATTTCGATCGACTCGAAATCAGCTCAAAATCGATTGGGTAAGACTTTAAGCCGGATCGAGTCGATTCCAATCGACTTTGAGTCGATTTCGATTCATTTTCTAGCCGGCTCGAAAATAAATCGAATCTCAATTTTTTTTTCAGCAGATCTCGAGCTAGGTAAGCAAGGCTCTATCTAGCTCGATTTATAATATATATATATATATATATATATATTATAATATAAAATATATTTTAATTCAAGCTGATTTCGAGCTGGATCGAGCCGAGCCTACCCAGCTCAAAATCGGCTAAAAATCATTACCAAGCTGAACTTTTGGCTCATTAGTCGGCTGATTTAAATCGACTTGAATTTAATTCGATCTAAAATTGATTCAATTTTTGAACGATTTTTGATCTTTGATCCATATTAACGCCCTTAACCATCAATTCTGGATAAACGAAATCCTTTTTATGGATAAAAAAAGACGAATGAAAAATAAGATAATGTAATAAGTAGAACAAAATGATTAAAAAAAAAGGAAAAAAATATATTTATATATATATATATATATATATATAATATATATATACACGGTAATAAACTCAATTCTTTATTTAAAGTTATTAATTATTTTGGAAAAGTAGGGCTGTTACTGATTTGATTTTTGAGCCGAGCTAATACCGGCTCGAAATCGGATTGATTACATTTCGATCGACTCAAAATCAACTCGAGCTCGATTGGGTTCGACTTTGAGCCGGCTCGAGTCGATTCCAATCGACTTTGAGCCGATTTCGACTCATTTTCGAGCCGGCTCGAAAATGAATCAAATCTCTTTTTTTTTTAAGCCGATCTCAAGCTGGTAAGCTCGACGCGATCCGACTCGAGATCAGCTCAGATATATATATATATATAATATATATTAATAATATATATATATATATATATATTATATTTAATATATTATAGAATGTCACTCGTCTTATTACTATTCCAGCCCAAATACGTTTAACTATAAAAATTTTTATTATTAGTTTCAAGATTTTGTCTTCACTATTTGAGATCACGTTATATACTTATACGGTTTAAGATTTCTCCTCTATTTTCGATGATGAATGATTCATTTGTTTTCCTCTCACTGCTATTTACTATCTTAGAAGTCAGCCAGGAGACGAACTTTGCCTCAGTGATTCCTTTCTTTTAGGATATTAGCACAACTGTAGGTTCTAAAGTTAAAGATAAACTATAAGATGATCTCGATTTTTAACTTTTTACATTCATGGTTTTTGATTCTTGCTTTTTGGTTTTTAAAGAAAATATTAACGAGGTGGAAGGATCATGCTTGCAAAAATATAAAAAAATTAAAAAAAATTACATTCTCTCTCTAATTTTAGAGGCCCAACACAATTAGATTTGTTAATTGATAAGTATTTTTTTCTTTTAATATTGAGAAATACATAAAATATAAAATAAAATTAATTTAAATATTTATATTTGTATTAAATGTCAAATAAAATTAATTTTTATAATTAAAATTTATATTGAACAAAAAAAAAGCTAGAATTAAATGAGCGTTAATTTCGCATTTAATTGTGCAATTGTAAAGATAAAATTATAGGTTATTTGAAAATAAAAAAAATATGTTAAAAATTAATTTTTATTTTTTTGATGGAGGGTTAAAATCAACATTTGATGTGCTAATTAATAAAATCAAATCAATAAAGTCCTTGGAATATTATGAAAATATGCGTTGAAAAATAATATTATGTAATTCCCTCACAATATTAAAGGAAGGGAAGAGTAAAAACGAAGGGATTTATATATGGAGTGAAATGCAAGTTTGTGCAGTCACTTTACCCTGACAAATGTTTTCTCTCTAACCTCCTAGGGCTGTTAATTTCGATCAAATATTAAACATCGAGTGAAAGTTGAATCGAATTTTAAATTGAATCTACATCGATTTGACTTGAGTAAGCCGACAAATGATCTGTTCTTATATATGACTTGAGATTTTGGTTGATTCAAACTTGATCCGGTGTAGAATTAGATTGAGTCTAGCTCAGATTGTGTGACGCCAGTGGCCGAAGAGGGCGGGAAGTGATCGTTAGGTGATATTCTAAGAAAAAAGAATCACTGAGACAAAGTGCGGTTCCCAGAAGGCTTCTAGGCCGAATAAAGAGTGGAGAAGGAGGTATATGAATAAATCGCCTCACATCGGAAAGGGAGAAAGATCCTGAGTTGTACAAATAAATAACGTGATCTCAAATGGTAGAGGCGCCTTTCGGGGCAAAACTATGATGCTAATGATAAAAAATTTTAAAGTTAAGCGTACTTGAGCAGGAGTAGCACTAGGATGAGTGATCTCCTAGAAAGTACTTAAGTCACGCAGATTTTTTAAAGTCAAAGTGAACAATAACTTTAGAATGGGATCACAGGATATTACAAATTGGATCTATAGATAAAAAAATAAAAAGTGTTATTTATATAACTGATTTAGAGCAATAGCTTAGTTGGAGAGTAATCCTAGAATTTTCTCTTATTTTTATCCTTCTATATTGACATTAAATTAAGATGAAAGATAATGATTTGCATGAAAACACATGCATTGACTGAAAGGACCAAAATTAATTGAAGTCAAATGGACTTTGATTGGAAATAGGGAAGTTACCGATCCGATTTTGAGCCGAGCCAATAGCGCCTTAAAATCAGATTGATTACATTTCGATCGACTCGAGCTCGATTGGGTTCGACTTCGAGCCGGCTCGAGTTGATTCCAATTGACTTCGAGCCGATTTCGATTCATTTTCAAGCCGGCTCGAAAATGAATCAAATTTCAAATTTTTTTGAGCCGATCTCAAGCTGGGTAAGCTGACTCAATCCGACTCGAGATCAGCTCGGTTTATAATATAACATATATTATATATATATATATGTATTATAATATAAAATATATTTTAATTCGAGCCGATTTTGAGCTGGATCGTCCCGAGCCTACCTGGCGCAAAATCGGCTCGAAATTATTACCGAGCCGAACTTTTGGCTCGTTAGTCGACTCATTTAGATCGACTCAATTTCGATTCAATTTAAAATCGATTCAATTTTCGATCGATTTTCGATCTTTGATCTATATTAACACCCTTAATTGGAACCAAGTTTGGAATGATAAGTTATGAGCTAAACTTAGCTCGGATCGATACCAAAATCAAATTCTCCTCGTCCAAAGTTTGGGCCAAATTGTGATCGATTCGAAAATTTTCAATTCAATTATTGATATAATAAAGTTTAAATATTTTGGTAATGGAATACGATCATTCTATTAAATGCGATTAGTTTGATATTGAAAGAGGCATCAATGTTGATCCACTCTACTGCCCTATTAATGTGAATTTGAAGTCGACATTTTTTTGGGGACCTAACCTACTCGTCACAAAGAACATTATATATTACTTATATGCCATTATCTTCTTAAAATTTGAACTATATGGTAAAATGTATTTCAACAATAATGTAATATTTAAAGTTTTGTGTCACATGTATGTAAATGCCGCATTTTTTGAAATAATTTTTTTTGATTCTTTACCCCAAAGACTAAAGTTTCTCTTACAGCAATTGAGAATTATAGTGGTGTAGATTTGAACCCGAGACTCCCTAATTCTAGGCAAGCTCCCTCCCCACTGAGTTCAAAATCGTGACTTGTTGTAAATAAACCTTAATTTTGTGTTTGCTCCATAAGTTATACATGTATGCTATTAGAGTAACCTAGATTGCAAAAAAAATAAGAGCAATTGGTAGACTGTATGTAAGGCAAAGTCTAGGCTCGTCGACAGTGTGCAAAACAATAACAAAGAAGAAGACATTCATAATGTATTGTCGTACAAGAAGATCAATTAATGAAACCTATTCTTGTCCATCAAACAATAGAGTTTGATGATCCTATGATTATGTTAAAGATTAACATACTTATAGAGGCTTTTGAACCAAATGAAGTAAAACTTCTTAGAGAATGTAGTGCAAAAAAGAAGAAAAATAAGTAGAAGAAGGAAACAAATCATGATAATATAGAAGATGATCCTACTATAAGCAAGAAGATCAATGAGAATGAATAGGATTTAGATTTTGAAGGGAGCAAATAATATAACGGCATGTTTGAATGTTGTTAATTGTATATCTTTGTGATAAGTATGCTGTATAAAAACATGTGTTTGTTTAACAATAGAAACGTTAGGAGGTGGAGATGTTGTGATGCCACCCAGATTCCTCCATTATTAGCACTTTTGATGTGGACACCTAGTGCACGATTGTGGGACATCAAAAGAAGAATAGAATGTATAATTGGTCCTCGTACATAAATATATAGGAACACAAGGGCATTGTATTGTGGATCATAGCTAATATTATCAAGCTTTGCAACAAGTGCGGTGACAACAACTTGGTGATGTGGGGGCATTGAGCAGTTACGTGATGAGTTCCATACAAAGATGGATACATTTATTTGGCACGAACTTGCCCGGCCTGACCCACCTGGCTCTAACGAATGTTAAGATCATCAGCCTTGCCATCCCGATTCCCCTGGCCTCTAAGGATGATGATAGGTTTTGTGCAGAGAACGGCATTTGTGATGATGATGATGGCATTTTTGAGATGGTTTCATACGATGGTTTTAAATGTGATTCTATTTTGCTTTCTAAAATTTTACAATTGAAACTTACTTATGTCTTTGGTTAGATTTATATGTAGATGCATTGCAGCGTATGGTTAAAATTGATATTAATATTGTAGGGGTTTGTATTATTGAAATAGACATTGTGATTATATCGATCATATGCATCAAATTTATTTTGAAATATTTTGGGAAGAGTATAACTGCTCTTTTCTCCTAAAACTTTCAATTTGCGACAGAATCACGACAAATTTGCAGCAGAATATAAATACGATCCTGCCGCAACCGCATCGGAGCACTGTCGACGATCATTTATAGCAATGGTTATAATATATAAAAATCTGTTGCGAAGTGTTTTGCATCAAAGGCTAAGGATGTAGAATTGACGACATACTTTATCTGTCGTAAAAAGTTTTTTATGATGAATAAATAGGCATCTATCACGGAAGAATCCATTGCGGATATATACGTATTGTTTCTCTAGCGATAGGCATAGGCCTGTAAATGGGTCGGATCTTGATCCGATCCGATCCGTAATCCGAACCGATTACCTTATATAACGGAATAAATTTTTGACCCGCACGATTATTCCGAAAAACCGACCCGCTTCGTTTAAGTATTGCCGGGTCGGATCCGGGTCGATGCTGATCCGATCCAAAAAAAACCCGATCCGGAATTTATAAATATGAAATTATTTTACGTATTTATATATTTATTATTTAATTGCATATGTTAATTGTTGTTTTATTTTATGAAGGTTTTGAATGTGACTGAGACTTATAATTATTAAAGAGGCTATTGCAAATTATTTTAAGTACAGTAACCAGGAAGTACTTGCATTGTGAAATGGGATAAATAGCTACAAATATTTTTTACCGTTAAGATAAAATGTTTAATGCTAACTTTAACAGAACTGCGTTTTATTTTTTGTGTAATATTTTCATTCAACTGTTGGTTATATGTTTTATAATATTGTAACATAATGCTGATGTCAGTGATATGATATTTAAATGTTTATATATTATTCTTATATTTTCTACTATAATGGATTTTATTTTATAAATTTTAGTGATCAAAATTTTATTTAAAAATATAAGAATATATATACAACTAATAGTTGTAGTCATTGAAAAAATAGTATTAAATTATGTAAAAAAAGTTTCGGATCGACCCGAAATCCGATCCGAAAATCCGAACCGTGGCGGGTCATGGAACGGATCTGAGTTGACCTTGATCCGATCCGATTTTTAATCCGATCCGAATATATTGGAATCGGATCCGGGTCGGGGTCAACCCGATCCGGATCCGATCCGTTGACAGGCCTAGATAGGCATATGAATATCAAGTAGGTTTCTATTAAGCTAGAGAGGTTTGGCAGCAAAAGGTAAAGCAAGGCATCTAACTATGCTCAAATCAAGGGCCTACAACACAATACAATAATCAATGCCATGCAAGTTGGTCTTAAACATAATTAATGGTGATAATAAAGAAAAGGAAAAAAGCTATGCATCTCAAAAGGTTGATAAAAAGTAAGAGGTGACAATATTTGATTCAATTCTTGAGCTCAAATGGAATTTGACCCTGCATAATCAAGTATAGGTTAACCTTATACGAGTTCGGATCTTAAACTAATCTACCTGACTATGATCTGTGAAGTAGGTTAGCGAGTCGACCTATTTACAACCTATTGATGTTTTATTTATTAAAATTAGGGCTTATTTTTTATTTCTAATATTCATTTTAATATGAGAAGTAGAGCAAATTGAAGTTCTTTGAACTACAGTAATTAGTGCCATGCGAAGGTTTTCGATTCCATCATGCACTCTCTAGATCTCGCCACACGGCTAACATGAAGCTTCGAGAACTCCAAGTTCCAAAGTTCATCTTTTTTCGCTGCAAGATTAACTTGAGCCACGTTCTCGAGACATAAAAACACTCTCACCAAATAATTTCAAGCTCATTTATCATTCATTCATTCTCCTACTACATGTCGCATTATGCCATTGCAATTCATAATCTTCTTTGTGGTTCGAGCTATTAGAATATATACCCATTAATTCTACTTAGACTTCTGAGATTTATCTAATTTGTCATAAATGTTTACAAACGTTAAAACATGTCGTCCAGGTCCACAATAATTACTATATAGTTTATTAAGGCTCTAATTATTTTTAAAAAGCCTCCGATCAGATCAAATATAATGTTTTCTGTTTAAAATACTGTTAATTCATCAAAAAAATAAAATTAAATTAAAATATTTATTATTTTTTAATACAATTTTACCCCTTGCAGAGCAGAGCGTTCGCACGCGGGCCCGCCTACGCACAGCCTTGCGCGCGGCCGCCAAAGTGTGAGGCCGCGGGCATGGCGTCTGCACGAGGGTCGCCTGTGCGCCGCCTCACTCACTGGTAGCCGCCTGCACGGGGCCCCTCGGGCAGGTGTCCGGGCGCGGGCTGCCTGTGCAAGGCTTCGCACACAGGATGTCCGGGGGCGGCCTGCGCGTGACCTCGCGCTCCGGCGTTCGCGTGCTGCAGCCACCTCGCGCGCAGGGCGTCCGCGGCCTTGCTTGCTGGGCGTCCGCTGCCTCGCTCGCTGGGCGTCCGCGACCTCGCGCGTTGGCGACTGCCGCATACGGCCTCTCGAACATGGTAGTATATTTTGAAAATTAATAGATTAGAAAGAATTTTTTTATCATTTTTACAATACATAACATATTCTATGACGAATGGACCGCAATGTCCCGTGTAATATTTTTTGTGGACCTGAATGATTTGTTTTGATGTTTGTGGACCTTTATGGCAAATTAGATAAACCTCAGAAGCCTAAGTGAAATTACCTTTATAATAATTCTTAGAATTTGACGATAAACCACCCAAGCTGGATTTAAAACAAATTCAAATTAAATTCAACAATAACAATTAAGTCTTAAAATCTCACTAGGTGGGGTCGGCTATATGAATCTTTTTTTTTTATTTCACTCTATCAATTACAAATCAACATCTAGGTTTATGTGAGTAATAACACAACTTATAGTTTCTTACATTGTCTTCTTTGATCTTTCTCTTCCTTTTTATATATGAGTAAATTTCAATAACTTGATTTTCCTAACTAAAGTTTCAATCGGCTTACGATTTACATATCCAAACTATCTAAGTCGATTTTCTCTAAGTTTATTTTCAATTAGTTCAACTCTAACTTTCTCACGAATATATTTATTTTTTATCTATCTTTTCGAATATACTCATAAATCCACCTTAGTATTTTTATTTCTGCAAAACTTATTTTATTTATATATTATATATCATCGCTAGTTCTATTATAGTTTTATAAAATTTACTTTTAAGTTTAGATGAAATTTTTTAATCGGACAATTCACTAGAAACATTTTTGTATTTACCCATCCTTCTTAAATTCTGTTAAAAGTTTTCTATAATTAACATAATTCTATACATCACCTTTATTTTTATAAATAGATATCAATATACTCTTTTTCTATTTATTTGACATTCTTTTGATCTTCAAAATTATATTAAATATCTGGTAAGCCAAAAAAATCCTTCATCATTCGAGCACTTCCAAATATTTATTGAAATGTCATATAGTCCTACTATTTTTTTTATATTTTATCTTTTTTAAAGATTCCTAGACTTCAATTTTATTGATATATCAGATATAAGAGTAATTTTTACCTTTTTTTGGGATGCTGAGTCAGTGAGATCAATTATATTTTCATAGTCTTAATTGAAAAACTATTTCAAGTAACTTATCCATCTATCTTTGATATATTATTTCATGAAAAATATTATTTTAATTTTCAATTTTTAATGTATTTTACTTGAGTTAAGTCTTTAGTTTTTTCTGTCTGTTATCTTGGTCATCCTACATATCTATCTCTCCTTTTTTAGTGTTTTGCCTTTATTATATATCATATTCTTTATATTGTAGGCTGTTTTCTTAGACTCTCATTGGACCAGTTATATTTCTCTCACTTATTCTTATTCTTTTTTTTAAATCAATCTTCGTACAAATTTTTTGGTCCTTAATTTTTTCTTATACACCATCTTTCCATGATTAAGCACTTTTATTATTTAGAGCCATTCCTTTAAATTCTCTTAGCACATCCTTCGCTACCTTATGGACGTAGTTAGCAACTACCAACCACATAAGATCAGTGTCCATATTGATGTTTCACTGCCTAAGTTTTAGAACCTTGTTCTTACAGATACATCTATTTTCATTCTTTAAATTCTATCATCGAGTGTGAGAATAGTATTTTGGCTTATTATTCATTCTCTAATACTTTATTTCGAAATCTAAAACCATTAATTGATGTTGGTAGTTAAATATTCACTTGGAATGAATGTTTAACTACCAAAATGGAATATAGTTAGATTGCACTAAGGCTTAACTTTAAATTTATATTATTTTGCATTAATTATAAAGGCTTTGATTAGACATATTCAAGAAATAATATATTGGTGTATTTGTTTTGTAAATAATATGTTCCTTATTAATAAAACTAGAGATGTGGCTAAGGTAAAATTCGGGTTATAAAGGAATACTTTAAAATTTAAAGATTTTTATTTTAGCAGATAAAAAATGAATATATGGAGTGCAAATTTAATCAAGATAAAAGCATTTGTATTTGTCAGATGATGATTGATGATCAAATTATCAAGAAGAGTAAACGATTTATATATCTTAGATTAATTATATAAATTAACTGTAAAACAAATGATGATGTTATCAATGTAATCCATGCAGGATAGTTAAAGTGGAGAAATATTTTTAGTGTGTTGTGCGATAAAAAAAATTAACTCAAGCTTAAAGGTAAAATTTACAGAACGGTTGTAAGACTAGCAGTGTTATATGGTACTGAATGTTGACTCATAAAACAAAAATACAAGTGAAATAAGTGCTTCAAAGATGAGAATACTAAGATAGATGAGTGAGTATATATGAAAAGATAATATAAGAAATGAGTATATCCATAGAAAGGTTGGAGCAGCCTAAGTTAAGGATAAGCTTATAAAGAGTCAGCTTAGATAATTTTGACATATAAACTGTAGACTGATGAAAACTCCAGTAAAGAGAATTGAATTATAAAGTTTTGACTATGTTAAAAAGAGAAAGAAGAAGACAAAAAAATAACAATAAACCATAAAAAAGAATTTCATATATTTAGAGATAAACAAATACATGTTATTTGATAGAGTACAATAAAAATAACGAATTTATATAGCTGATCCCACCTAATGGAATTAAAATTTTATTTAAAATAAAATATATATATAAATTGAGATATAAGCCAAGCAAATGTGAAACAAAAGTAACGCATGAAAAAAAAATCTACACAATTTCAATAATGTGAAATGTGTCATGATAAAAAACAAAGGCAGGGAGGAAGAGTAAATTAAAAGTAGGATTTTCGAAAGCTTCTGGTGCCACCTACGATCATTTTTAAGTTATATAGAATTATTTATTTTATTATTGTTAGAACCTTCTCAAACACCTCTAGTCGAACAACTCTCATCGAACAGCCCTAGCCAAATAGCTCTTCAAGGATATATCACCAGATCGTACACTTTGTATTACTATGTAAACTCAGTATTTAAGGCAGCATGGGGGTCCACTGCCCCTTGCAGGAATAAGTATCAGATATGACAGACTGTCTCTATTATGTCCTCTCCTCTCCAAACTATAAATAAGGGGAAGAATGAGAAGCTCTCGGATTCTATCTCTGGAGAGGTCACTCTCTCTTTCTTTCTTGTACTTATTCTCTTATTCGGTCTCCAATTAGAGACCCTCAAGCTTTGTAAGAGAACGGATTCGATTAGTGGATTTAACTCGCCTAGACAACATCGTGATTTTTCCCCCGAATACTCGGGTTTTCACGTAAAAATTATCCTCTTATTTCATTCTATTTTGACATATTTTTGCATCAACAATCATATATAAGGTTATTTTTCAGTAACTTGGGAGCATTTTACAACTACATGAAAATTCGATTACGTAGAAACAGCGAGACAATGCGTCAATTTTTTTTCGTCTCGTTTGCAGATAATCTCGCAGAGATTCACGACTAAAAATCTTACTTGAGGACCCAATAATTTCTTCAGAGGTAGAATTCACGAAGAACATTTCAGGAATTTTAAAGCCATAAAAATTACGAAAGAAGAAGAGCAGGAATATTCATAGAAGTACAGGCCGTGATCGGTGCCAGCCACTCTTTTTTTTTGGGCAAAAGAAAGCAAATCAGAGGTTTCTTTCTTCAATTCCTCTAGACGAGAAGCAGCACATGGAGTCTCACCGAACACATTAATTTTTAGGGCTGGCAGTTTGTATATATTTAAATATTGGGTAAATTGCAAGTAGGTCTTGTTGTTTGATCATATGTGTAATTAGATCTAATTTTTTAAAAATTGTTTAAATTGGTAAATTAGTTTTAGGTAATGTGAAGCTAGGTCTAAAATTTAGATTTGAAAGTAAAAAAAAATGTATGAAATGATATTTTTATCAATAAGATTTTCTCTCTCTTCTCTATCTCTACGGTAGCCGGATCTCGGCCACCTATTTCCCCCACTGTCATTGCCTCAAATCTAAATTTTGGATCTAGTTGCACATGCATTACCTAAAATTAATGTCCCAATTTGAGCAATTTTCAAAAAATTAGACCTACGTGCACATATGATAAACAATAGGGACTTTCTTGCAATTTACCCTTCAATTCGATTCGAGTTCGAGCTGACTCGATGCCTTGAGTAAGCCAACTCAAGCTTTTTGTGAAGTGAAATTTTCTTAAAAAATGACTTTATTAGAATTTTAAATTAGATTAATTATGCCTACTAGATTGCCTAACAGATATCCTAATTACAATTAATATATACTTTTGTAAGAAAAATAAATAATTGAATATATTATTAATATTTTAAAAAAATAGAAATCGAGCCAATTCGATCAGATCTGACCTTGGCTCGTGGCTCGGCACAATAATTCGAGCCGAGCTCGATTCGAGCTAAATATCGATCCGAATATCGTCTGACTATCGATCTTCGAGCCAAACTCTCACCCCTAATTACGAGTAGCTCTAACAGAACCTATGGGTTAAGATGGCTAAAAAAAAAGACACGTTAGATCTTAAATCGAGTAATTGCCGAGATCAAATTTGAGACGATGGCAAACGAAAGATTAAAACTCAGTCGAAATGATCGAGTTTCGGTGGGAACTGAACTGAAAAAGTTACCGAGTTTCTATTTCACTTGGAAGTTTCGTTTAAGTTTTGACTGAAACTTGATCAAAACTATTGAAACTACCGATCCTCATCTCTCCAAAAAATAATATTCAATAATTAGCATTAATACATTTAATTTTGAATTTTAAAATTAAAATAATTTATAAAAAAATCAAAACTATCGTTTTTCAGTGTTGCTGTCGTCCACAAGAAATACCGTGTGAATTATAATTATTTCTAATTTTCTATTTATTTATTTATTTTAACTCCTATTAAATTTAGGAATATTATAAATATATTTAATACAGTTCGCTTTTTGTTCATCAGAGCCACCGACGGATTTCTCGCAATTCATTTGAAACGGATGAATTGCATCTAAGTACCTAAGTTTTGGACCCACTGCATATCAATCCTCAAGGAGGCCACCTTAGAATTTCCAATCATTGAAAAATTTAAAATAATAATAAATATTATTCATATATAAATAATTAATTTCACTAAATTAGTTTTTAAACAATTATCTCATGTATAACTACCTAATTAAAATTCCCTCACACCTAATATAGATGTTAAGGATTTAAAATTAGTCCAAAGTTGAATTAGCTCAGAATTAAATTGAGTTTGTTGATGCAAAAAATGCACCACTACAAAGAGAAATGAGACGATATTTTTTACGTGAAAACCCGAGTATCCAGGGGAAAAACCACAAGAGTCCTTAGAGAGAGTAATCCCCTATTATTTATAGCTTGGAAAGGAGGTGACATAGTAGGTTTAGTCTGCCACATCTGACACCTACTCCTGCAAAGAACGATTAGGGAGTGGGCTCCCATGCTGTTTTAAATACTGAGTTAACACAGTAGTATGGAGGGTACGAACTTGTGACATCTTTTTGAGCGGCAAGGGGTTGCCGTTGAGCTGCCGTTCGACAAGGGGCTGCTGTTGAGCAGTTGTTCGGCAAGGAATGTTAGAGAAAGTTCTAACAGAATTTAAACCAATAACCAACTAATTAGTCGAACCCAAAACTTTGGATTCAATGTCGAGACATTGTAGAATCAGCTTGAGATTATATTATTATCAGCCCTAATTGCAATGATTTGAGTGAGATAAATCAAATTGAAGAACCTACATGTAAAATGGCTCAGAACTCGGGCGTCCAGTTGTAATTTACCGATGACAATAATGACGGTATTGTAAAATGAATCAAAGGAAACGCCGGACGCGGAGAAGATATTAACCCGCGGCGACCAACTTCGCCGCACGCCGATCTCTCTCTCTCTCCCTCCGATTTCAATTTTCAACCGGAGGAGAGAGAGAGTGGGTGTGTGGTGGAATGGCAACGTGGTGAGGGCCCGGGGAAGCGTAGAGAGAGAAAAGATGAGAGGAGCGAGAGACTTCAATGTCACGACAGTGAAGATTGGTGAGGACAGCTAGCAATGAGAGAGAGAGAAAGAAGCTTCACCTACCGTACCAAGCAAATCGCCATTGCCGCCATTACCGCCAAGCTCCAAACCCTGCAAGTCCAAGCTTGATATAGTAGTGCTTCTCTCTCTTCATCCCCCACTCTCTCTCTCTAGCCTACCTTCATCTTCCTCACGTTCTCCTCATCCCCCCTTTCATTTTCTTCTTTTCCACCCATCTTCCACTTTCTCTCTCCACTCCACTCTCACTGCTCCTTTTTAAGCCTGCCCCCTCCCCCCCTTCCCTTTCTCCCCATCACGTATCTCTCTCTCTCTCTCTCTCTCTCTCTCTCATCTGCTCTCTTCCAACGGTTTCTTTTAGGGATCGGCTGGATTCGGCTTCTGTTTCAAGGTTAGCTTCACGCTCATCCTCTTATTAGTTTTACTTTGGGATTATCTTCTATTTTTTTTGGAATCAGATGATTTCCTCCATTTCATGAATCCCCAAAGTTGCTTCAATTTGCCTCGAATTTCTGATGCAAATTTGAGATTTGGGCTATTTGGTTTGCTTTAGATCATGCATTTCCAATCGATTTGGGTGAAGTTTTCAAAAGCTTTGTGCCATTGAAACCTAATTCCGACATAATTTTCTCAGAGAAAAACACAGAGCAGTCATGGCGACGAAGGCATACCTGGAGGGGTCGGGGACGGAGAAGGCCTGCGATGATCTCTTCGAATCGATTGATGATCTTCTCGACTTCTCCGGCGACGACAGTGAGCTCCCGACGGAAGATGCTTGCAAGGACGAGGGCACTCCGTCTCCAATCCCTGCTCCGGTGATGGTCTCAGCCGGAATAGGCGGCGCCGGCGACCATCTAAGCTATCCCGAAGACGATGATCCGGAGATTGCAAACCTCGAATGGCTCTCCAATTTTTTCGAAGATCCTGAAATCAGTTTCGACTTCTCCTTTCGATCTTCAAGCCATGTATCAGTCCTCATAAGCGGAGCCGGCGTCGCTGGCGGTGGCAGTGGCAGCGATGCTTACTCGTCTTCCTCCTCCTCCTCCTGCTCTTCCTACTCCAGCGGCAGCGGCAGCGTCCTCATCGTCCCCGCGCGAGCGCGTACTAAGCGACCCCGCCCCCTCTCCTTCTCCTCCCGCAGCTTCCTCCCGCCGCCGGATTCGGAGAGCGTCGGGGAGTCCTCACCGGCGAGGAAGATGAAGATGAAGAGGAAGAAGAAGGAGACCGCTGCCGTGGTCGGCGTCGAGGAGATCCCGACGTCGGCGACGTCAGCGTCGGTGAGGAAGTGCGCGCATTGCGAGATACAGAAAACTCCGCAGTGGCGGGCGGGGCCGATGGGCCCGAAGACGCTCTGCAACGCCTGCGGCGTCCGTTACAAGTCCGGGAGGCTCTTCCCGGAGTATCGGCCCGCCGCCAGCCCCACCTTCGTCCCCGCCATCCATTCCAATTCTCACAAGAAGGTGGTGGAGATGCGGCTGAGGTCGCGCGAGGCAGCGGCGGACGACGGCGGAGAGAAGGCCGTAGCCGCGAGGAGCTGTGAACTGATGGAGTATATCAGGAGGGGAGAGTGAGATGGGGAGATAAACTATTTTGTTAAGTTGATCTTTCACACTAATTTTGAACAAAAGGAGGCGGTAAGAGGAACGAGAAATTATTGAGTTCGGAGGAGACACGATGCGTCAATTTTTGGGGGAGTTAATAGGCTCTTTTAACGCACGAGCACGCGAGATTCACCGCTAGTGTTGAGAAAGTTTGTGACTTGAAAATGCTTATGAAATAGAAATGGGAGTCAACGGAGCATCCGTGCTAAACAAATTAGCGTGCATTCGAGCCTAATAACATAGGATTAGAAATAGAGGAGCTACAGTGAAGAGAGAGATAAATGGGGGGTGCTTTTTAGGTTAAATGTAGAAAAGGAAGGTGTTAGGGTTTGAATTAAAGTCTTTGTATTCTTTTTGCAGGGTTGATAGGAGGGAAGAGAGCTGTCTCTTTTAGGGTTAGCCTTTTTGATGTTTGATCAATAGTATTTTTGTAATAAGGAGTGTTATTTTCTTAACAATAATTTGCACTTGCTATATGGTCATGCTTTTTGAAGAAATTATATGGGATTTCTAATGTTTAACCTTCATTTTATTTACATTTATGTTTTTTGTATGATTTTATGAGTTATTGAGATGGTTCAATCATTCCATATGATTCAATGAATGAGCATGATGATCAATTTTACTAAAACACTCAAAATATTTCAAATTAATTTTTTGATTGAATCAACTAAATATTGAGATTTCATGTTAAAGAACCAGCTAGAAATTGAACGATTATTAAACATATTTTATGTCGAATAGCTAACCCAACACGACCAAGAACTACAGAATATATTGATCAAAAGCCCCTCATCTCGAGAAAAACTGAAACGTCTCTAGTTCGAAAGTCATATCACGCGGAATATTACAATGAGAATCACGCAGGGAATTTTAAAGAGTTTTTTTTTTTTTTTTGATGAAGAGTTTTAAAGAGTTAGTGGCACAAAATTTATGAAAAATGTTGATTTGTAGTTACAGAGCAAATGAATGAAATTTATGTTTTCACAAGAGAGAGATCCGTGTGCAGATATGCGATGCATGCACTGAAAAGCATGAAATATGCAGTTATAAGCATCAATGGCTCTGCTAGCATGAATACTGGACTAAAGTTGTAGTAGACCTGCAAAAATAATGATAAAATTAGAAATGTGTTAAAAAGAAATAGAAAAAAGGGATTGGGAAAGAACAGTGCTGAACTATGAGTAGCGTCGTAAAGTTAGCATCTGACTCGCCTGAGCTTACGCAAATCAAAGAGATGTGGAACAAAAAGAGTAGACACAATGACGAAATCCACAAATAATATTGTGAATGAAGCATGAATTCATTTATCTGTAAATTTTCTCTAATTTTTGTAGTTTACTCCAGGATAATTAAATTTTCTAATAAAGTGTAACTCTTTTGGAATTAAACGATACAACTACAAATAGTCTCTCAAGTGTGAACAAGTGATTGTGAATAATGTAATGAATTCAATCTGTTTATATGTCGAGTGAGTTACCTCGAGTGAAAGATATCTCGAGGTGCCCGGCATTACGTTGGACATTCTGATGCGACGTGGAGATCAGTTTAAGGTGATTTTAACGCTTCCAATACTAAGTTAGCGTGTAAATTTTTTTTTTTAATACCTAAATGCAAGTGAAAAGGATATTAAATTAAGTTTCCCATTAAGTGGGCGTGGAGCCTTCTCAAACTCAGCATTACCATTGAAACCTTTCATTTTTTTGCAAAACACATGATCTCGAGGCAACCACTTTCTGTGACACTTGTAGCATAATTTCTTTCCATGTTTTAAATACTGTGCATTAGTCTTATCACCATAAATACCACATGTATAATAACCTTTAACACTACATCCCGCCAAATTATCATAAGCTGGATAGTCATTCACAGTCCATATAAGTGCTGCCCTTAGTGTAAATAGCTCATGCCGGCATTACGTTGGACATTCTGATGCGACGTGGAGATCAGTTTAAGGTGATTTTAACGCTTCCAATACTAAGTTAGCGTGTAAATTTTTTTTTAATACTAAATGCAAGTGAAAAGGATATTAAATTAAGTTTCTTAAATTATATTAAATATAAGATTTTTTCTATTCACATAAATATCACGAAATAATTGCAATGATTAAAATTCATTCTAAGCAAATTCAGGAAACTCATACAAATAAGATAATTAAACTATCGAACTCTAAAAAGAAGATTTAACATATATACATTTTAATTTGAAATTCCTGCACATGATAATTTAACCAAGTCATTCAATATAAAAAAACCTTTACCAAACATGAATCATATGAATCAATTTAGAATAGAGGTTTAATATGGATTTAAACAGTGAATTTCATTTTTAATAACAAGCACATGAACTCAATTTCAACTTCAACTATGACTTAATGTGGAAACTGTGACATAAGATCATAGTATTGCAGGAAATTAATTCTATCCGAGAACATGAAGTCAAGCAAGAATTAAGAAAATAAAACTGATTAGGAAAATATTATTCTAACAGCACAATGATAATGAAAACATGGAAAAGAGCACAGTTAGACTCAGGAAATTAAGAAACACTATAAACAAACCAAGGAAACTCCAGCCATTGATCTAGAAGTCTCAGCCCCCTAATGTAACCTTCGATGAAGTCGAATTGTCCTTTGAAATGAAGCTGCGCCCCCTACCACGTCTCCGACAATACCAACGCGCAACCCCCTGTAGGTCCGATGAAATAGTGAAGGAATCCCTCTCCTCATAGCTCTTTGAAAGTGGAAAATTACTTGGTCATCCTCCCTACAGATCATCCTTTGGCTACTTTTATAAGAGAGAGGAAACTAGGATGAAACCAACCTCATACACAGAATCGACGGAGGAATGACGCAGATGCGGAGGACGTGGCCAACGACGTGCGTGAGAGTCGTGGAGAGGTTGGCGACATGCGCGCGTGGGATTATGAGAGGCCGAGGCAAGGCAAAGGCTGCGCTCGGCCTAAGCTTGCTCACATGTGCGAATGTTAACTCAGTAGAGGTAACATACCTAACCAAACCTCTTCTTGCTTTTTCATTTTTAAAGCTAAAAAGTACAAATCCACTTTATAGATTTATTTGAGTTTGGGTTCTTTCTACTACTATGAGTTGGCATATATCCAAATCCAATTTTTAAAGGTGCTCATCCCACCTTCAAATAAAAGTTACCAAGGCTGAACTAGTTGAGTCGACGACCATATTAAATATTCCCATAACATAACTTTTTTGATGCAGAAAGCTCGGAATGCATCATAAATAGTGGCGGCCGTCAAGACTGACAATCTAGCTCCCTCCTGTGTCACCACTAGATGTAACCCATGCAGTACCTCCATCAACATAGATTGTGAATCGAGAACGTGCTTGTCTTTAAGATCCCCCTCCAAAGTAGGCGTAAATCCGAACACCATGAGAGAAAGAGTTGTGAGAGGGGGAGAGAGATGACCGCAATAGTGTAAGTGTGGGTGGGTGTGCTGGCACATTGGCCAGGGCCAACTGTTGGGAACAAGGCTAGACTAGATACCAAACTAGTTTCTAGTAGAACCAGAACCACGAGTTCTACCGATTTTACCTATTTAGGCTAAGTGGAATTGAACTGACCCACCCATCTTACCATTTCTACCAAGAACTAGCCTGATTCCGGGTCAGACCAGTGCAGTGGCTAGCCCTCCTTAGAGATATGTTCATTATAGTAGCATTTGAATGTGAAAAGCCCATGCCAGATAAACAGGCTCGAAGTATGGTCGAATCTTATAAGACTAATAGCATAGTCAAAGACAAGATTTTTGATATGCTTTCTCAAAAAATTTCTATGTGAAGGTTTTCGACTAGTTCTTTATCTTCATTCCAACTCAAAAATCAACACTTACGGAGAACATGCGAAAGTGCTCACTGCAGCTTGGATCAAAGGTATTATAGGAAAGTCACCATATAATTCTGATAGCATATGTCACCTTATCTTCTTATTGTAGAAGAAATCTTAAATGCATTAAGGATTGTTTTTTTGAGAGAGTTTCTCTTCCGTCATTGTAACAATCCTCTTGTAATCTTATGTGTGTAGATTAGTGAAGTTCTTTGCTCTCTTTGTGGTTTCTTTCATGCGGGCTTCCATGTAAATCCGGTATTTATTAGTACTTTTCTTTGGTTGTTATTTCATTTGTGCATTGTTTGTTGTCTTCTTATGATCTCATCATTATCATTAACAGTTTTAAAGAAGCCCACGTTCAACTAGACTTACACTTAAAAAAAAAACTGAATGCAGCGATTTTACATCATATTTTTTAAATGTATTTTATATTGACAAACAAGTTATTTAAAAGATTTCAAAAATCCTGTCTCCACAGTAAGAGTTTTATCATGGACTGGATAAGTCTATGAAATTCTGCATTGACAATGAATATACTATTGCATTCTTATTGAATTTGATTATTCAAACTGAATACTCAAATACTGACAGCTAAAATACGTGAGTATTACCTGAAATGGAATATTGTGCTCGGGCACTACATTCATCTTTCTGATGACGACTGTAGTCCTTCCAACGACGTCAAGATACGAATAAGTTTTCTGCAATAGTTGCATGTTTAAACATATAAGCATATAGTACCGCTGCATGAAGGAATGATGCCACAGAAGGTACATTAAGCTACCATGATCATATTTATTACGTCTCCCATACATAAAATGTTGGTTGATTGATCTAACAAAATGTCTGTAAATTAATCAATAGAACTGGTCATCAGAAATAGCTAGCTTTAAGAAAAGCAGCTTCGTCAACTGCATTAGAAAAGTTGTCTATTCTAGGCCTTGCATCAGCCAACTCAAGCTCCTGGCATTTTAGATGCAGAGTTCAATACAGCAGAAAGAAGCTCATGGCAGAGGACAATTTAATATTTATAAAAATACCAGCTAATTATAAACATTCTTCCATGTCATTCATTCTCATCTACTTGTTCCATAAGAGAAAACTCACTAACCAAGAAAACGAAGAAACATCAATTTTGTAAGAGAAAAAAAATAATTGGCAACATATCATCATGACTGCATTAGCAAGTGCATAGCATAAACAAGATTACTTCACACGATAGAGGGAGGGAAATATTTCAGAACTTGATATCCCATGCTTTACAGTTTAGAGTAATGGTCCACTGAATTATCGCTAGTTAATTTTAACTTCCAAGGTTTTACATTGGGAATGTGGATATATAAAGGTGGTGAATATTGGCCCTTATAAAACAGTTTGGCCATCTCCTAGTAAGAAGATATGTTACCCATCTATGAGATAATTCCATTCCGTAAGTATATCCAAACCTAGTGATTTCGTGAACAAGTGTCAATAGGAAAAGAAAAAAAAAGAAAAAGGGAGCAGAAAATATTGCACTGTTTAAGAAACTCTCTGATTCAGCTGATCTTCTAGTTTCTGTAAGATTAGACAAACCAAATAATAGGGCCATGTATGGTTTCATCATAACAGGGCACAAGATGGATCGACAAAGAACAAAAACAACAATTCCTTAATAACAAACTATTTGGATTTCTCTTCAGTTTAAAGCAACCTATCATTGTGTGCAAGTAAGTCAAGGTCATAATGACCATGCATTGAGTGATTTATAGTCTTCTCCCTCTATTGACGTTTTAGATCCTCTTGCATTTATGTGTAGTATCCTTTACATAAAGATAGACATGACCAAAGAGCTTTAACATAGCTCCTTCATATTATCCCTTATACATGCTATGCCTACTGTCTTCTTGATAAAGTAATTTCTAATATGGTTCACTCTAGTATGATTACTCATTCATCTGAGTATCTCCATCTCCAATAATATTATGAAGCCAACAACATAGAATAACTGAACCAAATGTTTATGACTTTACTTAGAGTGATATATTTGTTGCTCATCAAGTCAATAATTTAGCTAACCAGTATAAAAAGAATGAAGATAATTCTTCTTGTTTATGAGAACCTAGGCTTGGAAAACAAACGCCAAACCCAGCATATACACATGCATGCTAACACGCAAGCTGAGTAGAAGATTTACCTTTGATCTAATTTTTAGCAATTTCATATAGTTCTTTGTAGGATTTCAGCTTCTGATCATAGCATTATGTCTTCAATTATCATTTGTTATTTTTTGTAAGACAGTACCATAAAATAATGTGCTGACGTCTGCATACATCCCTATCCCACATCAATTCCCCACCCCGTCAATTCCCCACCCCGTCAGTCTAGTAACTACACATTTAGCCAGAACCAATAACAGTCACCAAGAAGACAAGCAACTGCACATTGTATGCATTTTATTTTGGTTATTTTGGTAGTCATGTGTTTACTGAAATTTTGAAGATACTTGACCTTGATATCATGAATGGAGTGATAAAAAGCAAAAACATGCTTGTCACCAGCTATAGACACCGTGCAGCACAATTAATACAGGGACCACCATTGTAAACTATAAAAGATTTTGAGTTTCTTTTGTTTGAAGGATGTCAACATATTATGTGCAATACAACAAGAACATATAACCCTAGGCAACCTTTAATTGAAGATTTTGGGAAACTTGGGAGAAAGTAAAAGGGGGGTTTAGAGACTTTTCACCAATAGGCACTAGTCATTTCCCTTGGTAATTTAATTTCAGCACATTTGTAAGTAATTATAAACAAGGCACCATATTGTAACCGACAAAGAAGATATTGATATTGCCAACCTATGAAGTACGAGTATGATACAGCTATACGGATATGATATGAAATAGATAAAGTGATATGTCAAACTTACAAAAAGTAGGATACAGATACTTCAGAATATGACTGTTATATATATGATATAATATGTTATATTCTTATATTTAAGGTGTAGCTTTATGGTAAATTATAATAACTTATACATCTTGTTACCATAAATTTCAAAAACATCTTTTAAATTTTATTCAAATTAATTATATTTTTTAAAACGTTCTTTATATCACTAAAAGCAATATTATGGATAATTCAACTTTTAAAAAAATAAAACATCTTTCAATAACTATTGAATTTCAAAAAAAATTAAATTCAAATCATGTTATAAAATTTATTTAATTACTTTCCAACCTCTTACAGATTGTTTTAGTGAGATGACAGTTTAACTATATATCAATAGATTAGTTTCAGTGTCAATTTAAATCCGATTCAAATCAATTAACTTGATGCAAACGAGATACAATTGACAACAATACAGATGGTGTGACATAAACTTAGATATAATGACTCGATCAAAGTAGAAATATGTTCTCCTTTCTCCGAATCTCTAAATAAATAAATAAATAAAATAAAAAATGTCAAAGTCCTATCTTTTTTGTAACATAAGCTCAATTAAAGTAAAAAAATGTGATCAACATGTAACAGAAGTAAAGATAATATCAGTTGATGTAGTAAAAATAAAAACATTATAAGTACTTATAAAATTGCAAAACAAAGGTCAGCTAAAGTATATGACACTACAACTTGCGGATATCAAATATGTTTTTACCGCCAAAACACTAGCATGCGTGACGCTTTCTAAGATCCCAATTGTAAGAGCCTAATGTATCTCTCACTCAATTTTAACATTCAAGTCTATACATAAATTGTATTTTATATATAGATTTTTTAAATTTTTTACCATGTAAGCCAAATTAACAGTTTCAATATTATCTTTCTAATTAAAAGTATCGAAAAGTACTAGACAAGTATCAAATTTTTAAAAAATAAAATAAAAATTGATACATCACGTAGTGTATCGAATACGTATCGGTAAAATATCAGGGAGTATCGGTATCTGATACGGATAAAATACGAATACGTTAGGTTTCATAAAGTATCGGTTCATCATAACTGCCAACATCTCAACAAGCATTGCGACCTCTTTTCACTTAAGCAAAGATAAATGTTAAGGCTATTTTAAAAGCGTGCTATACGAAAGGCATAATAACAAGCCTTGAAAAATTAATATCCCATAAGTGGTACCAGCAAACCAAATATTGTAGAGAAAGTGTGTTTGTTTACTAAGGTAAAATTAATCTTATTAACTTTTACCTTATATGTCACATCTTATAAAAATTTTAATATTAAAATTTAATTATATTTTACATTACTAATATTTTAAAATAAAAAATTAACTTCATTTAACATCCTACACTAATATCAAAATAACACCCAACTTATATCACATATCTAACACATCTCAGCATAATAACTAACTTTATTTCATATCACACATAACTCTTAATAAAAAATATTTTTATTCAAATTTAATCTTTATCTTGTTAAAATTAACCTTTGCAAACACACTTATACAGATAACTTTTACGCCTTTTTGGCTAATGACCAAAATTGCCATGACCTTGTCGTTTTTATTTCTAATTTTAAATCATATAGAAATTAGGGTAAGTTACTAGTAGGTCCTTATAGTTAACCTATAATTACACTTTAATCTATGATTTTAAAAAACTTGTTCATAGGTCCATATAGTTAACCTAATATTACTTCTAAGTCATTTCACTGTTACCTCCTTCAAAATTTTAACTTTACTCTAAAACTACTTAATTTTCAAATATGTGCCACTTCTTTGATTTTTTTATTTACTCACACTTCTCCGTCTCAGACCCCTATCTCCATCTCCTTCTATGCCAGTCGATGGTTGCCAAGCCCTTAGCCCTCAATCCCCTCTCTTACATACACACACAAACACACACTCTCTCTTCCCTTCCCTCTCTCTTACTCTATGCCCAAAAGAATACCTACATTGTTGGCAGCCATCAACTGACAATCTCTGACCTGGGCAGAGAAAAGGTAGAGGGTGGTTAAGATCGGATGCAACCACCAGCTGATGATGTCCCACTAGACACAAAAAACGGAGATGGAGACATAGAGAGATAGGGAGATGGGGGTAGAGAAAATGATGGTAAAATAGAAATTTTATTAAATATTAATAGTTCCATTAATAGAATATTCCTTAAATGCTTATAGAATTTGTACGTTTCAAAATTATGTTAATGTTATATTTTACATAAACTTCAATATATAAAATTTACTTTGTTTCATAGGTTAAATATGCATACTTAAAATTCAATAAATATACATAATTAAAATTTTTAAAAGTATATTTAACAATCTTATGTATATAACTCTCAAACCTCTCAAATATTAGATCTTTACCCACACCCACCCATTAAACTACGAGAACGCTTGCATATTAAATATCATATTCAGGCGCAAACATGATGCATTACTTGCAGGGGATACTCTCACCCTTGCCCACTAACATTCCCATTCCCTTAGGAATGCCTCAACGATTTATAAAAGAAATCAATCATAACTAAAATAGTTTACGTAGACTGCCAACCTACCACAATGATCTGTTCTTCGGGATTGTGACCAAGTATGCAAAAATAAATAATGCTCTACAAATGATAGAGTTCGAAACAATAAAGGGCAACAAAAAATTTGCTACATGCCTAAAAAGGAAATATCAAACACTTAGTTAGCAAGATATATTTAAACTAATAAAGAAAATATCATGTTGTCATTCACTAATCTCCATCGATCTCCCTCAATAGAAAAGAACTCTATTCTCTAATAGGCTTGCAAATATGGCTTTAAAGACGTCCCAATTCAACACTCAGTATTCTACACAATCATTCTACACAATGACATCAATCTCATTTTTAGGCTACGTAATGAAGCAGTCTTTCTCGCAATCTGCAATAAGCAATCTTTATTGCCTATTGAAAAAGGGAAAGCCTACACATACCAGAATGAACATCAAACAAAGATTCTAATTACAAAAGAACAATTTATAAAGGATAAACTACTGTCATTGCTACATCTTAAGATTCTCACATTAGATATTATATAGGTGGAGCAATACATTTAAAGATTTTTCTTTGCTCATCCAAGGCATCAAGCTATTGAATATAAACCTTAAAACCTATAATTTATTGGGAGAGTTTTGCTATCCTATCTCATCTAATCTTATGCAAGTCATTGACTAATTCTCTACCCTTATAAATTTGGGCTTAGCACATGTTTATTTGATTTCATCCTTTGAACATTAGCCTTGTTTTTATTGTAAAGATCTAACCAAATCGAGACACCTTTGAGCCTTTTGATTTTACTAATCTTGATGCTGTAGAAACTGCTATCTTGATAGGGTAATGTTTATCAGGATTAATAATACTAAAAGTACCATATAAACACTAAACTATATAGTAATTACCTCAAGATGATGATCAGCTGAAAAGGGAACTGCAGCTCGTGGGCTTTTGGATCCTTCAGGAAGCATAACCTGATCAAGCAGTCAAATTGTGTCAAAATATTTTATACCAACTTCGGTAGGCATATCTTAATGCTAACTTGATCATGTTTGATCCCAACCCTAATGCCTACCCTCAATTCCATTTTATGAAATAAAAGAAAACATAATTGAAAGGGGCATTTACATATAGGACACCAAAATTTGAGAAAATTAGATGTCTTAAACCATATATGCTATAAAAAAAACCTATATGCATAAAAAGACCATATATGGTAAATTACTTTAACAATAAAATCTTAATAATAAACTCTAAACTCTAAAAGATATACCCTAAAAACTAAAGTATTAGTTTTGGTTGATTAGCTATAATATAATCTACTTTAAACTCAACCTAGTAAGATGAAAACCTTTAATATAGATTTGCAAACTATACACAATAGGGTAAGGTGCACAAAAATGCAACAATAAATTGTTTTGTAAAATCATGCGAAATTTTTTTTCCAGAGTTCCATGTACTGTATGTAAACCTCCCTAATTAAAATTTTACTCAGTTACAGACCTCCAAGGGAATGATTCCATTCCGAAACCTTGCTATAGACCATTGACTCAAAACCCATACAATAATGATCTAGTTAATGACCGCAGAAAAAAAGTTAACAAGCATATGTTAAACCTGAACAGAGAGAAAAAACAAAATTATCAAATACAAACACCAATTATTAGAACAAAGTAACCATAGAGCCTTTTCACTCTATCTTAGCTTTAGATAAGGGATCAACAAAACGTATCAAACTAAGCAGCCTCAACAACATTGTTAACCTTATCTTCAACATCAACGAGTTATCCCACAATTGCGTGGATCTCGATACATTCATGAAGCTTCTATTGTTTGCAAAAAGGAAACTGAAACCAACTAGCTTGGGATTGAAGCTTTGTTATTGTTCTTTTGTTGTTGTTTAGAAATCTACAAAAGTATAAGACCCAGTACCACAACTAATAAATTTGGTAGGTCTTCTACAAAAAGTGTGCTTCCAATGTCATATTAAATCAAATGATAAGTATGATGAGGACTATAATAAAATATAACATTTGAGTGACACAAAAATTCTATTAAATATCAAGAATCAATTTTAAACCCATATCAATTAATATTAGTTACTGTTGTGCCTACAATAGAGAATTATTTTGTGTATATTTCAAATAAAATTTCAGAAGGTCTATTTAGATTTAAATGAAGAGCTATATAAAGAAGCATTATAAAAGGATGAGCTTAAAGTTCAACGAAATACATAGCACATAGATGGTGTACCTTTTAGTTACTGAACAATAGTAGTTAAAGGACATGCTTCAAAAGTCGGCTAAATCAACCAGCTTTTTTCACATCTTACACAAATTCCCACATAAAAAACTAATTTCATTCAATATCCTACACATCGTTGTAATCATCAACTTTATTTTACATCTTATACAGATCTCTATTAGTTCCACTCATGTGATTAATGTTAACTGTGTTATAAAGTGTGCCAACATAATTTAGTTGTTGAGCTAAATGATTATCAAGTTTACATATTTTAGACTTCATGGACTAAAAAAAAAATTCATGCTCCATGAACATGTTTGAAGTGAAGATTTTAAGTGATGGAGTGATCAAGGATAAAAGACAAGCATAAAAAAATAGAGCTACATGATTTTCTCTTATTTGCCCTTAATATATTTAAGGATTAGTTTTTTGGTAGAATTATTGTAAGATTGGTCATGATAATTCTAGAATTGGTATGGAATACTGTATAGGCACTAGAGACATCATTAGAAGTTGATTGGACCGAGTTTAAGTTATTAGGATTGAATTTAACCAAATTATAATTATGTGGACTAATTTGAACGGCTAGTCGATTGATAAATCAGGCTACTTATTAAGCTGAATAAGTAGATAACATGACCTCAAATGGTAGATACGCCTTTTGGGGCAAAACCGTGAAGCTAATAATGAGAAACTCTGTAGTTAAGCGTGCTTAGGTTGGAGTAGTACTAGGATGAGTGACCTCCTAGGAAATGCTCAAGTCACGCAGTTCCTTAATGCCAAAGCGGACAATACCTTACATTTCAATCACGAGATATTACAGAGGAAGACAAAAAAAAAACATGACAAAAAAATGTAAGGAATGATCTTAAATATTTAAAGATAAAAGAGAATTTATTATTTAATAGAGTGCAATGAAAATAAAGAATTTATATAGCCGATCCCACCTAGTAGCATAAAGGCTTAGTTTGTTGTTGTTATTATTTTATATTAATAATTTTTAAAATAATTTTATAATATTAAAAAATTTATTTATTATTCGTTTATTTAATATTATTTAAAATATTATAATATATAATATATACAATAATTTTTGTCTCGCTAGGTGAGGTCGACTATATGAATCTTTATTTTCATTGCACTCTATCAATTAACAAATACATTACAAATATATAATATGTAAATAGTAAATAATATAACTAGATGAGAATAACCTACAATAAAAACGGCTATAAGCTATTTGAGAAATTTATGCGGAAGCTATCCCATCTGTAACATATTAGTGGGCACTACACTATCAATTGAGCAGCAGTGACCACGTGGTTTCAGACTAACAGACGTAGAGAAAGATGCTTTGGCCATGCAAAGCAAAATCCCATTTCTCTTCCAGAGATTATAGCAGGACAGAGTCATCAACAGTACATGAGACTTCGGAGAAGAATCATTAAAAGCTTAAACTTATGGCATGAAAAAAATTATGGTTCAAGTTGAAAAGGAAAATAATAATAAATATGCAATTCAGAACTTACTTTGATTGTCAGAGAATCAACTTGAGTTTCGATAAGTGGACATCCAAAACTAAGGTTTAAATAATGCTGGCCAGCGGGTGATTCAAACACAAAATCTTCCAAAGGTAAAGAGTAGCCAATGACAAAAGTGGCCTTCCAACCTCCAAATAATGGATATCGAGGCTCAATTTCTAGTTCAGACTGTTAAAGTGAATATACAAAAAAAATCAGTAAAAGAATATTCCTTGTTTGTTTTGAATAAAAGCAAAAGCATATTGTGAGACAAGATTAAAGTTAGAACAAGAAGTCATTTCATTATCTTCTATAATACATAGTTTTAATCACTACACTGTACGAAATTCCACAAATATAGGCACCTGAAAATAACAATGTACCAACAATGCAGTCATATCAACATGATATTTAACACCTTAACAATGCCAATCTAGTAGTAATTGATCTAAATCAGATCCAAGATAATCTCTCCCGCACTATAGCATTACACTAGAAGGAAATTTACTAGCCTTCATTCCTCCTGTCTTCTACTGGATCTGGTCAGCAATTTTAAGTGTATAATTATTAACCAATATTTGCCGAAGTACACTACCCAAAATGTATTAATTCAAAACTAGCAATTACGGTTTTCATGGAATTCTACACTACTTTCTCCAAGGTGATGTACCTCAGACCCTTAGCGTAGCATATATAAACTACCAATTGGCCACTAACACGTTGATTCATATCCAAGAGAAAAATATATCACAATCAAGTAGACAATCACTGTGACCAGTAGCATTCATGTATAAAATTGCATAGAAAATGGATGCATAAAATATTTGCATCCATAGTTCAACACAAATTGTTCAAAAAAATCCAAAGTACCTGGGAATAATCAGTTCGCAAATGCGATGATGAAATATTCCCGATCTCATCTCTATAGTAAACTGAGTGAACTCGTGGCGGCAATTTTGCAAGAAGTTGTTTGAAAGATGAAGCACCATTGACGGATGGTCTTGCCTGATATTCAAGCCTATGGATGAAGATTAGAAATTTAGGGCAAATAAAATACAGCCAATGAAACAAAACAATATGCAGGTTTCACGCACTCAAATCATAGTGTTCACTCAAGGACAGAGATATTATGGCCTTTTACATTGAAGATTTGAGTCCAATATAAAAGAAACAATGCAAATGTGTCAGATTTTGTACAGAAAAGAAAAGTATTACAATCAGAGGCCAACAAATTCATAAGAATTTGATAGATCACACAATTATAAGTAAAAAAATGCCTGCAAATTTAAACAAGCCTCTATGTTTTTTTTTTTTGTAATAGTGACATCACCACTAGCCTTATCTAGTGTTGCTCGTGATGCTTACCTAGTCTTACATGGATTTGAGTTACATACCAAATGAAAACACAGAGTTTAGAGCCGCGAAACAAGTTGACCACAACTCCCTATCTGTTTTCTCAATCATTAAGCTCAGACGACAGAATGTTTAGGATTTGACTAAGTCAATTCAAATTACGTAACCTACATGCAGCTAACCCCTGACCTCAGGGACCTAGATGCATTTAGCCTCAGAAGCATTACTGCTACCTTTGAAGAATGGCCAGCATCTGTGAATCCCATTAAAGATGTATATGGATCCCTTTGAAGGTTCGCTGAATCGCAAGAAGAAAAGTGCAGGAGTCTTAATATCAAAGGACTCCTTCATAATCTGGGTCACGCTCATATTATTCCTACTCAATAACCATTGGCATGAAATAATTTCTGTTGCATCTATAGGTAGTATCATGTTACAAAGAAAGAAAATCAAATAGATTTGCAAGCAAATATTGAGTTCCTAAGAAATCATAGACATTAACATTCTATTCTTTTTATGTTAACAAAACTGGTAATTATGCTGATGATGACCAGACTTTCACTTGATGAATAGATACTATTAAGATCCTCAGGAGACCGACCATATATTACTACAAATTGGAATTGGGTTGGATATTACAGTACTTTCATGACAAAGCCACCTTTCCAGTAATATATCTAGCCTAGAACCAATCCCATCATCATACATGCGTAATTAGACAAGGTGACAATTCATAATTCAGATGGTTATTATCTTCAAGAAGCAATGTTGATGCAAATCAACAGAATGGTGCAATTTGCCATGTTTAGATAGCTATTACGGGAGAGGAGTACATTTATGTGAACATTGATTGGCACACCTTCAAAGGTACTTGTTCTCAAAGGAGCCACGAATTATACTGGGTAAAATGATTACATTAACACCACGCCTGGTATCTAGTTCTTGTTCACTTAAGTTTGTTGAGTGAACACCTTCACATTCACATAACACTTGACATTGCTCTATGTGAATCCTGTTGAATAACAATTTTTGATAACTTACAATTCTTTAATTGATAGCTTGTTCATTTTTCATATGATTTATTCATGTCGCAACTCATTATATAGTTATAACATCCTTTCTAAAAAGAAAAAAAAAAAAAATATATATATATATAGTCAGAACATTTGAGGACATTGGCTTATTGGTCATGAATGCATTATTCTTTAACTGTATATTTATTTAAAAGTCACTGATATACCAATTGGATAATAAGTATATGTATGTGAATAAAATATCAACATGATATTCATGTATGTTCAACTATGGCAATTGATAACATGTTATATTAATGGGAACTTATAGTATATGTTTTACAAGAATTTGCATAAATCCTTAGCAGACAAATTCATACTAATATAAGATATAAGATATAATAAATTTATCAGAGATTTAAACACAAATTTATGCAAATCAACAATAATTTAGATGAATATAAATTTGGGGCACTAACAAAGTAATTAAAAATAATGGTGAGATAAAGCAATTAAAAATAACAGCAAGTTTTTCAAATATGAGAATGTCCAGATGAATGTTTGGTAAGATAAGGAACAATAAAATAAGAAAAGATTGTATTAAGGAGAATGTAAAGGTAACATATAATGAAGAAATGATTACAGAAAATATAAAGAAATACCTTAAGGTAGGGAAACAACATTATGGTGATATAATAGAAAAATAAATTAGGAACTATGTAATTTGGTATTAGAACTATGAGGCAGTACAAAGAAATTTAGGTAATCTGAAATTTAAACCAAACTACGTATTCCCATGAATAATCAGTAGAAATGAATTCGTGAATGATATAGCTAGTGACAATAATGGATACTTATCACATGTGATGTAAGTTATCCAAGTATATATTGCATTTCTAGTAAATGACGTATAGTGTAATTCCTTGGTTACCATGTCATCAGGCCTCTGTGCCTCAATTCCCTAGCACTATATTGACATAATTTCATCTGTAGGTTTTATATTACACATTCAAATTATGGCTGTTCTATTGTTGCAGAGGCAGGTATACTTTTGTTGATACCTGCTAGGTGAAGATCTCTCCACAATTATTTTGTAAAGAGAGTAGTTTTACAAGAAGGCAATACCATGGGAATATTACTATCAAATAATAATAACCCAGAGTTGTCACCTTTGTCTAGAAATCTTGGATATCACAGTTAAAGTGTGAATATTTAGACGTTTACTGATGCTTCTAAAATTGAGAATTACGATTGGGTATTATAATTAAAGGCGAGTATAACAGATTTAAATTATTTTTGCTTTCATCAAATTGATGTGTGGTTATGAACGGCACATTGTGTTTATAAAAATTAAGATTTCATTGCAAAAAATTAGTATCTGTTCTATTTCAGTATATTTTAATTATATTCATCGATCATTCATTCCATTGGGTAGCCAAGGAGCTTTAAACCTTGTTCGGAGGGTCATAATTTTACAAAAAAATTTTATGAACAAACTTTCACTGAAACAGCCAATAGGCAATAGAGAATTTCCAATATGAAACTTCTGTATGCACAATAAAAGAGGGTCTTTCTATTTATAATGTAGGAATGGAATGGAAGTCTGAAGAAGGTGCTTATAATTAGAAAGAGGAACAATAACAATTCGAGTATAAATGGAGGAAGTAGGATAGTAGGGTGCAACCTATTAACATAAAAAGATCATGGAGGTCTGTCATACTTCATCCAACACAGGAGTGTGATTCATCAATGAATGCAAAGAGGAAAAAATGTTCTTGCCATTTTAAGAGCTCCCTTACAATGTTAACTATGGTTAACCAAAAAAGAGCTCTAGGGTGGAGGAAGTCGGGTAGCTCGCTAATAAAGAATGGTGTAGGATGAGCAGCAAGCTTCATAGCTCAAATGCAGATTGGGAGAAAAACTAATGGAATCACGGAGAAGGGAGAGAGATCTCGTTCCCCACTGACATGGGTGATGGGCTTCGTCTTCTCAATATCTACGCAATCTGGACCAATGATAGTGTTGCCAACACATAGCAATGAGTCCTTGGGCAACATGGAAGAGCAGATCCAATTTGCTTCTAACATCGTCAAGGAAAAATGGTCGCGACCACCAACCTTCGAATATGAATTATAAAACCTTGCATCTCTGGTGACTAGGCAGTGTTGGCATTGGGATGGTCACATTACATTTTATCTTCCTTGGCCTGTGACGATGTATTTGCTGAGGTTTGTTTCTTCCATCTTACATCTGACTATCGATTTGTTGGAATCTACTTCAAGCTAGCTGACGGAACCACTATCTCTCGTCATCTTGGACTAGTAGCCTTCCTTCCAAAGGTATATTTCTCTTTCGCATTTGAGTTCATTGTTCTCATCTCCTTCCATGGTTTCATCAGTTGGAGCATCATCATTCTTGGGTTGTTCGGTTGCAAGTACATTCAACTAGCTAGGTTGGACTCACTACACTTTCACTATGATAGACACTAACGTGAGTACTCCTCCAATGCTTGATCATTTTATGGCCAACATGGAAAGAGGGTTGTACACTTGTTGCACGTGTCAAGGTCTAATAGATATTACCCAACCCTTACAGCTAGGAAATTGGATTGAGAGATCTAAGGGGCCATTTTATCAACACTTTGAATATGAAAGCATTACATTGTTGTGTTTTGAATGCGAGATAATTGGCCATAGACACCCATTGAAAACAGAGAATAGAACAGATGGAAACAAGAGTTGGGAAGGCCAAGTCTAGCAGCCACAATTAGTTTTAGCAGGAAGCTCGCAAAAAACACTAGTTAAATGGGTACATAATCCTTAAGCGAACCAAAACACATGCTAATCACTGATGTGCACATGAAGTAAGAGATGCATTTGAGCAGCTTAGTAGATCGTCAAGATAAAGGCAAAGTTGGGGCTTGGACTTTACTTTCTAAGGGGAGGAAACAAGGACCAAACTACATACATCCACAAAGCAAATAGGGCCCAAACTCGAAACATCCATAGGGCCCAAACTCGAAACATCCATAGGGCAGATCCACAAGTTCCAACCAGATCTCAAGCAGATTGCAAGATATGCAAGGATCAGGCCAGCAGAAAGGGTGAGGATCACAGCTTAAACATAAACAAAAAACACTACTAGTCTCAAATGGATTCCAGACAATCTTCAATAACAAAATATCTTTATTTCATATTATAACATAAAAATAATTCTCTCTACCTCAAAAAAAATTAAAACATCTCAAAGTTATACTCCAACCAGACAAGTCCTATATCCCTAAATATTAAAGTGAATCTTTGGTGTGAACTACATTAAAATATTAGCTAATCATAGCATAATTATTTTTACTTTTGCATTATATATTCTTAATAGTTAATATCTAAAGCATACCCTTAACAAATTTTCTCCTATAATTATTTTGGTGCTCAAATAAACTCTTTCCAGTTTTAATTAAAACCCATATAAAGATCTTCACATTGATCTCAACTGTTTTATCAAGGAAGCACAAGCCTAAACTAAGCACTCTTCTAATCAGTATTACTACTTGTGTAAATCTATAGAAGTAACCAAATAATACTTTTGCAATTTAGATGAAATACAACAAAAAGATAAATTTCAAAATTTCACAAAACCATCACAAACATCAAAAACAAATATAATCACAAGGAGTGGAAGAGAAAATTATGAAACTAACCTCGAGAATACTCCTTTGTGCCGAGCACCAGCATGCTTTAGTTTGTAGTACTCCTTCATTTGCAAGGAGCCCCAGTGAGAGATTTCAACTTCACGGACCAGCTCCTCAATGACCGCAAATGGATTGTTGTTTTCAAAATGTATAATTATTGGAGAAAAAGAATATGGAGGCTGGTCATGAAAGTGTCCATATTTTAGCTCTGTACCAGCACGGTCAGTAGGATTAACTCTTGTAAACGACTCAATCTTGTTAGTTGGTGTTCTGACATACATCATCTGCTCCACAACATGATAAGGTGAAAGCAATATTGCACTATCACGGTAAAATACCAATTGTGACTCTGCCTGGCTAATCTCTGCTGGGAAAGGCTCTAGCAAATTAGTCAATACATAAAGCACTTCTATGGAAGCCGTATCTCCAGTCTTCAATGGGCTGATCAAGGATACAGAAAAGAGTCTAGCACCATTAGGTGTATCAACCAAATCAGTGGAACTTACAGAAAGAGTATATGCTTTCTTTTTACGCTTCCCCTCAACTGAAGAAGCTTTTATGATTGCCAAGTGTTCAGCTTCAGTTGGTGAAAAAGCAAGAAGGAATTCAGAAGCGTGAGATGTCCCTAAATTTTCCACCTGGCATAACATGAAAAACACAATATGACTAATATTGACAGAATGGATGACCTAAACTGCTCATTCAAGAAAATCAGTGTTCCACAAAACTTTTAGTGAACCAGTGGTGACAAAAAACTATTATTACTACAAAAGATCATGAAACAGCTCATTTATATCCAATCAGGAAAAAAATAGGTGGACCCCAAATTAGTGCATAAATATCTGACTCCAAAATTTAGCTAACTACTGGAAGGATCTTTTCTGACAGCTTGTGAAGTCATCTAAGTGTCACGAAAAATAGCAATGAACACGTGGACAAGATTTCTAAATAGCATTTGAGAATGTACCTTTAAAGTTAAATAAACCCGCACAATTGATGAGGTCAAATCAACCTGCAGATATTTAGTTAAGCAGTTAGATAAACAACGGCAAGAAGTTACAGATAACCGTGCAAGTGATAACCAATAGTTGAATAAATGACAATAAATTACACGTAGCAATAAAGTTCAATTAGTTAAATAATAAAACAAACTCAGACAGTGTCAGTAAAACCAGCTAACATCTCAGCATACATTTCGTGCGTCCAAATACTTGATACTTAGAGTAAAGAACACAATCAAAGCAGCAATTCAATTAATTCATTCTTAGGTGACTTGATCCAACACACAATGAATAGCCATCTAACAGCAATCCTTGGCAGAAGATGATAGCTTTGAAAGCAGAGCAAGGTCAAACTTATCTGGCAATGCTATCTGCTTAGAAACTCAGGAGTCCATATATTCAGAACTTGTCAGTAACTACAAAATATAGATATAAGGAAACTTAAACTTGAGTACTCAGCATTCTGACTTGGTAAAATAAAGGAAATCCCACATTTCAAAGCTCTTATCATCCCAAAACTCTACCAGCACCCCTACTTGCAAATTTTAATAATGGTTTTTCTATAAATATCAGGAATGTGTCATTCAACTTGTGCAATCATCAAAAAACAAGTGAATAAATAAATGTCTCTGCTTGGCACCTACACAAAGTCATAATGTTTCCAACCACAAAATTTCACATCCAACACAATTTCAAATAATAAGAAAATAATTTCACATCACAAATACTACACAAATTTTAATAAAAAATAATTTATTCTTATATCCTACACATATTTTAATACAACTATTAACTTTATTTCACATCTTATATAAATTCCAACATAACAAACTAACTTCATTTCACATCTAAAACTCATCCCAATACATATAAAAAAATTGCCACAATCTAACTAGTTCACCAAACAGATCCTAATAGATGGCTTTCTAAACAAGCTTGAGCAAGAATTTCACATTTGTTTAAACAAATGCATCTCAACTTGTATGGTAGGACAACATACTAACATATCACTTTTTAGACAGGTTAAGATCAATCCTTTTGCTATATTAAAATGTTCTAATAGCTAGTAACTTGAGGCTGTGTATGCATGGAAACAAGCAATTTAAATATTATTAGACCTTTCCTACAAATGAACTCCTGAATTTAGTAACATAACATAAACATTCATTTATTTATGATTTTCACTCAAGCTCGACTACTAACTAAAAAAGTTGAGGCATTGCCATAACAATATTCCAAAAGCAGCATCTTGGTTACCAATGTGGTCAAAGCTACAGTATACAACATTATGCTAGCAGCAGAGGTTCACTTTTCAATGACGACGTGCCAATGTATAATTACAATCAGTTATATCTATGTCCCCCAGACGGCGTATCTTTTTGAAACGAGGTCCTCGGTAACGAGACATATAAAAGCTCCCTTTTTGCTTATCTTTTATTTTACAAAAGAAATCTAAATTAAGACTTAACTATGAACTAAAATACTAAAATAAAAGATAAGCAAAGCTCAATCTACTGAAGTACTACAAAAAAGAATGAACTAAATTTTATCAATATCCGGATTTTTCTATATAAATAAATATATATAGTCAGTTCAGGTGAAAACTACGTTTTCCAATTTTTTCTGTAGAAATCGAATTGCTCTAAGCAACTTTTCTTATTCATAACTATAGCTGCAAGTTACCGTGACATAATAGATCGGTGACCCAACATTTAGAAAATGGGGAATAGAGACTTTCAATTATGGAACGAAAGAAATCCATAGGAAAAAAGAGCCAGCTATCGGAATCGAACCGATGACCATCGCATTACAAATGCGATGCTCTAACCTCTGAGCTAAGCAGGCTAATACTAACATAAATATTATTAAAATAACAATAATGTATAGGAATACATTAAATTCCCGGATCTTACAATCAGTTATATCTATGTCACACCATTAAATAAATTCAAAGTATATTACAAGCTCAATGTAACCCTTCATAGGCTAACTCGACAACTCAATGCAGGCACAAGCAAGGCCACCTAAATAATCCAATCAAATTGAGCTAGCTTAAACTTAACTATAAATTAATTCAAGAAAAAAGGAAAAGAAATTAAATCCTTGGACTTCAGTCCATATTGAAGCTAAGCTCGCAATTCTTTTTAAATATAAACTTGAATACAAATTGGCATATTTACAGTTTGATATTATTAACTCGTAAATATTGTGACAAAACAACCACCTTTTCTGATGTAGAACATGCTTTGATACCACAACTAATGACAAAAGAGAATGATGAAAAGGACGATGCTATGGATGCAGAATTCCAGGGGAAAAGGTTCCAGTAGCATCTATTAATAAATTCAAAAAGATGAACAAGAAAAGGTGCCAAAAATCTTTATTACTGATAATACTGAGAAGGTACAAGTTGATTCACATATATATCTTATGGCTGATGAATTATCTAATGTTGAAGGCCACCATGATTACATTGGAGTGGAAAAATTTTTATTGCAATGCAATTTTTAAATATGTATTTGATATTGACTATGATGATGAGGTTTTTATATCCACTTGGCAATTACAAATGAGCTAAATGGGTTCCACACTACAAGCCAACTCATTCTATATGCAATTTGATTCTAAATCTTTTTGTAGAGATATAATAGGTGAGAGGATATCAAAATTAAAAATTTATGATTTGATTCTTTTCTATATGCTTTCAAGTCAAAGAAGAGGAAACAAAGAGAATTCCTGATTGCATCAAAGGATAGTAGACGCTTCAGCGTAAAATGGAATCTGATGTTACCTTGGACAGCTAGAACAAAGAGTTTTCCCAATATTCAAATCCTACAAGTTGCCTAAGTCGAGTTCTTTAAAGCAAGGGAGATTTTTTTTTGGATAGATAAGCAAGGGAGAATTGATATAGCACAAAGTCTAAAATCACATAATAATGGTATTTAAATAATTATATTTATTTAATTAAATAAATTCTGAACTCTATGAATACATATCCAAACAATTAGAGAAGGTAGACTAAGATTAAAATATTTTATATAAAAACTAAGATAAATTAAAATATGCTTCTAAAAAAAATGCATATTAGGATGAGAAGGTGAAATTCCCTTGAGTTTTAGAGAAATTTTGAATATTTTAGGCATATCTTCATTTTTTTAATTTCTATAAATAGTTACCATGCAAACCTTATTTTAGAGAATGAGTAGCGAAAGAAAAGTTTCTTGACTGCACTCATGTGTGAATCACTTTAGTAGTTGTGATCTCGATAGCTTTTACGACAACTATGCTCTGAATTGTTATAGTGACTTCCCTTAATCGTTACGACGATCTTCTCTTTGGTACGACCATTTCTACGTACAAGTTTGATCGGTTGTGGTTGATTATCTTTATTATTTACTAGTTATGTTGCACGTGCAACACATGCTATTGTTAAGCGTCTATTATTTTTATATGAAAAATTCTAATAAATGTTATGAAATACAATAAAATTTTAAGCTTATAATATATATATATATATATCAAAAATGAAAGTTCAATTATTAAAAAATGTCATAAAAAAATTGATATGTTCATTATTACGAAAGCAATTACTATACGATAAGAGTTTGCTGAACTTTAAATTAAAAGAGAGTTTTCTTGGTGTTTAATAAAATGTTCTAATAAAGAAAGCTCAGGTTGGCAAGTAGACATAATTTGTAATATGAGACTGTTTATAAATAAAATAATTAGATATAAAAAGTTATAAGATAGCCAAATTGCTATTGGTTACCTTTCAGTTACTTGGTTTCGATTTAGTTAAATAACTTCAAATTCTAAATGTCTCATTAAGATTAGTTGCTATTGGATCAAGTTTCAAATAACATAAGCCGAAGAGAGACAGTAATTTAATGAGACCTATAAGAAAATTGCTGGCAATAATAACACTAAATGCTGAAGTAAGAGTTAAAACTGACTTTCTTTTCTTTTTGTTATTTTTCAATTGGAACAATTTAGAGATTAAATTTGTTTAACTTGCCAAGTGTAAAACAAATAATAAGTGTTAATTGATAAAATCAACAAAATAAAGAAACCATGTAAAAGCCAAAGATAACATGACTAATAAATAGTGAATTAAGATTTGTGTACTCTAGAGGTAATTATCAAAAATAATTCATGAAGCTAATATTAATAGTTGGAACAAAGCTAAGTAATAAATATAATTAACATATCTCGTGTTTTTAAGGCTAACAATGATTATTATATTTTAACATAGCAAGTGTTTAAAAAAAAAAAACAAAGGATTACTTACATTGAATCTTTTTCCAGTACTTTGTGAGAAAGGAATGCTATCAAAAATATAACTTCTAGTTTCAAATATATATATATATATATATATATATATATAGACACACGCACACACTACAACTTGCATATGAACTTTAAGCATCTTTGTATAAAGAAAATAAGCAAACCACTGTACATCACCAACTTTGCTTTATCAAAGTAGAAGATTTGAGCAACAAATAATAATAGTTATAGACACAAATGACAAATCGCAAAACTAAGATCTAATATTGAGCAGCATTTACTTTACACGAAGATGCCAATTCTTAAAAGAGCCTAATTATTAGATAGTTTATTCACCAGTTATTACAGTAAAATGCCTCGATGAATAAATCAATGATCATTTTTTATCATTTTACTAAACATAACATCAACAATGAAAGATAAGATAATGCAAAGAAAGACAAGATGATAATGTGACACTCTAAGCATTCAAACATTGCAGTAGATAACTATAAAACCAATACAACTCATGGAATAGCAAAAACAAAATTGGCAAAGAGGAAAGCATGGAACAATCGTTAAAACTATGCATTTCAGTGATACATCGGCATAAAACACTTTGAGTACTACTATTATGTGGCCATCCAAACGACCACTTTGTAAACTTTCAACCAACTTTTTATTGAAAAAGTGAATTTACCAAAAAAATGAATTTTTCTATATGATAGCTTTTGAATCCTTTTTATACATACAAAGGCCTCAACATAAGGCAACTTATTTAATAAAAAATAGGGACAAATGAACAAATGATTATTTGATATCATGCCTTTCAAATTGTTCTTGAGCAAATGAAATGCAAAGTAGTTAATCACATGTTGTATATCTAAGTTCCCGATATCTATTTTCCAGATCATGAGATAACTCATGGCATATCAGTTTCCCACAAAGAAAATAATCTCAAAGCCTCCTGGATACTGTCAATCCACTGAAGCGAGGCTTGTAGAACTTCAAAGGAAGCTAAAAAGGAAACCTAAGCCTTGGCGCTGTCACCAATCCTTACATCCTCAAGCTTCTGCAAGCATGCCTCGAGCACCATCATGATTTCCCTCACTGATGGAATGCCAAAAGAACAAAGAGTCCGACCTCTTCATATGACCTCCAAATCAAAATTCTCATCTCTCAACTAATTAACAATCTTTCACATTCAAACATCTTGCCGATAATTTCCGCTTTATAACCTAAGCTTTTACAGTTACCAACAATAGCACGACTTACCTAGAATGAGTGCACAAAACAAAAATTCTAATATGACACATGACATCTTGGTCGTACAGTTGACATTTTCCGTTACTCAAAAACAATTTCACTTTTTTAAAGAGTTCCTCTATAAAATACATGATCTGTTATTGGTCAGTTATTTGTAGAATGTTCCAATCATGTATTGCCACGTAATCATATCTTAAATTTCACTTTATCCAATCACTGCACTTAAGTATTGCTCTAGCAACAGTCCTTTTTTCTCAATTGTTCAAATATTTCAAAATTCAGATATCTTGCTATCCATTAGACTTCGTAACCTAAAATTTAACGGTTAAAAGCCAAAGTTGTTTTCATGGGTTATCAGAAAGTACATCAATCCCGAAGTTCAAAGAAAATACATAAACCTGATCAAAACCTTACTAAAAGATTAGCAATTTACTCACATCTCTAACATCTAACAAGATAATCTTGCATAGCTTACATTAAAGGCATGAAATTCTGACAGTACATCAATTGACACCCAAAGGGAGCAATTCACTTGAGCAAATGCCAAATTGATCAATAACTTCAAAGACTATATCACTTAAGCCAAAAATGAACTTCCTTGAACTTATAATAGCATTTTAAATTCATCAAATTAACCCTAAAAATAACCAAGAAAAAATTGAACTCAAAGAGCATATAAGATCCAAACCTAGGCCTTGGCCGCACCACCAGCACATTTCTCCTCCAGCTTCTGAACATACGCCTTGAGCATTGTCACAATCTCCCTGGCCGGTGTCTGCAGCATCCCAATAAGCCCAATCGCCGGCGATTCAGAATATGTTATATGGGCTTATTGGTAATATTCTTTAAACATAGTTGCTAGCACTAATCTATGGTAATTAGGGTTTCATTAATCTATAAGTAGATTCAGAATATGTTATAACTTACAAAAAAAATAGAAAAAAAAAAAAACTTTAGGTTGCTATTAAAGAAAGATCAATGTAAGTCAGCACTGAAAGCTGAGCAAGAGATGAGGGGATTCTCCCAGTGAATCTGTTGTGAGCCAGAGATAAAAATACTAACTTTTTGCAATTTCTGAGCTCAGGAATGGATCCCAAAAGTGAATTGTGGGAGAGATTAATGATGCTCATCAACAGAGAATCACAGAAAATTTCTGTCAGGATACCGTTTAAGCCTTTTACGTGCCTTTTAATAATTGAAAAGAACAGTAAACATTAGAAAATTCTTGAACAACACCTTGAGGTTGCTAGATTGAGGCTGTTGAAAAAGACTGGATGGATGCAAAGCTGTAGATTTTATAGTGGGAAAACTTCAGTTCTTCTCATCCGGTTGAAGAAGAGGAAATTGCAGGCGTTTCATCTCTGCACTTGCGCTCTTCTGAAGCTGCCATCTATCTGCAGTCGTTTCATCCCATTAATCTCATAAATGCCCAGATGAGAGCCAACGACGGTTTTTGCAGACCTGCGAACAGAAAGACGCGGCCAAGCTTCAGCGCCCGCCTCCATCTCCTCATAAATGCTCAGATGAGAGCCGATGACAATTTCTGCAGGCCTGCGAGCGGAGAAACACGACGACGATTTCTGCAGGGGTGCGAGCGAAGATATGCGGCAACGGTTTCTGTAGACCTGCGAACGGAGAGTCGCGCCCGCCTCTATCTCCCAGTCTCAACAGCTTCCCGAAAACCCTTGACCTCTGCGCTCCCCGATCGTTTTTCTCCTGTGTCGAGTAACCGACCGCCCATCGCAAAAATTAATTTAATAAGAAAGATAATGGAGGAAACCCTAGACCTCTACGCTTCCTTCTCTCGTGTCGATCGCTAGAATAAGAAAGGGAATTGCGAATCGGTACAAAAGAAACGCGGTTTCTCCCTCCCAAACTTCCGCTTTTATAAAGAGAATAAATATTTTCATTCTAGCATATTTAGAGTTTTTGGGATTTCAATCGTATAAAAATATCTGGACTTCTTATCTCTTAATTGCAATGTTTCTAAGCATATTCCTAAAATTTCGTTGAAAACCTTTATCAAAATTTATTCTATTAATCAAGATTTAATCTTAACCTCAAGCTACCAACCTTCCCCATCACATGCTCTGAATACAATCATTCCCACTTCATCGAGATATTTTATTTATCCCATTAGGTGGAGTGACTACATGAATCCTTTATTTTCATTACACTTTATTAAATAATAACTCCTCATTTAGCTCCAAGTATGTAAGATCATTCTTTAAAATTTCTTGTCATGTCTTTTTTAGTTTTCTTTTTCCTCTTTTTATATGCAAAAGATCCAACAACCAAACTTTCCTCTATAGATTTTTTATTGGCTTACAATTTATATATCCAAAATATCTAGGCTAACTCTCTTTAAGCTAATGAGTTTATCTTTAATTGAGCCTACTCCAATATTTTCATTAATATACTTATTTCTCGTCTCATTATCTTATATATACTCACTCATTCATCTTAGTAAAAAAATAAAATATCAATAATAAAGATAAATACCAAATCTTCTATTAAATATCTAAAAATAAAAAAATATCATCCCCTTAAAAATCATTAGATTCTAATTCATATTATTTAGATGAGCATCATTTTCCATATTATCTAGAGCAACATCATTCTCTTACATTTATATACAAGGAATGCTACTGAATCATTAGCCTATAAATTCGTCATACAAGAAGTGTTTGATTCATTATTATCTGGGTATTATGTCATGTAATCTAGATGATATTACATTTAGATGTCATCTTTTAGTAAATAATTATATAATTTTATAAAAGTTTATTTATAGATATCATTAAACCAAACAATTATTTTCTCTAGATAACATAACATAACACCAACATAACATTGAACCAAATGCCCCCTAAATAATTGAACAAAGATACAACTTCCAGTCCAGAACAAAGAATAAACTATTGTTTAGCTCTATCCACTAAGATAGAAGAAACATCACCACTAAGAAATTGAAAAATGCACTTGACAACTGAATACCAATTAGGGAAGATAATTATGTATAAATTCTAAATAAAAATTATATCACTAACAAGGATACTAGTTAAATTAAAAATATAATCTTAAGACATTTCAGATTGATATTTGCACTGGCTATAATGAGGATGAGATGGTCGGGAAATAATGCAATTTAGAAGGCAAAAAATGATGAAGAGGTTAAACAAACAAGTAGAATCATCCACATGACTATAATCTAAAACATACATAAAGCTCGATTGACTTCACATTGACCTTATGTTTTGTTTTGCTTGCTTCTTGAGAAGGTTGAGCGTTAGTCATTCTAGTTTTAAGACCCGCTACTAGGCAAGTGCTAGAATTTGGGGTAGGATAGAGCAGTATATCTTATAGTCGCTAGACTGACCTAAGGATGGCCCACAATAGGAAACTGCATGGCATGGTCCACTCTATAGTGTTCCGACAGTATGGTACATCTCATAAGCCATACACAAGAATTTTTAGGTTTCTAACTTCTTGTCTATCTTTAGGCAGGGGCATTTGTCTTTGATTATGAGTGATGAGGTCCTTGTAATGGCCTAGTTTTCAACAATCATTGGTGAGATCTTTCCAATTTGTGGTTCTAAGAATGATTTCTCGTGCTTAGTTTCTGCCTTTCATTACTCTAAGATGATAGTTTTTTAACATGGATTTGTGCATAGATTGATCCAGCTTGAGACCAATCCTGGGAAATTTCACTATTATTTTGATTGATTAAAATGATTTCCTGTGGCATGAGGATCGCGCAAATGCAAGTCATGATTACGTACACGCTCCATCACATAGAGTTTGCAACCTAGATCCTTTCCTGTTCAAAAGGTAAATCTCGGGATATGCTAGCATAATCGTCATTTCATATCATTCATAATTATACACATTAGGGCTCCACACGTTTGTTAACAGGTTTTGCATTATTGTCATCACACCCAGGGGTCATCTTTACAGTTTTCCTACATTAAGAATTACTTGAGCTATAGGCTATACAGAATAAGTTGATCAAAGGTTTAGTGAACTTTATGAGGGAAGAGAAATATCTAAAAATATACATTTTCAAAGAACTCAAGATCCTGCAGATCCTGAGTGCACATGAATTTGAAAGCAAGAAAATTGATAGGGCCAGACAAAGAAGAGCAAGGTATTTCCTAAGAAAAACAAAACGTATAATAATGGTAACATGACAATTCGATCGATAAGGATCTGAGGCTTAATTCGAGAGCAGGATAAGGGCACGACTGGATCAAGGACGCTTACCCTTTTCTCGGCGCTGAGAATCCGCAGATCACTCGAGGAAGAGAATGATCCAAGAGCAGATAGAGGGGAGAAGAAGAGAAGGAAGAGGAGCGTGGTTCGACCAAGAATGGCGAGCGGCGGCGAATATTTCTCCATCTTCCTCCCCCGGTCGTTCGCCTGAACGAAAGACTGACGTACTAAAGACAACGAAACACAAATACAACCGATTCCTCCCGTCCGTTCGGGTCAACCTATTTTTGACCCGACCCGATTAAATTTGACTTAAATTCAATCTATTTCTTAAACAGGTGTAGTTAACCTATTTAGTAAATGAATTTCTAACCTAAACCGGCAATTCATTTATTATAAATTTATAGTTAAAATAAAAATGTGGTAAATTTAATATTTTAAATTTTCAATTAATATAATAAAATTTTATTTTAAAAATTTTAAAATAAAATTAAATTATGAGATATAATTCTAATTATTAATTTTATAAAAATTGATATTAAAAGCTATTTTTAATAAGTTGACCTGTTTATTTTTGGATTAAAAAAAGTTATTTATTTATTTAAAAAATAGTTTTAGTATTTTATATTGCATTCTTGTGCTCATCAATTTTTTTATCATACTATAACAATTGAAGGTAATGTCTTTATATCAAATTGGACATTTCAAAAATATTATTTTACCATTTATTTATCTTCTCTACCTCCCCTATTTATTAGGGGTACTTTAGTAATTTGAAACATAAAAAATATTAACATTTAATTTTTTTATCTACATAATAACAAAAAATTGATGAAGACAATTAAAAATGGCTATGCGAAATGTTTAAGCCAAACTCTAATATTGTCTAGTTCAAGATTTTAAAAATCTCAGAACTCAAATGCCATTTTGTAAAAATCAGAGACTTAAAATCCGTATGATATTTTTCCTTAAAATTATAATTAATTCAAGTGTTCCTTAGACTGTTAGCCCCTGCCGATTTAAAATTAACTTGACATATCACATCACATAAAATTTAATATTAAAAATTAATTTTATTTCACATCTTATACATATTACTAAAATAATAACTTATATCACATCCTTCACATATCTCAACATAATAACTAACTCTATATCACATCCCTCACACACCCCAACATAATAATTAACTTTACTTCACATCATTCACAATTTTCAATAAAAAAATATTACTATCTAAATTTAATTTTAATCTTATTAAATTTAATCTTACAAACAAACAGACCTTTAGTGTTATACCGAATACAAGAATTTATACGAAGGCACAATATCATATAAAATGAACAGCATTTCCCAAATTTACAAAAATTAACCTAATCAAATTAGGCGAATGAGGTTCCTCTCCGAGCACAAAATACAACATGAATACAACAATACAGTAGTACTTTATTATTACTCTCCTCTAACAACTTCAACAATAAATGCTATTGTTCCATTCCTGATAGCAACTGTTCCAAGCTATAACACAGTAACACAGTAGCAGTGCAGGCACAACAAAGATGGTTGCAGCATTCTCTAAGACCTGATCAGAAATGAAGAACACACATAGAACAAAAATAGCAATGCTAAGATTCGATAGGTTTTCCTAACGGTGTCGTGTTCAGTGTAAAGGTGTGTTTGCTCAATTTTCCATGGAATGGCTCCTTCACCTGTAGCCGCCGCCGTAAGGCTGCTGAGAGCCATAATTACCCATCCCCGCCGTAGAATTATAGCCTACTCCAGGGAAGCCTGGGGGAGGAGGTTGCGTTCCGGCAGGCGGCAGCCTAATCGGCCCGCCCGGACCCACACCCATGCTCATACCCATATTCAAGCCCATGGGTTGATTCATGGCTCCGCCAAAACCACCAACTCCAATCCCTTGTCCACCCATCCCCATGCCCATCCCCATCCCCATGCCAGTTCCTACATTGGGTCTTGAAGGGTTAAGCGCCCCAGCACCAGCACGGCCAATTCCAGATCCAGAACCCATGGCTTTGCCCATGGAGACTGTAGACATTGCAGGGTTTGAGACACTCTTCTCCTTTTCCTTTCTTCGTTCCATTCGATTAATCGAATCAAAGTCAATTCCAATATCCACCAATGGATTTACTTTGGCTGCAGCAAAAGAGAATGAGATATCTTTATTATGCTATTGAAGTAGTTTTAAAGGAAAAGCAAAACGTGCACATTTTAAACACTTACATCCAGAAATATCGAGGTTAACAAGGCCTTTGTTTAATGTATCAGCCCAAACTGATGATCTGGTCTCAAATTTATCATGTGATGGCTTTGAAGTAGGAGGTCCAGATGAGGTAGTTACTTGCTGAATAACTACAGGAGGTGACAGTCCTGTATTCAGAGTAGGATTCCTGGAAGCCACCTGTGGACTAATTTGAGGAGCCACTGATCGAAATGACTGCATGGGAACTGAAGCAGCCTGTGGAATCGAAGACCCGAGCTGTGGAAGGAAGTCCGCGTTAACAGTTTGCACGTTTGGTGGTGCAACAGGTTCGTTTGCCTGTGAAGAAAACACCGGGGAAGAAGTGTGCACGTAGCCTGTATTGGCTGTCAGCATATTGGTAGGCCCCAGATGTGCATTATTAGTTCCCTGAGTAGTGGAAAACTCGGTGACCGAGAATGTCGGGGTTGGGGCAGATTGTGAAGTATTTGCTGTAGGGATGTAGGTTAGACCACCGAATGAGTCCCCAAAATCAAAATTTAAAGAATTTTCTAGCGTCGGGGTCGCACTAGGGGCATGTTGGACGGTACCAGTAGAGGTGGCAGATGGCAGGAAGGAAGAAGCAGAAACCACATTTACAGAACCGTGCTGCTGAGATGGAAAATGTTCCTTAGGGACAGCTTTGAAAGGAACACCTCCAAATGGATCTTCCGTAGGCTGAGTAATATAAGGGTCAATCACGCAGAAGTCAAACAAGTAACTTCAATAGACATGGAAAAAGAATCATATATGTAGAAAATACATTGGTAAGGATACAGGTCAGCATAGTATAATGACCACAATGATATCAAAATTTAAATTCAAATCTATTAAAACTAATTGGAGATTTTCATATTAGTTATATTCAAATTTAATTTGATTTGATAAATATTCAGAGCTAACTTATGAAATTTAAAAACCCATCATATTTGGGGTTGACTTCATTTTATTGTAATACAATTAATTCCATATTTATTTCAGATTTATTTGATATTTATTTTTAACATTTAGTACTGTATTTTTAAATTTTCTTCATGGGATCTCTCTATATAAAAAGGTCATCTAGCATTGTATTAGTTGAATGTTATTGATTAATGAAATGAGCTCAAATTCTTTGAATGCTTAGATCAGGGTTAAGGAGTCGATAATCCGGTGAAGGAAATAATAGAGTTAGCTTTTGATAGAATCCTAAAAATAGTCTAGTTATCCTCTTTAGAAAGAAAATATCCAAGCTAATTTTCATCTTCCTGCCAGCGTCGCCTCCTGCCTTGCAAACAGCTTGAGTACGGCCTCACTGAATTTGCTGATCCAACCTGTAGCATGCTGCCCAGCTCGAGAATAACTCGCGGTCCCTGCAAAAGCCACATGACCAGTGCCCCAGCATGCGCCGAGTGGTGCCTGCACACACTTGACCAATGCCCGCACATGTGCGACATACGCTCGTTAGCGACATTTGCAAGTGCGAGTAGCACCTGCAAGCAATGCCCGCAAGCATGCGACCAGTGCTCGCACGTGCGTTGGCCTTCACCACACATCCTCTTCGTCTCTCCGCCTGAAAGCACCGTTCGCGTGACTCCCACAACTGATATCAAGTTCTAGCCGAGCCTGCGCTCACTCGACTATGCGTGCGAGGCCTAGGACCCGCTTCTGCCAACGACTCATCTGATCTGAACCAATTGTTACTTCCTATAGATTAAAGTGAATACTTTATCGAGCCATCTAATGGTCGTTTTCCAATACAATTGAAATTATATCGCATGACTTCAATTATTTGATTTAGTTCTAAATCGAGAAATCCTAAATTCAATTAAGGGATTTAATCACTGTCGAAATTTAATGGCGAGATATTTGTCCTTAATTTCTAAACCTTGAATTTGATTTATTAAAATTAAATTTATATGCCCAAATCTAATTTGACAGATCCTTATTCATTAAACGATTCTCTTTACTTTAATTTTAAAATAATTTAATTAGCAAAATTTAAAATCTTATTTATTATAAAATTATAATTTAGAAAATATTTTAAACTTAATTGAGATAATTTGCTATTTACTTTTGCTGATATTAAATAAGAATATTATTGACATTTCAATCTCGCATCAATTTAGTATCAGAGTATAGTTTAAATTAGAGCATTCTATTGGTAATTACTTTTTACATACTTGACATTATATTTTTCACTATCATTTTTCTCTATCTGATCAAAGTATTTTGTGAGTATAGAACCAAAAAATAAAAACCTTAATGTCCGAACTTTTGCCTAAATTAGACCGTATTTTCTTGCCTAATAAACCACTATCCACGGATGAGAGTCATTAATTTCTATTTCTGGCAGTTCAGATTATTTACGATATAAAAAAAAGAAAATAATTTGAATCATTATTTTGATTATTGTGGTTGGATCAAATCAAAGAGGGTTAAGTATGCGAAATTAACGCAAGCTACTCATGACAATGCCTTGCACGCAAAAGATTGGGGTGTACGCAGCGTGCTATTCCGCACACAGGGTATTGTGCATGTGGGCAACACCATGGCGGCCATGATGCTGCCGGGGGTAGGAGAGTGGAGGGATATTTTGTCCTTTAATAAATATATATTTAAATTTATTTAACAAATAAAAAATATAAATTAAGTAAAAAGGACTTGATCAAAACCTAAACAGCAACCTTAAGGACCTCATTAAAGGGTTTTTGAAACCATAAATCTACTTGATAAACCTCAAGGACCTAGATGATATTTACCCTAAAATAAATAAAGTAAGCAAAGTTAATGGCAAGTAACTAAAATTAAGTGCAAAATTTTTTTTTGAAGATTTTTATGATAATTAAAAATCTAATTTAATTTATATGAAACTTTTTATTAATTTGGATCCAATGAACAAGCCTGAAATTTATCTATAGACCATGAGAAAGTCGAGATTTTCAATATTTCAAATCTCGTGATTATCATGACCTAACATTGATTCCTAGTGAGGCCTTACTCTTTTGTTTTCTTTGAGTGTAATGTCACCCACAAGTGTCCATAGCTAAAATCCACCATCATATCAATTTTAGAGTTGATTAAATAAATATTTGTTAAGCAAATAATTTCATTTGAATTTGGTTCAGTAGAAATTTTTGCCTTTTTTAGAAGACTCAGAGGCTACAGCTGATCAGATTCATTTGGAGACACATAAGTCGCATGACCCATATTCGATAAAATCAAATTTCTCCCACTTAGGGAGAATTAGTAGGGACATGGATTAGCAAAACCTAATACCATGATAATATTAAAATTCAAATTCAAGTTGACAAAAACTAATTGAAAATTTTCATATTAATTATATTCATATTTATTTAGATTTGATGAAAATTCAAAATTGATTTAGGAGATTTGAAGACCAGTTATATTTGAAGCTAGTTTTATTTTATTGAAAAAATTAGTTTCATATTTGTTTCAAATTTATTTGGTAATTTATTTTCAATATTTAGAATTATATTTTCAAATTTTTTTAAGAAAATTTTTTATATAAAGAGGTTGCTTAATATTGTATTAATTAGTTGTTATTGATTAATGAAATGAGTTTAGAGTTTTCTGAATGCGTAGATCTGAGTTAAGAAGCCGATATTCCGGTAAAAGAAAGGTTAGGATTAGTCATTGGTGAAAATTCTCAAAATAGCTTAGTTATCCTCTTAAAAAAATATCTTTCAAGCCAATCTTGATCTTCCAACTAATGCCGCCTTCCGCCTTGCTGATGACTTACATGCGGCCAAGCCGAATCTATCGATCCAACCCGCTGCTGAGACCAGGAGTACCCCACGAGTACAACCCCACAGATGTCGCGTGACCAGCTCCCTGAAGCTCATCAAGTAGCGCCCACAAGCAGCGCCTACGCGCGCATGAGCAGTGCCAGCGAGCGGTGCTCGCAAGCAGCACTTGCACGTGTGCAACCAACACCAGCGAGAGATGCCTGCACGGACGCAAGTAATGCCCACGAGTGGCGCCACAAGTGTGCAATTAGTTCTTGCACGTGCGTTTAGCCTTCATCGCACGGCCTCTTCGCCTCTCCGCCTCTCCGCCCAACAACTCTATTCGAGCGCCTTTTGCAACTGACGCCCAAGTTCTAGCCGAGCCTACAATTACTCGACCAAGCATGTGAGGGCCACGACCTTGTGAGCCACTTCCACTCGCGGCTCATTTGATCTGAACCAGTTGTTAGTAAATATTTTATTGAATCATTTAATCATTGTTTTCATATTTAATTGAAAGTATATTGCATGACTCTGGTTATTTAATTTAGCTCTAAATCAGGAGATTTTAAATTTTATTGAAGGATTTAATTACTATTAGATTTTAATTGAGAAATATCTGTCCTTACTTTCTAAACCTCAAATCCAATTTGTCAAAATTAAATCGATACATCCTAATCTAACTTGATAAATCCTTACTTATTAGACAATTCACTTTCATTTAATTTTAAAATAATCTACGTAGAAAAATTTAAAATCTTATTTATCATAAAATTATATTTTAAAAAATATTTTGAACTTAATTGAGATAATTTGTTATTTACTTTTGTTGATATTAAAAATAGTATCATTCACATGTCTGTCCCGCATCATGCATGATGCTAGCAACAGTTTATTCTCATTTGGGAAAGGAAGACAAATAAGTACCTGACTAAGTGCAGCAGATACAGAAGACAATGCTACAAAATTTGTTCCAAAGTCTGAATTTGTTTTGACTTCTGTTTCATTAGTTGTTGAGGTAGTCATCAGCACCAGGGCCAATGAATTTACCGGATCCAACGACGATGGATTCCCAAAAAGATCCACCTCTGAGCCTCTAGCAACCAATGAAGCATTACTAACAGCAGGCGTGGTAGAATCTGCAGTTGTGGACAAAAAGCACAGGTAACCAAAACTGAAAATATAGTAAACAACTTAAATGAGATTAGAAGAATGGATTATAAGTAATAATTCCAAAACACAGCAAGCAAAGCAGTAAATTATTTCCCAGTCATTAGAATATAAGATTTTAGATGATAATCCGAATATATCCATAAGAAAAGAGAAATTGTTCACAAACACCATAATCAAATGACTAGACATACAAAGATAAAAAAATGGGATCCAAATATGTAACTTTTGATGCGGTCCCTCAAAGTCCACATCGTCATCATCATCATTATCCTCTTAGATCTTGGGAATAGCTATTTGATTTCCATCTCATAGTGCATAGTAGTATCTACAGTGTACTAGCAGCAGTATGTTTCTCGTCTACGTTGTTTATGTTTTGAATGAAGTGTATTGGAGAAGGTTGTGTGTATGTGTGTAGCAGGTATAAACTGCAGCTGATTGGACCAAGGATCAAATCCCCCATTCCTTTCTCGGACGACAGTTAAAATTGGACTATACATTGGACTGTCCAATCCTACAGGCGGTAACACGGTCAGTCAAATCAAACCATTTGTTGGACCAAAATAGAATGTACAATCAATTGGTTCCAACAATTGCTAGCAACCAACGAACCACCGTACAAGCGGTTCTAACAGCAATTATAGCATGTTCTTAGATCTTGAATACTTATATCTCAACGAAACAATTAGACATCCCATGATTCTAGATATTTATACAGATGATATTTTATTAATAATTAGTGAATCTAGTGATCACATATGACATCTCCGAGTTTAAAAGGAACCTTGAAAGAGCTTTTGTCACAAAATACCTTAGGCATCCTAAGTATTTTCTTGGTGTTGAAATAGCATATAGCAATAAAGGTGTTTCTTTTTCTCAGAGAATGTATTTCAAAGACCTACATGAGGAAGTTGGTCTTCTTAGATGTTAGCCAGTTGATACTCCTATGGATATGAGTAATGGTGACCATGATGATTGTGAGTTGTTGATCATTCCCACTAATGGTACCTTGTTGGAAGATCTGTTTGACAGTTACTAGGCATAACATCGCTTTTACAATCAATTATTATGGTAAATTCGTAATCACCTTTAGTTAGAAGCTACTATATATGTCTAGTCACCAACAAGAGATCCAATTTAAGTTATTGTAATTTTTAGAAGATCTAATAACTTGGAAGAACAAGAAACAGAGTACTGTGATTAGGTAAGTGCAAAAAATTAAATATATATATGGCATACAGTGCCTCTTAGATGATGTGGATAAAGATACTTCTTAAGCGACTTGGTTTTCATATCTCTCAGCTCATGACTATACATTGCAATTTTTTTTTTTGAATGATGACATACATTGCATCGTTGCTAATTACATTACTTACAATCTAGCTTTTCTTGAACATACAAAACATATCGAAATTGACTGTTATTTTATTCAGTGTCAGTCTGTTAGAAAGTTTTCAGTTCCACATCTTACATGAACAACTACCTGATGTACTAGTAAATTTCTTGAGTCTTGGGCTTGTTTGGCATTTGCCTAATTTTGGGAAAAAAATTTAATAATAATATTTTTAATTTATTATAAATTTTAATAACTTTATTTTATATCCAACACAAATTTCAACCTTAAAAATCAACTTTATTTCACATCAAACACAAATTTCAACCTTAAAATCAACTTTATTTCACATTCTACACACCTCCCAATATTAAAATAAATTTCTTTCCCATCAATTTTATAAAATAAAATATTTTCTCTTTTTTTACCCAAATTTATCCTCCAACCAAACAAGCCCTAACAGGGTCACAATATATGACCTAATCCTAGAACCTGACCTGAGCCCTACTCGAGAATTCTAAATATGTGTTGTGAATTTTAACCCGTTTATTAATTTATTGTTAAGACAATCAATTAAAAACCATAGAGATGACAAGATGCATATCTATATTATTTTTTACTACAAGAAAGGTTCTTTGTTGGGCTTTGGAAAAGAAATGTGTGACCATCATATATATATATATATACACATATATATACACACATGTATATACACATATATATATACACACATGTATATACACATATATATATACACACATGTATATACACATATATATATACACACATGTATATACACATATATATATACACACATGTATATACACATATATATATATACACACATGTATATACATATATATATATACACACACACACACACATAGGTTTGTTAACGGATCGGTTTGTAATATATATACATATATATTGTGAAATAAAAACTGAGCACTATAAATTATAATCTACTAATATAATCTATGAAAATCTTTTATTAATTAATTATAGTGACACTTTTTAATTGAACCTTCTAATAAAAAGATTGTTAGCCACAATGTATCCCTGTATGAACTACAAATTAGATTACATAAACGGATCAAATTTTAAACGGGCCGGATCAATGGTAATCCATATCCGATCCATTTATTTGTAGACGGATTGGGTCAGTAAACGCGGCAGATTGATGAGTAAAAAAAAGAATCCATTTGGGGGTTTAATCGGATCGGAACTCGGATCGGATCGGGTCATGATCCGATCCATTGACAAGCCTATACACACACACACACACATATACACACACACACACAAAACAAACTAAGCCTTTACTCACTAGGTGTAGTCAGCTACATAAACTTTTCATTTTCATTGCACTTTATCAAATAATAAATCCTCTTTTAGCTCTAAATATTTAAAGTCATTCCTTATAATTTCTTATCATAACTTTTTTGCCATTCCCCTTCCTTTTTTTACATAAGCAAGACTAAATAATTTAACTTTCCTTACTGAAGCTTCTATTGACCTACGATTTATATATCTAAACTGTCTAGACCGACTCTCTCTAAACTTATCTTCAACGGAGGCCACTCCAACTTTCTTGCGGATATACTTATTTCTCATTCTATTCTTACGCATATGCCTTCTCATCTACCTTAGCATCCTCATTTCTGTGACACTTATCATATTTGTATTTCTACTTTATAGACCAGCATTTAACATCATATAACATTAGTGACTTTACAACTATTTTATAAAATTTACATTTAACTCTAAGTGAAATTTTTTATCACACAATATGTCAGATGTATTTCTCCACTTAATCCATTTGGCCTGGATCATACTAACATCACTATCTATTTTATCATTATTCTGTATAATTGATCTAAAATATCTAAATCGCTCACTTTTCTTGATAACTTGATCATCAATGGTCGTCTCCCAATTACAAGTGCTTTAAGTTGACTAAATTTATACTCTATATATTCAATTTTTTATTAACTAAGATAAAATTTTTAAATTCTAATGTATTTCTCCATAACTCAAATTTCGCCTTAGCACATTCTCTAATCTTATTAACAAGGAGAATATTATTTGTAAAAAATAAACAATAAGACACTTTTTCTTAAATGTCTAGTCAAAACTTCCATGACTAATACAAAGAAGTATAAACTTAAAATTGAATCTTGATATAATCTAACTGAAATAGAAAAATTCTTAGTCAAACTCTCTTATTTTTAAACACATGTAATAGCTTTTTTAGATATATCCTAAATAACTTGAATGTAAGTAGTGTAAACTTTTTTTTTTCCTAAAACTCTCTAGGGCACTTTCCTTGCAATTTTATCATAATCCTTTTTAAATCAATAAAAAGTAGATGCAGATCTTCCTTTCTTGCCCTAAACATTTCTATTAAACCTCTTAACAAAGAAATAACTTATATGGTAAATCCGCATGACATAAAACCAAACTGATTTTATAATACTCTAGTATCACAACATAATTTATACTTAATCACCCTTCCCCAAAATTTTAAAATATAATTTATTAATTTAATTCTTTTATAATTAGCACAATCTTATATATCGTTTTTATTTTTATAAATAAGTATCAATATACTTTTTCTCCATTCACCTAACATTTTTTATTTTTAAAAATTATATTAAACCTAGTGAGCCAAAAAACTTCTTCATATCATATATATTTTCAAATACTATTAAAATGCCCTCTGATACTACTACTTTTTTATACTTCAACTTCTTTAAAGCTTCCTTGACTTCAACTTTACTTATACATCAAATATAAGAGCAATTTCTATCTCCTTTTTAGATACTAAACTCAAATCAGTAAGATTAATTGTATTATCACAACTGTTATTGGAAAGTTTTCAAAATAACTCATTCATCTGTGTTGAATATTATCATGTTTAAATTTTTTTTTAACCCCTTACTTTTAATGTATTTTACTCTAATTAAGTTTCTAGTTTTCTTATCTTACTTTGACAAGCTTGTATATGTGTTTTTCTTTCTTTCGTGTTTAGCTTTCTATAAAGATCATCGAAAGTCATATTTTTTACATTTCAGGCTGCTTTCTTTTATTTTCGCTAAGTAATTTTATACTTCTCTAAATTCTATTTGCTTTTGCATTTATACCAAACTTTGTAATAACTTATTTTCTTTGATCTTTTTTATATTTTTTCATCCATAACAAAGCACCTTTATTGATTGAAACTTTATCTTTAAATTCCCCTAACATATCCTTTGTAATCTTACGGATGTAATTATCAACTCTCAATCATATAAGATCAATTTTCCCTTCAACTGTCCATGATCTAGAACCTTCTTTCTAAAGATATTTCTGTTCTCATTCTTTAGATTTCATTATCGAGTTCGAAGGCATTGTTTTGACCTACAATTCTTTCTCTAACTCTTTATTTTAAAATTTAAGATTATTAGTCCATATCGAGTAATCAAGCATTCACTTGAAATGATTTTACAATCTTTACAATTCAAGGAATCTCATTTTTATATAAGAAAATAATTAATCTGTGTTCTTAAAAACCCATTCCTATAAGTGATAAGATACTCATCTCTATTTTTAAATAAAATATTGGCAATTAAAAAATCATAAGGTAAAAAAAAGTTTAAAAATTTTTTACCCTCATTAGTCTTCTTAAAACCATACTCATTGTGAATGCTATTAAATTTCTTAGTTATACTTCCAACATGTCTGTTTAAATTTTTTTCGATAAATATTCTATCCTTCTGAGGTATTCCTTGTAGCACCTTTTTCAAATTATTCCAAAACTTTCATTTTATGCTCACATTCAAACTCACTTTGGGGGCATACATGCTTATAATGATAATAGTCATTTCATTGATAACACTTTTTAAAGCTATGATTTTCTTTTTATTTCTCTTAATTTTCACTACATGATCTTATTCTAATCGAGAATTATATTCAATCCATTTCTAATTTTACTTTTATCAGAGTATTAAAGTTTGAAGCCTAAACTATAAATTTTTTTAACTTTCTCCTTTACTCATTTCGTTTTCTAAAGGTACACAATATTAATCTTTCTATGAACCATAATATCCACTAACTCCATTAGCTTGCCTGTCAGGATGCCTATACTTCAAGCCAATATTTCAAGCCTATAATCTTATACTAATGTCTTAAAGAATTCATGCCATGTTTGTTCGATAAGTTTTATGCTGACTGTCAATTGTCTAACGCAACTCTCTGCGTTTTTTATCCTGAACTCGAGACCCGACAACGATGCATTCATTAGATATATATATATATATATATATATATATATATATATATATATATATATATATATATATATATATATATATATATATATATATTGATGTCTTCAATGATATCGTTGTTAACACCGAGCATACCAGGACTAAAAAATAGCAAATTTCTGTATATTTGGAATGATGGTGTTATCATCATTAGTTATCATGGTAATGAGTAACTAATTAATGGCAACGGACAGATCATGGTTCCACCATTGCCTTCTGCATGCAACAAAGAAATTGGCAAAGTAAAGCTAGTTCTATTTTATGTTTGGTGGGACGGGGTAAGGGTGACACTTGGGCACCGTTTGTTTTCAAGTTAAAGATTAACCTAGTTTGATTTTAGGGGTAATTCCACTCAGGTCCTTGAGGTTTACTCAACTTGCCATGCAGGTCCACAATTTTGAAAACATGCCAGATATGTCCCCAAAACTTACTGTATAGGTTATTGTGGTGCTTAATATTTAAAAAAAGCTTCCAATAAAATCCAATTAAACAACATTCGTTAAACATTCCGTTAAATCAAAATTTTAATTAATCATAATTTTTTAATGTAAAATTACAACTGTACCCTTTATACGCGCGGACGCCGCAACGTGCGGCCCATGAGCCTGCGACTCGCCCGCAGGCATCCGCTCGCGAGGCCGAACGGGGCCACCTGCGCGCACAAGCCGGTGGCCGCGCGCTGCCGGCTGCCTAAGAGCGGATGCCGGCGAGGTGGGCAGCAGGAAATATGGAAGGATAAAAGCAAGGTTTTCAAAACCGGACCGGACCGGGCGGTTCGACCGGTTCAACCGGGAACCGGCCCAAGGTCCGGTCTGGTTCAACATTAGAACCGAAATCAACTAAAAACCGGGTTGGACCGGTAAAAACCGGGTTGAACCGGTAAAAACCGGTCCAACCGCCAAACCGAACAAACCGGTCAAACCGGAATTATTATTTGAGTTTCTTATTTTATTTTTATACATTGATATTTGAGCATTAATATTTTAATATTAATATTATATTTTGAATAATAATTTTTTATATAATAGATCTTTAACTGATTTATTAATTTTTTCATAAATTTATTTCGAATTGTTATAAAAGAGAGTATTTTAAATGACAAATTGACAAAAAAAATAATTGTATTCATTTTGTTTTATTTTTTTTAATTTTTTATATATTTTTTTGTGGTAGTAAATTTTTTAAATTAGTTGTATTATTTTTTTTCAAAATATTTTTTATCATATTTTAAAAATTAGTCTCACATTTAGAAAATTTATATTTAATTATGATGTAATTATTAAGTCATCCGGTTGAACCACGGTTCAACCGGTTGAACCGATAAAACCATGAACCGGTCGATTGACCGGTTCGATCTTCGGTCTTGAAAACCTTGGATAAAAGAGGGTATTTTCGTAATTTTAACTGCGTTTAACGGATACTGTCACAAAAGGCACAATGACCTATATAGTAATTTTTGGGAACCTGTCTGGCATGTTTTCAAAATTATGAACGTGCGTAGCAAGCCAAGTAAACCTCAGGGCCCTAAGTAGAATTACCCCTTAATTTTAACCTGGCATATCACATCATACAAAAAATTTAATATTAAAAATTAACTTTATTTCGCATCCTACACACATTACTAAAATAATAACTAACTTATGACTCACATATCCTAATATAATAACTAACTTTATTTCACATCATTCACAATTTCCAATAGAAAAATATCTCTATCTAAGCTTAATTTTAACCTTGTTAAATTTAGCCTTACAAACAAACAGACCCCAGTTTGAAATTATCGAATAAAGAAAAATCTGTGAATGTCATTAGCAGGGTTCTTGTAATCAGCAGGAACAGGTCGAGAACATCATTAAAAGGTTGACATCAATCCAAGCAAGAATAAAGGCATGCAAGTACAACAGCCACTCAATTATAACTATTTTCTCTTTAGAAAAAAATGAAGCATCATAAACCCAAGACAACATGATCTAGATTATGAAATAGAATGAACTTAAAGCATAGAATTCAGAAACACAAAATAGTATCAAATGCAAATTAGAGCAGAAGAAAACAACAAAAATACACACAGAGAGATGACAAAGAAAACACCAAGGACAAGCTAGCGGACTTGATTAGGTAAGATGGTGGAGCAAGAATATGACCATGAGCACGGAACACACAGAAATAGTACACAGAGGCTATGTGATTAGGAGTTTCTCCTCTTACGTCCACGTAGCCGTGCTAAGGAACAAGGGTTCGACTAAGGAGAAGTACACAAGTGCATGCAGAAGAGGAGAGATAAGCCCCTACCTAGGGTCAGAGAATGCTTTCCAGGATCAAAGGCTCACAGAAGAAAGCCTACCTGTAAGAGAGGAATAATAGTTGGGAGAAAAGATCTTTTTACATGGCTAAGTATAGCAGTAGTGGCGATTCCTAGTCGTTGAAACATTTTCCATGATGTTGACAGGTAGCCCAGAGAACTTGGAGCACCAAGGACTAAAAATCCGCCTGGGGGGAATGAGTGCATGCTACACCTGAATTGTTTCCTTTTTGCATTGTGCATGTGTACAGAATGGTGCGCTTCGCATCTTCCCAATTTACGGTGCAAGTTCCCTCATCTTGGGGGGAGTGAAGCGTGTTTGAGAAGGTGATACAACCTATCCCCTAGGAAGAACGTAGCTACTAAACTTGAGCCCTCAGAGGGAACATTGGAGAATGCAACATTAGGTAAGCCAGCTGTTGGAAAAAAATTCTTCCCAGCAAGGTGGTGTCCAAGAGCAAGATATACAAGTGGAGGATGTCCGCCACCATTGATCGGGTGGTCGAGGTACTCCGGGAAAGGTTGCTAATGTAGGTGCAAAACTAAGTGTCCTACAACCTCTTGCTGCACCACGTGAACCAAAAGATCCTTAATGAAAGGATCATTCGATTCTCTGAGGTCTTGGTGTTTAGTGGGCAGAGGGGTCTCATCGATTCTTCCCATGTGACGGCGAGCAGGCAACTAAGGATGACATCCACTGCTTCGCCGTGACCGGCGCAATGTCGAGCAATCACCTACGCTAACATACCACCCTCCATCTGGGCCGCTACTTCAAGAGCCCCATCGGAGGCACTCTACAAATCCATTTCGGGAGTGGCAGCTTTTGCTTTGCTCTATTTGCTTCTTTTTTTTTTGTTTATACCTAGTGTGCTACTTTACCTTCTTTGGCTCTAGTAACCGCTGCCTGAAGATTGCCCCCTTATTTTCTGATATCTTGTGTGCTACTTTATCTACATTATGCTCTCCTTGGTTAAGTGATCAATGGCAAAAGATTAGAAGAGGGCTATAAGTGACTTAACTCTGGCCAAATACATCTTCAGGATTTCGTACCTAGTCCCGAAGGCACATAACACCTGGCAAATCACCAGCATGGAGTTGACGTACATTTGTAGGTGTCCGACTCACATTCCCCAAACAAGCTCAAGCGATACAAGAAGGGCTTTGTATTCAACCTAGTTATTAGATGTAGGGAAAATTATCCTGATAGAGTGACGGAACTTCTGTCCTTTCAGACTAATGAGCACCAACCTGACTCCTTGCGATTGACGCCTAGATGCACTATCCACATACAGGACCCATGGACTAGCTTCCAAGATTGCTAGAGTGCACTCCTTCACTGTCAGTTCGGCTGCGAAGTCTGCTAGGACTTAAGTTTTTATCAACTTCCATTGAACAAAAGGGATCAAACTTGTCCAACACAACTAACCACTTAAGCAGCCTTCCAAAGACCTCTAGGCAATGGAGGATTCGCTGAAGGGGTGGTTGGATAGTGACCACCTAAATGGGATATGCATGAAAATGAGGGGGCAATCTTTGGACGGAGGTTACCAGGGGTGGTTGGTTAGTGACCAACTGACCATATTGTAATTTAACTGAATACAAGCTCCCATATGTTTCTGCCCAAATACAATAAAATTACAATATCTACTGTATATTATTACTTAACAGTAATTTCAGAAAAGCTAATATTCTTTGTCAGCTATTACTTTTCACAAACAAATGGAGAATGGAATCGCATGCTCCTTTTTCTATTCTCCTACAGGTCATGAAGCATATTAGATCTAGCAAAGTCGTGGTTAAAAATCCCAGTCAGAAAATTATAACTTGGGCACATGATTAAAAAAGCTGAATTATTTCACAGCCAAAGTTCGTCACAATCAGTTGTATTCTATTAAAAATAATGGAATAGTTCAAGAGTAAATCAAAACAACAACACACAATGGATATTAATATTCATGAAATAACAATAAACAAAATGACCTTCATCACCTGGAATAGATCCACGGGGATCAAACTCATCAAAAGAAGTATTATTTTCACTCAAAGTAGGATGAGCACCAGCAACAGAATGGTGCGAGCCTTGACCTGAACTTTGAGGAGATGAAGCTTGAGGTGCAGTGGGTGACAATGGCTTGGTGACAACTGCAGCTCCAGCCCCTCCATCCCTTTAAATTTGAATAAATCAGAAATAATTTATTCATCGTTAATGATTATCTGCACGAGTACAGGAGAAGATTAAAAATCATAGAAGTGCATACCTCTCATCTTGGGCAACATTAGGGGCACTTTTTACTGCTGCTTCATAGCTGGGAGGGGCAGCTAAACTTTGTCCAGAGTGCTCGTGCTCAAGGTGCCTGTAACACAAGCATACTTTTAGATTAAAGTTTGGAAAAATAAGTATTCATTTATTTTGGGAGAACAGTACCTTTCATTTGGAGAAGCTTCATTAGCCCTACCACCAACATTGCTACACAGAAAAGATCTTCCAAATTAAACTAACGCAAACTTTACTTTTTCAAGATACATTTCAACATGTGACGCCGTAGGAAAGAAGCATCATATAAGACAAGACAATTGGTAAACTTTTATGGCGCTAAACATGTTTCACTTATGTTCTTATTGCAAATGAATTGAATAAGAAGGAAGTTTGGTGAATACCAATATGAAACATTATTATTGAAAATGAATTGAATTACGAAGGAAGTTTGGTGAATACCGATATGAAACATTATCATCATCTTCAAACGAATTGTCTCTCTCCTTTTCAAAGCTTTTACTTGGACCAAACTGGTAATCATCATTGGACCGACCTCTAGAATCATCATCTTTGTACTTTTCATAGCGCTCATCAGCATCTCTTCCATATTGATCTCCATCCCTGTAGAAGTTTCCACCTCTACCATACTGATCATCATCTCTGTAACCAGAATCTCTTTCTCTGCCATAGCCATTTCTGTCATCATCTCTACTACCGTAGCGGCCTTCATAGCGGTCATCATCATAACGGTCACCATAACCACCAGTACTTGAATATGAACTGGACCTATGAGATCCACCCGATGAAAAGGTGGCCCGGTACCTACGGAATAAGAAAAGAAGTCATTGGAGTATAAAAATATACATATACATGTCAATGACCTGGGGCAGTCTTAAGATGTCTCACTTGTCTTTGTTAGCATTAGCTTTTTCCCTAATTTCCTGTACTTTCTCTTTATCATTAACAAGGGAAACAAGAATCTGAGATTTTCTTCTGACATTGTTTCCCTGATCCTTTCCGCTAGAATCAATGTATTGGAAGTCAGATAAAGTCTGCAACATCAAGTACAGTCCTACTATTGAAATATGCAAAACCAACTAATAGACCGAAAAGCAACAAAATCAAAGAAAAAGAAGCAGAGTATATATTACTGATATTTGGTAAGCACGCTCTCTGATTTCATCAATCACACGCTCAGATCCATGTCCAACCAGGTATTCCAAAACAGTCAAAGCCTGCAGAACAGTGGTGCAAGCAACAAGAAACCATTAAGAAAGCAGCAAGAAATAGATGAATTGGAAAGAACTACAACAATCAGAAGGTAGTCAACACCACATATTACAAGCATGTAACTTATCAAACATAAAAAAAGAAATGCAGGTTACCTTGTACACATGACGCCAATTTTTGCCAGTATCATTGAGTCTCTTCCACACCACATGCATTATTATTTGATACTCATGACTGCAAACCCAACACTCTCAAAACCTAAGACATTACCAGATACAGGTTAAGGTAATAAAGGGCATATACTACAGGCTTACTAGTTTCGTGTAGCCTGTGCAATATCTGCCAAAAGTGACCCATGGGGACCCCAAGGTTCATTGCTCGTTGCATCAAGAATCTGCATTAAAAATCATCATGATCCATCAGTTAACTGACCTGCAACCCAATGTGAACTGATGATATTAGTTTCAATCATCAGAGGAAGCCAAGATACAAGAAGAGAATTTAAAACTTTAAGTTAATGTGCTTTCAGGAAACAAAATGGGCTAGAAAAAAGCCAAGAAAATTGATGACTTATGTTTTAAAGTTTGGTACTTAGTAAGAATAAAAATAAAAACGGAGAGAATATAATTCTGAATAAGAACTTGAAGAATCACGTAGTAAAAGTCAAGAGAAATGGTGATAAAATTATGGTTTTAAAAATTATAATCAATGGAATGATTATTAACATTAGCCTCACTTCATTCGAGTTTTTTTTTAACAAGAGAAAAAATATTTTATATTTTAAATTTAATAAAAAATTATTTTAATACTAGAAAGTATGTAAAATGTGAAATACATTCAATTTTAATATTCGTATTTGTATTGGATGTAAAATAAAATTAATGTTTATAGTTGAAATTTGTGTTGAGTTAAAAAAATGCCTCAAATCAAATAAGGCCTTATAAGTGTGTATGGGCCCTCAAGTAGGTTTTCTCAAGTAGGTTTTGGATGCAAGCATAAAAGAAAAATTTTACAATGATTTAGAATGATTTAGAAAAGTTAATACAAGAGATACCTCAAGAGAAAAAAATATTTATCAGAGGAGATCTAATGCACATGTTGAAAGTATTGCTAAAAAATTTAATAACATTTATGGTGGATATGATTTTAAAAAGACAAATGAGAATGGTAGAACTATTTTAAAGTTTTTCTTAACATATGATCTTGTAATTGCAATATGTTATTCAAGAAAAGATATGAACATGTTATCACTTGCAAAAATGAATCTTCAAAAACTCAGATTAATTATTTTCTTATAAAGAAACAAAATCGCTTAAACTGTAAAGATTGTAAAGTAATTTCAAGTGAATGTTTGACTACCCAATATCAATTAATGATTTTAAATTTCAAGATAGAATATTCAAGAAGGAATAAAAAGGCTGAAACACTATCCTCAGACTTAATAGTAGAATCTAAAAAATGAGAACAGATGTACCTTTAGGAAAAAGGTTCTAGAACTTGACAGTGAAACATTAACGGAACAACTGATCTTATGTGGCTGATAATTGCTGACTGTATTCGTAAAGTGACGAAAGATATGTTGGGAGAATTCAAAAGAATGATTTTAAATAATAAAGATGTTTGGTGCTAGAAAGATGATATAAAAAAAAATTAAGGAGAAAGAAAATTTGTTATAAAGATTGGTTTAAAAACAAAAATAAAAATAACTGAAAGAAATATAAAGTGACCCGACAAGGGTCTAAAAATGCAGTCGACAATGCAAAGAATATGGCCCTAAAGAATTTATATAAAAAGCTAGACAATAAAGAAGAGAAAGACAGGTATATAGGATAGTCAAGGCAAGGTATAAAAAAACTAAAAACTTAACTAATATAAAATATATTAAGGATGAAAATCAAAAGGCACTTTTCATGGAAGAAAATATAAAAAATAAATGGATAAATTACTTTCAACAGCTTCTTAATAAAGGTTGTGAAAATACAATTGATTTTACTAAACTCAACACCCCAAAAAATTACATCAGAAGTATCAGTAAAATTGAAGTTTGAGCAGCTTTAAAAAGATAAAATATAAAAAAGTAGTACGACTGAATAACATCTCAATAAATGTTTAGAAGTGCTTGGGAGATGAAGTTTCTTAGCTTACTAGATTATTTAATATGATTTTAAAAATTAAGAGAACGTCAAATGAATGAGAAAAGATTATACTAATACCTATTTATAAGAATAATGGCGATGTACAAAATTATGTGAATTATAAAAGAATTAAATTAATGGATCATACTTTAAATTTTGGGTGAGAGTGATCGAACATAGATTATGCCATGATACCAAAGTATCAGAAAATCAGTTTGATTTTATACTAGGTAAATCTACTATGAAAGCTATTCATTTATTGAGAAGTTTAATAGGAAAGTTTAAGGTGAGAAAAAAACCTATATTTAGTTTTATTGATTTAAAAAAAGCTTATGGCAAAACTTTAAGAAAAGTACTTTGGAGAGTCTAAGAAAAAAAAAAGATTTGCACTTCTTATATTCAAGTTATTAAAGATAAGTATAAAAAAATTGTTACCTGTGTTCGGATATAAAGAAGTTTGACTAAGAATTTTTTTATTACAGTTGGATTACACCAAGGCTCAACTTTAAGTTCATATCTTTTATTTTAATTATGAGAGTCCTGACTGAACATATTCGCCTTGGTATATGTTCTTCATATTGTCCTTATTAATAAAACTAAAAAAAAAAGTCAAAGCAAAACTCGAGCTTTAGAGGAAACTTTAGAATCTAAAGATTTTTATCTTAATAGAAGAAAAATTAAATATATGTAATGTACATTTAGTCAAAAAACTACTTATATTAGTGATGTGACAATTGGTGACCAAATTGTTAAGATGAGTGAGCGTTTTAAATACCTTCGATCAATCATATAAAATAATAGTGAAATAGATGACATTATTAACATAGTCTAAACAGGATAGGTAAAATAGAAAAATGCTTCTAGCGTGTTGTGCGAAAGAAAATTTCATTTAGACTTAAAGATAAATTTTATAAAATTGTAGTAAGACTAACGATGATACATGATGTTGAATACTGATCTACAAAGAAGAAAATAAATAAATAAAATAAGTGTTACAGAAATAATAATACTAAGGTAGATGTGTAGGTATATACAAAAGAATAGAATGAGAAATGAGTATATCTACGAGAAAAATGGAGTTGCACTAATTGAAGATAAACTTATAAAAAGTCGGCTTAGATGGTTTGAACATGTAAATCGTAGGTCGATTAAAGTTCCAGTTAAGAAAATTGAGTTATTAGATTTTACTCATGTATAAAGAAAAAGAGGAAAATCAAATAAGACATAACAAAAAACTATAACGAGTGATCTTATTCACTTAGACCTAAATAAGGATTTGTTAATTAATAAAACGCAATGAAAACAAAAAATTCATGTAACCGACCACACCTAGTGGGATTAAAGCTTCATTGTTGTTGTTGTCGTAAAAATATAACTGAGTTATAAACAGCAAGCCATTACTTTCATTCATTCTTCTCTTTTACTAGTCTCTTTATTATACTTTCTTTGTAGTATAATACACATCGCCACATAATCCATAACATTAGCAAGAAGATGACAAGATACGTTAGGTTGGAGAAGCAAATAATTAATTACCTTCTGCTCAATTCCAGGTACCTTAAGAACCTTTTTGTTCACCTCTCTCTTTCTGCAAGTAATTGGAGACATGATACAATTAAACATGTACTAAAATATATAATAACATTGCTTTAAACCTTTTAACCATCTATGTGAAATGAAGTTCACCATCATTTTTCTTTATATACCAACAAAAGAAACTTTGTTCACGGATAATCTTAGATAGCGACAAACTGTAGTGGAAGAAAATGAGACAAACAAATTTGTGAGATTGTCAAATGAAAAAAAGTACTTACAGTTCCCTAACCGTTTGATCAAAAGCCTTCTTCATGCTTCTAATGAAATGAAATCCCCTGAGTTAATCAATAAAACAGATCTACAAGACAGACACAGAAGCTCTCAATCCTCCCAACCAGGCAAACATGGCATGAAAGTAATTGCTTTTCACTAAAAGACTTCATATAGAAAAAAGATTACGATTACTACAGAACCCCTTTTCTCCGACGCGAAAGAAATAGAAAAAAAAGAAAGAAAGAATAGATGAAAAGTGCGGCAGAAAGAAAAATATAAATATCAAGTTTATATGAAATTACATGGCCTCCCTTAGATTGGGAAAAGCAGATGTTTTAGAAAATATAGGAAATCAGAAGACTATATATATAAAAACTATCCCAAGCCAGAAGAGCGGCTCAACTAAGATAAAGACAAAAGTGCATACCTTTCAACTTACCATAAAAGCTCAAAATGGTAAAACATGGATAAATCAGCATAAAGATATTAAATCACACATACCAAAGAGGTCATCTTATGGATCCTAGTAATGGAAAAGTTCAAATGGCATTTACTGCATAGCACTGAGATCTGAATTGCAGAAAATGGAAATATCGAACTAAACAAGCACAAAAGTATTCACAGGTAAACAGAATTTACCATAAGTCACATCTACTGTGAACCATAATGACCGAAATGAAAACACAACTTTGTTTCAGTGGGATTTCAACGATAAAATAATTAAGCCGTAAAAGGATACAACTACAAGGCATGAATATTCTCGATTTTACAAATACAAAGCAATCATTCCATAAAATCAAGAAGTGAGCAAATTGAAAAACGAAAATTAAGCTCACGAGCGTCTGGTGAAGATCCAAGCGGAATGCAATAAAACAAGATCCTTCAGGGGACGGCCTTGACTAACCAACTCTAACATGCGAAGTTTTCATATAGAACAGTCGCTAAACGATATCATAAAAAATCTTCTTAAGAGCTACAAAATTGATATAGGACAGCATAAAACAAAACCTGAAAAAAGCTTAAAACAGAGCCAAGCACCGATTAACAAACCGACAATATTAAGCCATGCAAATCTGCGTCGAGAAAATTGAATAGAGGAGCCAACCGATGCCGCAACAAAAAAAAAAATGATCTGCGAGGTCCAAATGAGATCCAGCACGATCCGAGCTGGCCAGACAGGAGAGATCGGATCATAAGGCAAAGGAGACGAGGCAGTGGAATCGGATGACATACCTTCGACAGGAAGCACTGAACAAATTCCGGGAACGCCGGAGAAAGAAATTGGAGATCAAACTTAGGGAGCTCGTCAGAAAATCGCCGGAATCAAAAGAAATCCGGCGACGAAAGTCCGCGATTTCACGGTGAGGAGACGAGGGGTTTTTGCTGGCGGAGATTCTCCTGCGTGGAGGAGCCGCAGAGGTGGAAAAGATCGGCGACAGCCCGTGCGGACAGAGCAATGAGGTGGGTGGAGGTCGGGGAAGGGAGAGGAATGAGGTTTCCAGACGGCACGTGCCGTCTAAACGGCGCTTAAATTTTCTTCTTTTTTTTTTTCACAATTATAAGAAGATTATCGTAAAACTTAAATGATTTTATTTTAAATTTTATAAAATTTTTAAAATAAAAATAATTTTACATGAGATGTAATATATAATATGTCAGCTCAAAATAAAATTAATTTTAATTTTAAAATTCATATAACAAGTTACATAAAATTAATTAATGATGTGATTTAAGTAAAATTTTAAATATTACTAATTTAATATTATAATTTATTATATTTAGGTCTTTAAAATTAAAAAATATTATAAATAGATTTTAATTTTTAAAAAATTTCTATTTTCATCTATAAGTTATAAAAATACTACAATCTTAGACCTATTTTCAAAACCTCACTTTCTTCATTAGCTTTTTCTAATAAAAAAATAAAAATTATTTTATAATTAATTAAAATTATTTATACATTTTAAATAATTATTATATTTTTATATTCTCTTTTTTAATATATATATTAGTATTTTAAAATTATATTAAAAGAGATTAAAAAAAGTTAATAATTGAAATAACTTTATAATATAATAATAATAAATTAATAATTATGCTTTAATTAAGATAAAATGATAGTATTTTTTTAACTTTTAGTAAAAAAAAATTAAGATTTTAAAAAATTAAAATCAATTTACAATAGCCTTAAGACCTAAGAAACCTAAATGCAATTTATCATGTAATTTATATACTATATAATGTGCATGATTATTTTTAATTTATATTATAGTGGTTGGATTAAAAATAAGATTGAGCTAACAAGAATAGAAAAAAATGTGTCAAAGTACGTCAAACATATTTATTTATAAAAGTAATTACAATTTAGGGTCTCTAATTTGAGCCAATATGTACTTAAATTTCTGTAGCTTTTAAATTAAACAAATCCTACAATTTAAAGGAAAATGTAAATAAAATATTTATTAAAATACTTAATAAAAATATTTTCTCTAATGAATAAATCAATTTAAATTATTTTTCATCTAAAATAATAATTTAATCTTTAAATTATCAAATTAATTTATTTATCAGCGAGATGCCCTTTATTTAGTGGCTTTATTAATATGAAAGGACCTATTTACATATTACCAAAAATAAAATAAAAGGTTGATATAATTAGTCTCAAAATTAAAAAAACCTAAAAGTAATAAATTTAGATTAGAAATTTAAAAATAATAAATTTAAATTAGAGAAACATAATTGCTATTAATTAATTTATTTATGAAAAAATTACGTTTAATTATCCAAATAATTTCTCCACCAAACCCAGTCAAAAAGGACCTATATGAAATAAATTTTAGATAGTAGGGACCCAAATGAAGTTTTGGTGTTATGTACCTATGTAGAATAAGGGGTCTACTGGGGGAGCCAGATGTAATTAACCCTTATTATAACGATAAAAATATAGTAAATTATTTTGGAAAAAATAAGGCCGAAATTACACCGACAAACCACAGTGATCTCTGGTTCTCCGCTCGAGCTCTGCTCCTTCCTCGCTCCAGTCACTTCTCCATCGTCTCCGATTGAAGTCTCCCGTCGCCGCCGCACGCCGGTGGATCCGCTGCATAGTCTCCACCGTCTGTTCCGGCGATGGGCTCCGTCTCCCTGAAGATCGGCGACGGTACAGCTCGATTCCGGCGCGCTAGCCTCTGTTCCTCGGCCCTCCACCTCGTGATGCTCGCTTCGGTCCTAACCACCAACCTTTTCGCCCTCTACGCCTTCACCTTCGCGCCCAACTCGTCGTCCTCCTCCTCGCCGGTCCTCCATAACAGGAATCTCTCCGTCATCTCCGAGCACGTCTCCGCCATCGTCCGCGAGATCGACTCGTCTGAGCGCCGTCTCCAGCAGATCGAGCGGGAACTCTCCGGCTACGACTCCCTCGATCCGTCCCTCCCCTCCACGCCAGCCGAGCTCAAGCTTTTCCTCGCCCGCCACACCCTCCCGCTCGGCCCCGACTCCCGTTCCAAGATCACGGAGATGACCTCCTCCGTCGCCCACTCATGCGCCAGATCCGCCGATCTGCTTGCCCAATTTATGTCCTACAAACCCCACGCCCTCTGCCCCACCGCCGATTCTCATCTCCCGCAGAAGCTCATCTCCCGCGGATGCGAGCCCCTTCCTCGCCGCCGCTGCCTTACTCGTCCCAAGCCTCGCCAGCTCCTCCCTCTGCCCACATCTCTCTGGAACACCCCTTCCCCCGCGGGCGGCGTGCTCATCGACAAGCAGATGTGGGTCAAGCCTCGAGGGAAGAACGATTTCTTGATAGCCGATGTACTGGCTTTGGGAGGCGGCGGTATTCGAATAGGCTTCGACATTGCTGGTGGCGCCGGGGACTTCGCCGCCCGGATGTCCGAGCGGAACGTCACTATCGTGACCTCCACTCTGAACGCCGGGGGGGCTGTCGGGGAGTTTGTGGCTGCAAGGGGCCTTTTCCCTCTGCAGCTCTCGCCGGCGCACAGGTTCCCGTTTTACGACTCGGTGTTTGATCTCGTGCACACCATCAATGGGTTGGACGAGGGCGGCGCGGCTGGCATGGGGCGGACGCGGCCGGAGGCTCTGGAGTTCTTGATGTTTGATATCGATCGGATCTTGCGGGCCGGAGGTTTGTTCTGGCTGGATAACCATCTCTGCGTTGACGACGAGAGGAAGAGGACGGTGACGAGGGTCATTGAGAGATTCGGCTACAAGAAGCTGAAGTGGGTGGTGGGTGAGAAGGCTGACGCCGGCAGCTCCGGCAAGACGCAGGTCTACTTGTCGGCAGTGCTGCAGAAGCCGCCTCGGGGATGAGAATGAAGAGGTACAATCCGAAGCTCTTCGACCAGTAATTCTTTGTTTTACGTTTTTTTTGTTGGAAGAATCACTCCATAGTTTAACGAGTTCTTTGGAGAAATTTGGTTGGAATTTCTATTGTTATCAAAATGTGTAGGAAATAACTGTAAATGGTCGACCATGTGTTCTATTTAGTTGTTATCTTTGGCATATTTTCACGACGTAGTTGATTTGATATGTCAATTTTTTACCATTTAGGCCCCATTTATCTAGGAGTTTAAAATTAACCTGATTTAATTTTAAGCAGGCATATCACATCACACATAAAATTTAATATTAAAAATTAAATTTATTTTACATCCTACACATATTACTAAAATAATAACTAACTTTATATTACATCCCTCACATATTCCAACATAATAATTAACTTTATATCACATTCCTCACATATTTCAATATAATAATTAAATTTATTTCACATCATTCACAATTTTTAATAAAAAAAATATCTTTATCTAAATTTAATTTTAACCTTCTTAAATTTAACCTTACAAACAAACACACCCTTAGGTCTCATTTATTTAGACGTTGAAAATTAACTTGATTTAATTTTAATATGACATATTACATTACACATAATATTTAATATTAAAAATTAATTTTATTTCACATTCTACACACATTACTAAAATAATAACTAACTTATATCACGTTCCTCACATTTCTCAATATAATAATTAATTTTATATCACATTCCTCATATATCTCAACATAATGACTACTTTTTTTCACATCATTCACAATTTTTAATAAAAAATATTTCTATTCAAATTTAATTTAAATTTTATTAAAATAAATCTTAGAAACAAACAGATCCTTAAAGGAGAAGGAAGAAACAAATATCAAATGTCTACTGCAAGATTATTGATTACTTATCATTTTATTGATTGATATTCTTCAGTCACCTATAAGTTTAAGCTTTTAGGTCAAAATTTTTTATATTTTTTATTAGATTACTGGCAAGTGCAAGACCTTGAAGAACAAGATTTTCACTATATTAAGGTGCCTTATTTCATTTTCCTATCCTCTATCCTCTGCAGCTATTTGGACAATCGTTCAGAAATTCACTCGCTTATTAGCACATGCCACATAGGCGTACGGGCTCGTAGCACGCAAAGCACAGTTTATGACACTATTTATTCTTTTCTTCTTAGTATGATGCTTAGTATGAATCCTTTTTGTTTGGTATAGATATTTTTGTATAATATGTTCATATCAAGTAAAAAATAATTTATATTAAATATAAAAATATCTATACTAAGCACCGTACCAAGTAAAGAAAAAATATTACTCTATTGTTAACCGTGCTTTGCGTGCGATGGGCCATATAAGCTTGCATTGATGGGTGATCGAGAACCTAATAATTTCTCCTTTCTGTCTCAAGATTGGTTTTAATGACAACCAAATTCATAAATGGATTGTTGAAACTCAAAAGTGAGCTTTGGCATTTGTGCAAATAAATCTACGAATATAGGAACTTAATCACGAATAAAAGACCGAGTAAAACACCGAGTACCTTGACATACATTGTTTAGGAACTTCTAAGGCATATTTTGTTATTGTCAAATACAAAAAAGAACTCATGTTTCATTAAGGAAAGTTTTCATAAACCAGTGGGCATATCCTATAAAATTGGACAAGGAAGAAGATGAAGTGTCAAAAAATTTCTCCCTGAAGTATGATAGAGCAGAGAAGATGGAATGTAGAGCAGTAGAAGAGAGTATGATGAAAGATTGGAGCAAGCAAGATGGTTGTTTCACAAAATAATAAAGAAAAGAGATTTTTACCCGTATGACACAAAAAACTTTAATATTTACTTATTAGACACCCTAAAGTTAAATATTACATGACACACACTTATTTATTTTAATTTTACAACCAACACACCCTAGTTAAAAAATCCTTACATTTTATTTAAGTAAATCATACTTAAGTTATGTTTTAACTTAAATAAAGTTCATAGGAATAAAATCTAACTCTCGGTGCACTTTAACTTAAATCTTACATGTTAAAAACTATTTAAATCTATTATTTATGTAGAATATTTTAAATCTAATCGTTAGATGCTCATCTTAACGATTAGATTTAATTTAAGATACAAAAAGGGTTAGATTTTATTCCTATGAACCTTATTTAAGTTAAAATCAATAATCTCAGTGATCTCTTTGTGGGCTGGATTGGAATATAAGCTTTGCATAAACTTTCATGCAAGGTTGATTTGAGCTATCTATGAAAGCTAATTTCAGGAAAGATTATTAAAAAAATGGTTTAGTGTCAGTATTCTGCAATACTTCAAGTTCAGCTAGCAGCCCTGTTTGGCGCGAGAACCAAAACAGGACCAAAATAGTACTAGTTTAAAAAATAACAATAATAATAATAAATAAATTATTTTAATTATTCTACACAAATTTTAATATAAAAAATAATATTTTTACTTCACATACTAATAATTTTTAGTAAAAATATAAACTTTATTTCACATCTTAGATCAAAATACTCGATTTGAATATTTTGGTCTAGAATGTGAAATTAAATTGATATTTTTATTTTAAATTGTTGAGTATGTAAAGTACAATAATATTTTTTATATTTGAATTTGTGTAAAATGATTTAAAAAATTTATTTATTATTATTATTGTTGTTTTTAAAATTAGTACCATTTTGGTCCTGTTTTGGTCCTCGCGCCAAACAGGGCTATCTCTTGGCATTGAGGACTAGAACAGACCTCTCCACACGAACTTGGTTCATGAAGAAGAAGAAGATACCTCGCTCTAGTCCTCACTAAAATAGCAATGATAAAGGGTTGGGGAGAGCAGGAGCAAGTTTGGTCAAGAATGGGACAGCTTTTTTATGGGGATTTCTACCATTCAATGCAAAGGGATCAAGAAGAGCTTCATTAGACTGAGTTTTTGCTCCTTCATCTTCCAAGTTGTGCCTCTAAATAGATCATACTTTTGTTCTTAATTGACTATGAAACATATTTCCTGTGGCACAGTTAAATCTTTCTCATAAATTTTTTTTTTATTTATGAAAGTGTATTCTTTTAAGATTATTTTGAGTTTCTTCATTAGTTAAATCATTTATTATATGTAGATTATATTTTCTAAATCTCTTAAAATTTATAAGATTTTCTTGAATATTTAGTTATATTATTTCATGATTTATTTGTAAAGGGTAATGTTTTCTTAAGATATCTTGTCCTATTAACAAGTCGAAAGTGCTTCTTTCATCAGTATATATAACTTTAAATTCTAAGTTATGTAATTCATCATTTGTGTCTATAATCATTATATTATCAACATTTACTTTGAAACTTAATTCATGAATCTTTTCATCAAAAATATAGTATCATTTTTTCTCTGCTTTGAATATATTATTTTAAATTAATCCAGATTTTATGTGAGATAACGATGCTCCTGTATCTATCAAAGCTTTGAGTGTTATTGTTTTATTCTTAAAACTGACTAGAACTTGAATTATATTTAAGTCTATTTTTGAATTATCTCTTATCTGACTTGTGCTGGGTAATTCAATATCCTCTTGACTTAGATCTTTTATTATTAATTAATATTCTTGATGGAAAATTTAAAGAATTAATTCTAATTAGGGACCTATGATGACCTATAGATAGTCTTCCCTCATTTATTTGTAGTTGTTTCATCGGCGATTTTTTTAGTGTACAAGTTTTTCTTATTTCTTCTAAATTTATATTTAATTCTATGGGAAGTTGTATATTTTTATTGGTTAATTGTTTAGGGTATATAATTTCTGAATATTGATTATGAAGATCATCTAACCTAATATCAGAAGGTATATATCGAATTTCTATATTATTAGTTTTAGAGAATTGTCCTAATAATCTCCAACTAAAGGTCTAAGGTTTGCTTCCTTTTAGCATTGGATATTTTCTAATTTATAAAAAATCATCAAACTTTGATCTAAATTTTTATTTTTTAGGCTTATAAAAAATTAGGAAAAATTTTGACGTTTATTATCTGATATAATAAATTAAATTGTATTACTTTCATAAAAGATTGTTCCATTGTTATTAATCTATAGAAGAAGAAAAAGAAGAAGAAAGAGAAGGGAAGAAGAAGAAAAATTATTTGGAGGCCAAAAATCTTCTTCTCCACCTTATTCAAATTATAGTGCAAAGAACATACATGAATCTTTTCCATCATGCTAATTATTTTGTTAAATTTGAGGATTTAGAATAATAAATGGTAATTTTTCTGATAAGGAATTTGCGGTAGTTTATATTTCATTTTAGCTATTAAATGAGTTTCAAATTGCATGAGAATTATTGAGAGTATTCTTTGTAATTATTCTATTAAATTGAACTCTAAAAACTATGAAGCCTAAGGGGTTTAGGCAATTAAATAATTTTGATTCATATTATGAATGTATTGTTTTTAAAGGCGACAACTGAAATTAAAAACAAGTTGTTCACAAGCAATCACACATGACTAGCTTCAGCTTGAAGTAGTTAATATCGGCGCGACGACATCCAATACCCTTTTTGGGCAAATGGGGGTGACAACTTCCATAAAAATGGCTAATGAGAGTTATTGTATGACAGAATCCTTATGATAATGATTATTGACGCGACAACGTCCTGTGATATAACTAGAGAATGATTACTCACGGGGAGGTGACGATCTCCGTGATGACTGAGGCATTTGAGGTGATTAGTTGAGAAACCTAAAGCCCAAAAATGAAATAAATTGAGTTATTAAATCTTTGTAAAGGCAATTATGACTTTGATTCTTGCGTATATCATAAAAGGCATATCTTGCATGTTTGGCTTGTCATAATAAAGAAATATGATTCTATTTCTTTTTAAATTATAAATACACCAATCTATTTAATTTGTATGTAGTGTTAATTTTGTTTATTATTATTTGGGATATTATTTTATTTACTGAGTCTGTACTAATGGACTCCTGGCATGCTATGGCAGGTACATCACCTGGTGTACATGAAAAGGCAAAGGAGATAGAAAATGAGGGCAAGGCTGAATAATATCTCATTTTGTTTACTGCTTTTAGTTTTGTGTAGAAAGAAACTCAATACAAATATTGATATAAAATTATAATATCTGTAGATAGATAAATAGTTTGAAGTAATTTAATTTTGTATGTAGTAAAATTTTGTGAAATATAAAATATAACATATATAAAAAGTGATTCTCTATTTGATTTACTGTAAAAATAGCTTATGCTTGTGTTTATAATAATTTCTATTTTATAGTTCATTTGCGTCACACTTGATCAACTCCAACCTACCTTTGAATGATTCCACTACGAGAGTTGGGGTGATTGAGGATGTGAATGTCTGGTATAAAATCAGTCCGTCTGATCTGCTGACCAGACGATTCGTTCTAGAAAACCAAAGCAGGTATCGATCTAAAAAAAATAGGTATAACTTGCAGTCAGATAAATATCAATTGAAAAGAATTTAGGTAGATGTGATACCTATTTAATTTCAAGCTATACCTACTTTTTTAAATGAATATTTACCTAAATACCCACTTTTCTGATAGTATACTGAACCATCCGGTAGGCATGACCAGACAGTCCGTTCAATCTTAATGCTATTTACGGCATTTTGTGTGAGGTGGGGCCAGCTTGTTTGTATGATGTGATGTGATTGGCGAGTGAACCACGCCACTATTGTGGTTCACTCACCACGCGCAACAACTTGTTAAGGTGAGAAGGCCCAAGGGATGCATCGTTATTGGCTACTACTGGGGAGTATAAAATTGTAAATGACAACAACAACAACAACAACCACCACCAAGCCTTAATCCCACTAGGTGGGGTCGACTACATGAATCCTTTGTTTCCATTGCGCTCTATCAGTTACCAAATTCTTATCTAAGTTTAAGTAACTAAGATCACTCCTTATAGTTTCTTGCCATGTCTTCTTTGGTCTCCCTCTTCCACTTTGTACATGGGCAAAATCCAGTAACTCAATTTTTCTAACTGGAACTTCAATTGGCCTGTGATTTAGATGTCCAAACCATCGAAGCCGACTTTCTCTAAGTTTATCCTCAATTGGTGCAACACCAACTTTCTTTCGGATATACTCATTTCTCATTCTATCCTTTCGTGTATATCCACACATCCACCTTAACATCCTCATTTTTTGCAACATTTATTTTATTTGTATGTTTCTTCTTTGCAGGCCAGCATTCAGCACCATATACCATCGCTGGTCTTACTACAGTTTTATAAAATTTATCCTTGATTTTGGATGGGATTTTTCTATCGCATAACACTCCAGAAGCATTTCTCCATTTTACCCGGCCTGCTTGAATCCTACTAATAACGTCATTATCTATTTCGCCATCATTTTGTATAATTGATCCAAGGTATCTAAAGCGCTCATTTTGTTGCATTTATTTAACGCGCCGTTGCCGAGTCCCAAGTACCGGATGAGAAATGCGGAGGGTTGCGTTAGGTAGTCGACAGCCAGTGTAAAACTTGTCGAATCAATCATGACATGAATTCTTTAGAAAATTGTAAATGACAAACAAATGATAAATGAAGTTATCATTTTGCAAATGAGGTTTCATTTTTTTTTTTTTTTGAAGGCAGCGAGGCTAACACACAATACCACTGACATGGATGAAACAGAAAAATCCATGATTTTGATCAAAAATCAGGAATGTATCAAGGACGAGAACAAAAATAAATCTGATTAAGATAGTTACCAACAGGACTTACCTCTCCTCAGATTTGAGTGGGACACCTTTGTACAGTTCAACGCGGTCTCTGAGGGCATCACGCCGTGGTCGAGCCACCTTGTTATTTGGATCGAACAGAAGAACTTCTTCGAATGCTTTTAGAGCAGACCTCAAATCCTTTTTCTTCTCGTAGGCGTCCCCCAAGTTGTTCCAGGCCGTCACATATCCCGGCTGAAGCTTCACTGCTGCTTTGAATTGTGCAATTCCTTTGTCCAGCTTGTTGTCACGCACATAGCTCACCCCTAGAGCATTGTGCACCTGCATTTTTTGTTAGACATCAGAAACAGATCGTTCGTCACAACAACAGAACTGGTTTAAATACCAATTCTGAAAACCTGCTTTATTGCTGACCAAGTTTAATTTTATACTGTTTATAAACTTTTTATAACAACAACAACAACCACCAAGCCTTAATCCCACTAGATGAGGTCGGCTACATAAATCCTTTGTTTCTATTGCGCTCTATTAATTACTAAATTCTTATCTAAGGGCTTGTTTGGTTGGAGGATGAATTTGGATAAGGAAAGAGAAAATAATTTATTTTATAGAGTTGATGGGAAAGAAAATTATTTTAATATTGGGAGGTGTGTAAGATGTAAAATAAAATTGATTTTAAGGTTGAAATTTGTGTTGGATGTGAAATAAAGTTGATTTTTAAGGTTGGAATTTGTGTTGGATGTGATATAAAGTTATTAAAATTTATAATAAATTTAAAATATTATTAAGATATTTTTTTGCCCTTTTTTAGGCTCATGCCAAACAAGGTCTAAGTCTAAATAACTAAGATCATTCCTTATAGTTTCTTGTCATATCTTCTTTGGTCTCTCTCTTCCTCTTTACACATGGGCAAGATCCAATAACTCAATTTTTCTAACTGGAGTTTCAATCGACCTACGATTTATATGTCCAAACCATCTAAGCCGACTTTCTCTAAGTGTATCCTCAATTGGTGTAACACCAACTTCTTTCGGATATACTCATTTCTCATTCTATCCTTTCGTGTTTATAAGCTTTTTATAAAAGAATATATTTCAAAATCTACAATAAATAAAAGAAAGTCAACAATAAATAAAAGAAGTCAAATTAATGCTACTACATCTATAGTATCCTTAACTTAGCCATAGTCATCTATTAAAACTATTGAGAATCGACTTATCTAAATTTTCACTAATAAAATGTGTGACTTTTGCAATGGAAGATGGAAGCAACAAAATGTAAAGAGACAAGCAGAAGAAATAGGGAACTAATAAGAAGCAACAACCCGAAAAGAGAATTTATGTGAACATCTCTATAGACTCTATTGGACAAAAACCGGGGACAACAGAGAGGAAACTTCACTAAATTCAGAGAGAGGAACTAAAATAATAAAGAATTACGAAAGTAGGCTTAAACAACCTTTTATATAGATAAAGGATTAGAACAACACAATCCAATAATAAAAATGCACTAATATTATTCTTGAAGAATGAATTTTTGTCATTTGGCACCCATCCTGAAGACAGAAGTTTTGTCATTTGGCAACTAGAGTGTTGTTGAAATGTCATCTTGAACCTCTCAAGGAACAGGTCATGTTGAAGTGGACCTTGTCTTTCAGAATACATTTTCGGAAGAAGACTTTCAACATTGAACTCCACGCTCGAGATGACTGGTTGACCTGAGACTCCTAAAGTCGAAATACCTACTTTCAAAAAGCATTCTAAAAATTGTATGTTGTTGAAGTATAATCTCATGGTTGACATTTTTGAGAATGTATTTCAAAATTATTCAACACTAAAATACTTGAAAATAACTAGGTATTACCCCTCAAAATAGAACTCAATTCATTTCTCTAAAAAATATCCATATTTGCTTGACCTCACCTCTGTTGAAAGTTAGGATCAAATACCTGCCCTCATGTGTCCACCAGGGCATCCTCAAAATCTCATCTACAGATACTAACCACCACCACTCAAACATGGCAACTCAAGAGATTAGATCAACAAAACTGGGCTTTCATGAACGTTATACTTATTGATATCCATGAATAATAATCTCTTAGCTAAGTGATATTTGATATCCATGTTACATTCTTTATATAAATATGTTGCACTTTGACTGTCGCACGATCACATGACCTCAAAAATCCCAGGCACTCTCGAAGGAAACCTCAGACCGAGAAAGCATCCGTTACAGCCTTAGTGATTGCCATGTATTCTACGACATTAGTTGACAGCGTGCGAGTATGCTTTAATGAGGATCTCTAACAAATTGCACATCCGCAAGGAGAAAACAAGAAACCGGCAAGAGATTCCATTTTATCAAGATGGCATTTATAGTTTGAGCGAACATAACCAATTATGCAAGAATTGGTCGCCTCAAAATATAGACATGCATTTGTAGTACTTGCTAGATATCTTATGATCCACAGGACTGCTTGCAAATACTATCATCCTAGATTAGCAAATCTACACACTACACTGAATGCATGTGCCAAATTTAGTCGAGTGCAAAACATGGCGTACATTAGATTGCTCACACTGGAGCACTCTTCATGTGTTCCAACTCCTCAATTATGTCCAACGTCAATTTTGTTGAAAGATTAAAATGTGTAGGCATTGGCCTAGAGTCCAACTTGGCCTCATTTATTTTGAATCTTTCAAGAACCTTCAAAATGTTACCGTTTTGAGATAAAAAAAAACTTTCTTCTTGCTTCGATTTCTGTGGTTTCAATGCAAAAAATGTTCTTAGCTGCACCTAAATTATCGCTCCAAATCCTATGCACACTAGACTCCATTTCTAAATTTCAACAACATGCTTTAGAGGCTAGAAATTTGTAATCAACATAAGAAGAGTAGACAAAAAAAGGAGTTATGTTGCAGCTTCTTAACATATAATTATTGTAAATCGGCATTGAAAAACCATGGCCAAACATAAAGGATTCAAGTTATTTATATGAAAGTTGAAGAGATTGCTTTGAGCCATAAAATTACTTCTACAACAGACTGAAGTGTTTCTCCATGCTTGTGACTTTGAAACAATCAAGTTGCTATAATAAATCTATTCCTCATGTTCACCATGCAAGAATGTTATTTTCACATGAAGTTGCTGAAGCTCTATGTCCTCAAAGAGATTAGTCCTAGTAAGACGAGAATGGATGCGTGCTTCATGACCAAAAAGAACATGTATTGAGGTTAATGCACTGTATTTAACTGTAATTGTTACTACCAATCTTGCCCTCTATTTTACATCCTCCGTACCTAGTATAACTTCCTTCTTCTTGTATACCAACTTGCATCTAACTACCATTTTGCCTTTTTGGAAGTTCCACAATGTCCCAGGTCTAGTTTTCTGAAGAGTTTCCAGCTCTTCCACCATTGCAACCAACCAGTTCATAGAACATACACATGAAATTGCCTCCATAAATTACATGGTTCATTGAGGCTGTTTATCTCATGCGCAATAGGCAGAGCATATGCAAAAAGGTCAATTTTGTGTAAAATTGTGGTTGCCAAATCTCTCTTCTTTCCTTGTCCCTTAAAATTGACTAGGGCTACTGCTGGTGATCACTACTTCATCTCCTCTGATGGCACTACTTTCGCTGTCAAAGGAAGGATTCTCTAAGTTTCAACTCCAAATTCTCAAAAGCATGTTCAACAATATCTGAGGGAATGGGAGTAACTGAAAAAGATATTTTCTTTGTTGAAGGTGACATCTAAGCTAAGATTGTCATTACCTTAAGACTCCATTCTAAAATCCTCATCACCGTCTTGCCTCCGGTTTCCTAGTGTTGTGCACTTCTTTGATCTTTGATTCATCTTTCCTCTCCTCAAATGAGCATATGCTAGAGAATCAAAAGTTTTCAGCTCTGATTAGTCAAGAGAGCTACCAGAACAAGCCTCCTTTTGAGTCTACAAATCTAAAGCTCAACGAGGAAAGTGTATAATCAAATAAAAGGCGGTTGCAGTTGCCTCTACTCAAAATGCCTGTGTAGACCTCTCTTAAACACATACACCTTATATGTTCAAAAATCTTGTTACATCATTCAGCCACAACATCCACTTATGGCCTTTCAAAACACGTCACGTGCCGAACGATGCTATTGCCTCTACAGTAAAAAATGAACCATCCCATCATTAATGCGCAGATGCTTTAATCAATTTGCCAATTCACTTTTCGATTAATGCCTTTCAATGCCAGAGGCCTTGAATACATATGATAGTTTAACCAAAGGCCCCAGGCCACAATCAAAAAGTCATCTATGAAGTTGCACTTAGGGTTGGCTCCACCTTTCGACAAAACTTTTAATGGCCATTAAACATATAGAGGTATTGTCAGCTTTGGCTTTCAAGAATCATGTGACTTGAGTTTTTCCCAATAGGTCACCTATACTAGTGTTATTCTAGCTCAAGCATACCTAACTATGCAGTTCTCATTATTAGGCTCACGATTTTTCCCTAAAAGACACATCTACATCTGAAGGTTACATTATTACCACATTGTACTACAGGAGGCTGACTCTGATACCAAATTGTAACAACCCGTGACTCAAATGTAAAGGTATTTTTTGCAGGATGTTACCCATCATAGTGCTACTTCAGCTTAAGTACACTTAATTGCAACTTTCTAATCATTAGTCACATACATATATATATATATATATATATATATATATATATATATATATATATATATATATATATATATATATATATATATATATATCTCAGAAACTTCTCCCATTTTTTAATGTGGGATGATTTATTTATGTGCCTCTCTCTATTTCTAGCATAGAAACTTGCCACAAGTCCCTGCCCTCCTGTCATCCTAGAAGCTTGCTAGGAGTTTCTCTACTCCCCACTCTCTTCAGTCATGGGCGTCATAGGCCGCAGAGATCAAAATGTATGTAAACTAGAATTCCTTTCGTATCACATATTGCCTTGGCCAAAAACACCCTTTCTGGTTGCCCAACACAAACTTCTCATAGAATTTTGATTTTCTTGTGTGCTGGCAGCAAAAAGCCATCTTTTGCCAAGTTCTGTTAATCCTCTATCCCGTATGTGATCAGGATAAAAATAGCATAACATAGTCACCTTAATGTTTGACAAAAATGAACTAACCTACAGCTGCTCCTAATTGTACAACCCTCCAATGTGAGCAATAGATCTTCTAATCTTCGATGACTCTTTATTACAATCAAGCCACCTCTAAAGATCTTCAATACTCCAACTTCACCAGTATACTGATACACTGTCGAATCCATGGTACATGGAGAAATAAAATTACTCTTCAATTGAGGAATATGCCTTACCTCAATTAAAGTCAAATAATACTTATGAAATCCCTAAGAACCCTAAGTCTCACGATTATAATCCCTCCAACCTTGCATGACACATTGTTCCCCATCAAGACTACCCATTATTGACCGGTTCATAAGTCAAATAGAACTGGCTATTGGGAGTCATATGGAAACAATCAAGGTTCCATTCTAAGGCAGAACTTCCTCCATCCTCTGTTATAAGAATAATGCTTCTATCATTAGTTTCTTGAACATCAACATTGGCTTGGGACGAGCTCTCTCTCTTCTTCTAGACACACTTGTCAAATTACTTCTTGTTTTTTAGGTCCTGTTGTTTTCAAGTCAAAAATTAACCTAGTTTAATTTTAACCTTACATATCACATCACACATAAAATTTAATATTAAAAATTAACTTTATTTCACATCTTACACACATTACTAAAATAATAACTAACTTATATCACATCCCTCACATATCCTAATATAATAACTAACTTTATATCACATCCCTCACATATCTCAACATAATAACTAATTTTATTTCACATCATTCACAACTTTCAATAAAAAATATCTCTATCCAAGTTTAATTTTAACCTTGTTAAATTTAACCTTACAAACAAACAGACCCTTAACTTTAAGTAATTCAATGAGTGTGACTTGCTTGTAACAGTTGCAACCGAATTTTGGTGCCAAACCTGTAGAGAACTTTCCTTATAATTCTGTTCCATTGAGCCTTTTGACCTCCACTCATGACCAAATCCTCAGCCTATGTTCTCAAAGGCAAAGGAAAGGAGTCTAAATCAAGTAAGGTATTCAACATCAATAATTTGTGGTTCATTTTCCAATGAAATAAAGTCTCTTCCATATCACACAAAATCTATAACGTTCTTAAGGTGTGCTCAAAACAACAACAAGGCTGGATCCTTATCCTGCAATAACACTTTTAAACTAATGAAGATGGCTTTACCAATCTATGCAAGTACAAACACTGATGAAAAGCTATTTCTCAAGCTTTCTGTTATACAAAGAAGCGCCAATTTGAGCCACAGAATCCTCGTGTAGTCTCTTTCAAGTAATCTTGTAGGATTTCATTTGAAAGATTAACCAAATCTACATGACGGCCTTATGATCTTTTCCCTCCTTTTCTGTTACCAAAGACATTTGACCTTGCCAAGAAAAGCAACACTCAAGTCCAACTGAACAAGAATCGCTCTCATCTTAACATCCAGTGCACGAATCCAGTAATTCCATCCAACTTTTTGATGTCGCAATTCATAGTAGTCTTTTGAAAAGTCTCAAGAAAATCTTGCTCTCACACCAATTTGTTAATGGTAGAAGCACGAAAAACATAGAGAAACAAACACAACGAATAGGAAACTAAGAAACAATAAGCAGAAAAGAAGTGCGCATTAGAATTTACTTACAAGAAAAACTATGTTAAAGCAGAGAAGTGTCTTACTAACTTCAAAGAACATACAAAGGAAAATCTCTGATGATAGATTACAGAAGGGACCACTAACCCTAGGAAACGTTTAAATAATCAATACTACAAGTCCAATAATACACTTCTCCAAACAGCCCTTGCTTGCTGTAAAGGCACCCTCATCATGAAGACAAAATTTGTGATGTTTGGCCCTTGATGAAACAGGTTTTGTTGAAAATATAATGTCAAAGAGGAGCATGTCTTTCGAAGAAAACCGACAAAAGAAAACTCTCTAAATCGAACTCCACCTTCAAGATAATTGGCTAACTTGATATTTCTTTGTTTTTTGTTTGAGCCTAAATCACACCCACTAATTTCAATATTAAAAATCGACTTTATTTTATTTCCTACACACTTCTCAATAAAAAATCAATTTTATTTCACATTTAATATAAATTCAATATTCTAATAACTTTATTTCATATCATAATATTAAAATAATTTTCTCTCTCTATTTCAAAACAACCCAAACTAACCTCAAAAAACTCTCCTACTGAATAAAACTAACGTTGGATTAAAAAAATTTGCTTTCAAGAAACCTCGAAAATTGAATGTTGTAAGCATAATCATATTGTGAAAATTTTGAGAAAGCTTTCTCAAAAATTTCAACACCTTGAACTTCTCAAACAAGACTCGGTATTACTCCCTGAAATAGAATTCAAAGCATAACTCTCACAGTGCTTCTACTAAATTTACGTCCAAAACATATAATTGACGGGCTTTAGGAGAGCATGATATTTTATTCTAAATCATCATATATTTTATTTGAAGCTAACTTCTAGCTCGATTACAATAATGATGCTTCACTACAAGTAAAAAAATAGCTCGATCTAGATTCAGAAAGCATTAGAGGAGTAATGTTAGACCCAGAAGGAAAAAAAAAACTAAATCAAGACTGTTGAAACCACAGGTAATAATGCATAATGAAAAATAACTATGAATCTTTACCATGCATGGTGAAGCAGAGTTTCAAGTCAAACAGGTAGTTGAAGTAAATCAAAAATAACAAGAAATATGGATGACGATAAAAAGCTTAAGAGAATTTATGCATAAAAACGACCATAATGCACAATGAAAAGGAATTAGACTTAATCAGACATGAATTTTAACTATGGGCCCTTGATGTAATTTAGAAATGTTAGTTGCTTTTGATGGAAGGAGTTATTTGTTAAAAGAGCAAGTTGCCAACAACCAAGAACTAACCTGGCTTGGAGCAAGGTGTGCTCGAGAAACAAAATTAGACTTAATCAGACCTGAATTTTAACTATGAGCCCCTTAATGTACGTTCTCAAAAGATAAGTCTGGAAATACTAATCAGGATTTTCACAAACCTGTGCTAAGTCCTGATCATCTCTATCCCACTTCTCAATTGCTTGCTGCAAATACTTCGTAGCTGCTGGGTAGAATTTTCTTCTGAGCATGACGGCCCCAAGCTCAAAATACTCTGTAGCTGAAGCATCACCACTTCTTACTTGCTCCTGTAATTCAAAAAAAATCAGCTATAAGTATCAAATTCGACAGGGCAATGAGAGGTTTATAAAAAGGTAGAAGAATAACAAAATTAGAAGAGCAATTCCATATATAGGAACAGTCAAATAGATTGGTCATGAAGGAAGCAATTCATTTTAGCAAGACAAATGATTATGAGCCAATTCATTAAGTAGCCCTATGCTGAATATCAATAGGCATTTGAGACATCGTGCACTCAAATGCTTAACTTTCTGGTAAAGAACACCATTATTATGGCTAGAATACTCTTTCATCATCATATAGAAGAAGGAAATAAAAGAACAAAAGCTCATGTAAATAAATAAAAAGGAATAGGAGCAAACACTCGATAGAAGCTCTTATAACATATGAAATTGACAACATTGCATTAAGAAATAGAATCCCTTTTTCCAAATGACAAATAGGGTGACCTTATTATATGAAGCACTTTAATGGGTAAACCCATCTACAGTTCCCATAAAGTATTGTTTTGCATTTGATAATACAATGGAGGTTCTCCTCAGGCACATCATATAACAGAAGAATTGTTCGAATTAACAACCTTTTGTATTTTGAACGGTAGAGCAGACATAGAGGCTCCATCATCTTATGTTCAAGGATGAATTGATGCACACAGCTTCACAGTCAAATAGTGAGTTGTTTCGATGATTAGTACCCACACCGAGACTTTTTAATTTTTCTATTATCACTACAAATTATCTCTTTAATCCAACTGAAAAATATAATTCAAATTCTACATGGGACTGATGAATTATCAAACAAAAAACAGTTCATGATATCATAGTTTAAGACATCTAAGATATAGATTGACTATAAATAACTCTGCATATATATATATATATATATATATATATATGTATTCAAACAACAACAATGACAAAACAAAGCTTTCGAAAACAAAAATGACAAAATGGTAATCCCATACTAGCTGGAGTTGTCTACATGGAATTTTTATCGGTATATTCATATGATTCGCAACTTAGATCAGATCAAGCCATGATGCTTTTAATAGATCGATACAATTGATTTTATTATTTAATTCATCGATTGTTAGTTTTGTAGGATCAAGATACACCTAGAAGGGGGTTGATAGACACCTCAGAAATAAAACATGAAACTACACAAACAATATCAATAAAAGTTAGTAATATACGTGCATCAATAAACCTAACTATGAAGTAAGCGAAAGCAAAGAAGAAAAGAATGCATCAATATACGTGCTTTAGCGCCACAATGTGCCTACATTTATATGACTGTAAGACACCCACAACAATCCAATACACAAATCTCCTTTCTCACTAGAACAAATGGAGAAGCCCACTTATGCCACTGTACAAACACGTTCCTTCTAGGTTTCACTCCCCCAAAATCACACACTCTCCCTTTTTACTCTAAAGAATAAAAAATAAAGATCAAGAATGAGGAAAAAAAACAAGAGAAAAGAACAAATTCATCGTATGATTGACTTTGAGTGTGAGAAAGAATAAGGATTACCATTTGAAGTTAAACACTAGCACCTTGAGCACTTAGAATACTTGGGAAATTTTTAGATTGCTTTGAAGATGATTAAAATGTTATTTCAACAGCCCTCACTCAGAACACGAAACCTCTATAAAGAGGCTTCAAATAACTCAATTAAATTGGGAACAAAAAAACTCAAAACTAGAATATAAAATGGATAGCTGACAATAGATCAAATGAATTGTTGGTAAAAATATTCCAACTTAGGTTCAACAATCACCTAATGGTTGATCAACTTGGTTGACAACCAACTTCATTGACAAAAACACTTGGACCAGCATGATCAACTAGTTTTACAAGTACAAAAGGTTCCCAGTTCATAGTTATAGCTAGATCAACTTGGTCGGCCAAAGTACACTTGGTCAACTAACTTCACAGCTACAACAACTCTTTTAAGTCTTGGATATACGTCGACAAGCTTGGTCGACCAACTAACAACACAAAACTACAGCCACTAATTTAAGTTGTCTTATTTCACTCCTGATCAACTTTGACTAAGACTCGCAAACCTTAACTGATATACCTAATGCTCAATATTTCAACGATCATCCTAAAAATTCTCAATTCATTAGCCATACAAATAAAATTTAGCAAAAACAAAAAATCTTAAAAACTCGTCTTCAGGTAACTCTGTTGACTTGTCGAACTCTTATACTTCAATCATCACCATCTGGAGTAAATCTCACATTCTAATACATCCTCATCCGCTATCCCTTTAATTATTCCGTTAAGACTTCAAGATTTCAACGATTCGAACCTAGATTAATACCATTCAAGCCTACAAAGTCAACTAGAACACAAGTCAGTAACATACCAACTTAAATTCATTGTCAAGCATCAAAACAAAATTATAATTGAAACTAATGGAGGAACCAAGAAGTTGACTTAGTCAAAGCATTCATTTATTTTATTTAATTTAGCACAATGTTTAGTCTGAAATCATCTACTTTCTTTATATGGTGGGATTAGTCTCTTTATTTGTAGGGCCTATATTTGATAGTTGAAAGAGACATTGATAAATAGAAATTGAGATTGGGTGCAATATGCAACTGTAGAACAGGTCGACATCTAGAGAAAGGAAGACAAAGGTCTTAGACAGGAATTCTAGAAACCCTATAAATCCTAAGAGAAAAAAAAAGAAAAATTTTTTCTAAAACCATTGCAATTCAATTGCCACTAAACTATAGTCATTGACGTATCATTCACATGCTAGAATCATATTTAAAAAAAAACATGTCCTATGAAACTTACCTGAAGTTCTTTTGCAGAGAGATCAAGCTCTCTTCGAATAAGAACCTGACGAATGACAAAAAAGGTCCCAAGTCCAAGAAGACCCAATAGTATGAGCAAATAAGACAACTGTATTCCTAGTTCAAATAACTCCCCAACTTCATAAACAGAATTCATTTTCTCTCTCACACTAGAATTTGCAACTTGACAAAAACTGAACCAGGAAGAAACCCCAAAAGAGAGTATGCATGCCCCACAGAACAGCCTCTTGATTTCTCCATTAAAGCTCAGCAATGGGATCCCCATTTCTGAAATAGAAGCAGAATATATAAGTGACTTCATGCAAGTAGAGCAAACAGAAAGCTATCAAAACAGAAAGAAAAAGTAATAAAAGCATGGACGGATGAAGGGATACAGAACTTCACCAGTAACTAAAACTGAGAATGAAACATCCATGAAGCTGATAATTCTAATAGCCAAAGAAAATACGCTTTCTTTTATGCCAGATATAACCTCATAATGTTTGATTGTTTAATGACATTATATCATAATATTTGCGATTGCTGTTACGACTATAACAAATATGATTGATAGAAATATTTTCCATATATTTGTGATCAATAGTGCCATGATGTCTTCCCTTGTACATTATTGCCAGAAGGCTCTTCCTAAGCCTATATAAATGGATAATAACCTTCTATTGTAATATAATAAAAAATTATAAAGGTTTTGCATGCATGCATTCTTTCTACATGATATCAGAGCCCCTTTACGTAATGACATTTCCCTTTCATCTTCCTCCTTTCCATTACCTTCTTCCTTACAACTCTCCCAAAAATCTGTCTAGATAACTATAAAAAAAATGGTTTCCAATTTTCTTCTCTGGAAGACCCTTCAATATTTTTAAATGCTTTCTCACAATGAAGATGCCTCTTCCTACCCTTCTTCCTCCCAATCCCTTGGAAAAGACAATAATGAGCCCACTCCAATATGGCCTACAGATGTACATGACCAACTTCCAATGGGATGGATTCTTAGTTCTATTGATGATTCTATCACTCCCCAACTTATTAGGATTAACTCCTAGCATGATGTGGACACAAAAAAAAAAAAAAAATCCTAGCACGATGTGAGGAATGCACCTTAGGACTTACCAACAGAAGGATTAGACATTGAGATAGCAATAGGTTGATTAGTCGGGGTGCAGAAAATGGAGAGAACCGTCAAACAACAGAACGTGTTCACAGGGGTCAATCGTTTCGTTGTAAGTCCAGATATTAGGTGGATGAAAGTCAACATGTATAGGGGTGAACCGAAGAGTGTTGTAAAGGAAATCCCCCTGGCCCATGCCATTCGCTAAGTCTTTCTGGCCTTGGAGGTTTCCTCCCATGTTCTGAGGTAAGGGGGTATTCTTCACAGCCCAATACCAACTACTGGTTGTAGGGGTTGCCTCGAGGGAGAGCACTAGAGCCATGACGATAGCTGAGAAAAGCTTTAAGCTCAATAGGACTATTCGAAAACTACTGGAAAACGCCACCTAATGGTGAAAGAGGCGTGTGAAACATTAGATAGCTATGGTCCCGAATGAACATATTGCTGAAGTGGGAAAATCAGAGGAGCAGAGGCAGCTGGTTCTATAGGAGTCGTTGCTACAGGTAAAGGAGCCATGCATGCCTGTGGTAGTTGATCTGTTGCAGGTGGTGGAGCTTGCGGCACAAGTTGTTCCTTGGCAATAGTAGTGATGGGAATCTAAAGGAGTGACAGATCATTTGCCGGACGTGGCCGGGAATCCATAGCTTACACGTGAGAAAGGGCGACTACTTTTGGCAAAGGATTTGGCAAGCTAAGAGATGGCAGCCAAACCTGAGAGGGATCAGAGTTAGGTGTATCCCCTTTTCTTATAGGAGACAGCAGTAGTGAGGGCTTTCACTTGATTGGTGAGGTGTTAGAGAGTGGTACACATGTTTTTTATCTACATATTGCGTAAGATAGATGATGTGACCCTAGAACAATGGTGAGTGATAAAGTCGAAAAATTCATCCATAGGAGCCTTCCCTTTCCTTGATTTCCTAGGAAGGAAAGTGAGGTTGCACGCCCTATCAACCATATTAATAGGTCTCAATAAAAATCTCAGAAAATGTTAATTGGAAGAATCCTGTCAACTGGCGCACGACACGAAACCTGTATGAAAGCACGAGGGAGGGGAAAACCCAGGGAAAGCAGCATAGAGACACAGAGAGAGGTTTGCAGAAAAGTAAAGCATTTAAAGATTTAAGTTGTTTGTAGAGATCTTCCTATATCCACCAACCAAGCCAGTCTAAATTCCACTATCTCCATGGAGGGTACATCGTAGGTAGTTACAACATTGTAAAGGCTAAGTACAAGAAAAAAGCTAGGAAGGGAGCTAGGAGGAGTTCAGCTATATAGATGTCTCTGTGTTAAAGACACCGAAGGATCTCCAGAAGTCCCATTTACAGTTTACGTTATGGCATTTATAGTCACGATAGGGCCAGTGAGAGAGACCTCACCACTTGGAGGTGGTCATTGGATGTAAACTACAACTGAGGATAGCTGGCATTCGACCTATGGAGCTTGAGTGGAGACGTCAAAGGAGTGGTCGACAAGGCAACTATCCATGCAAGGGATGGTGCCAACAATGGCCGATGAAGTGGCGTAAAAGCTGGCCTTGATCTGGGTTGGTGTGCCTATCTTTTGCTTGGTAAGGAATGCAGGCTAACTTGTAACATCATCATGGTTAGGAAAGCTAATGCAGTGCGACCAGAGTGACACAGCGAAGTGGTCAGAGCAATAGTAGGGGAAGCCGGGAGTCGTACTACTGAGAAAACGACAAGCTAGGCCCCATCGAAATGGAGAAACTTGCCACGAGCTATCACTGTGGACTGAAAAGTTTGTGGAGATAAGAAGAGGTAGTAATTGTTCTGGGTATTCTACGAAGGATAAACCATTGAATGTTAGCACCGTGGTCCTTTGTGAGAGGGTTGAAGTGAACTAGCTTAGCTCTTGATGGTCTAGATCGTCGTTGTATTTGTTACATAGATAGCTATGATGCTGCGAAGAGTTCCCACGCAAATAGACACTTAAACTCCTAACATTTTGTTTGTAGTACACCACATGTATATTGCTGGTGTCACAAGACAATTTCAGGAACACAATGGAGTCATTTAAGTAAAAAGTACGAGAATGTGCACAAGTTGAATAATTTGTTTCAACAAATAATAGTATGTGATCTTAGAAAATTGGAAAACTCCTTTATAACCAAAGAAACATGCTACAAAAGACTACAAAAGGACAGCACATGGTTAGTTTGCACTAGCAGTCTCTCCCCTCTTAGGCCTCTATCACGTCGAATATCTACTGAATGGTCAAAACTAGGAGGTGTTTGTAGTACCCATCATGAATTTCATTTTGAAATCAAGTCTACATCTACTTGTTCATTTAAAGTAGCATAAAAAGATTAGTAAATCTTATGAAAAATTATTGCATACGAGTAATTCTTTTCTTAAAAATATTATGATAATTTTAGTTAGTTATGAACTAGTAAAGGGCCTAATTTAAAATTCTAATTATATAAATTTTGTAATTACCATTACATTAAGGGATTAGTCATACTTTCAGTATTTTAGATTTGATGAATTTCACGAACTACCAGTAATCAATAACGAGGTTTGAGCTTTCTTTCCTTATGGGTTATCCTATGCTTGAGAGTCCATGGAGATACACATAAATAGAGTTTTTTTTCTTTTTGATTTTTACACATAAACAGAGTTGACCCATCCATTCTGAAAAATTGAAGGGAACTTCGCTATGATCGATGGTAGATATCATATCATGCACTATGACGCCTGTTGAATAGTGCAAATTACTTTTAAGTTATTTAATTTTAATATTACTAGAGTTAGGATTTGAATTGGTTAGATTTTTGTTAGTTGTTATTTTATTTATTTAGTAGGTTTGGAAATAGTCCATTTTTTGTATTTGAACATTCATATTAACTCTGATCGACAAAATTTGAGCTTAAGTGATCAAGATAGGGAAATTTTGACATATCCTGAAGGAGATCAACATTTTGGAAGGAAAGGGTTGGGTAACCTTAGTGAGAATTGATGTGGGAGAAAGTTGGATTGTTCCCAAATTTTAAATCAACAAAATTTAAATAGTGTTCATTTACAATTGAGCTCAAATACTTTTTAGAATTAATTTAATGATAAATTACGTTTCAATCCTCAATTAGTATATTTTTAAATTAAAATTAAGTCCAATTGTTTGATAACTCAAATATAAAGTAGATTTGGGTGTCAATTAAATTTAGGGAGCATTTGGCTCAATTTAGTTGTGATGTTATGTCATGATATTTGGAGAGGTTGATTGTTTGGCTGGATGCATTCAAAATAATATAAAAAACTGCAAATTTGTTACACCAAAATGATCCAAAATTTGTTCCTGTAACCAGTTGGAAACAATTCGCAAGAATCAGTCTAGCGTGGGGGGCCAGTCTGGGAGGTCGACGGTGCCGCGTGGTTATGCCCCTCTCGGCTGCGATCCCACGACCTGTTGTTGTCCCTCAAGTTTCTTTCTTAGTTGTTGAGGGCACCTAACAATCTTCAGACTATTAACAAACCCCAACATTCAAAAACAAAGAGTGGGGCAGGCTACTTTAGTTATTCTTTTTTTTATTTTAATTTTTTCTTCTATAAATAGCCCTTCCCACTCAACTAATTTCTTAACAATCTTCAGACCATTAACAAACCCCAACATTCAAAAACAAAGAGTGGGGCAGGCTGCTTTAGTTATTCTTTTTTTTAATTTTAATTTTTTCTTCTATAAATAGCCCTTCCGCCTTACAAGAGCATGTATTCTTATAAAGCTGGAGGTTCTGGAGTAAGACAAGCACCTTTAAGAAGTATCTAGTGAAGTCCCAATAATTTGAACTTTTTAAAATTTGAACCGTAACACTTCAAATGATTTTCACATACCACAAAAGGATGACACTTAAATAAACTCGAAACTCAACTAAACTTGAAAACCAAAAACTCAAAATGAGGTTAGCCTGCATAAACTCAACTAGTTTAAAACCTTAGCTCCACTTGATACCCTTCTTGACTCTCTGCATCAGTTGTCAAGAGTTTGCGATGAAAGACTTGAGCCTTCTTAGTTTATTTCTTGGTATAGAGCACCCTCAACTTCTTCTGTCCTTCTATTAACATAAACCAAATATTAGAACTCCTATGTAGGAGCACGAATAGTGTTAATCCAACGACTATCATCTCTACAGCATTACAAATATTAGAACTCCTATGTATATCATCGCTACAACATCATCACATGATGACACACTTTTCTTAGATTCATTTAATTATATGAGTATTGTTGGTCCGCTACAATACTTCACATTACCCTGTCCACACATTGCCTATCTTGTAAATCAAGCTTCTCAACACATGCATTAGCTTAAACACCTTCTTTGGACAATTATTAAGCACATCTTACTATGGTATCTTAAGGATAAAATCAACTATGGTGTAACATCTCATGCCCTAGATGTATAGATATTATCTACTTTGACTTCTCAGAAATAGTATGGTTGAGTAACTTCCCGGATGGGTCATCCATCCCAGGACTGTTCCAACTCAAGCACGCATTACTGCGGAGTTCTCATCTTCAGTTTTACAATTTTACCTTAAAAGTGTCTCTACAAGTTAGGATTACATTATTTATATAGCTCAAAAACTCTACTCCTTTTTCAATGTAAAATGATTCATTTTTATACCCCTCTCATCATTCATCAGACCTAAATACCTACCAGGAGCTATAGCTTGTAACCTTGCACCACTCTCCAAAATCTTTGGCCACGAGTCATTACAAATGCAACTGAACCAACCCTTGATTTTTTGCTCTCATCGATCTAGTTATTGTAAAATCTAATCTCAAATGAAATGGTATTGCTCGCTTTGACTTCTGGAAACTAGCATGGTTGAGCAGCTTCCCAAGGAGTTCACCCATCCTGAGACTACTTCGGCTCAAGCATGCTTCGCTACGAAGTTTCCAACCCTAGCCTTATAGTTTTGCCAAAAAAACGCCTCTAAATAAGATCACATCTTTACATATGTATGTTATAATCTCCCTCCAATTTATCCATATAAGACTAGTTTGTCATGCTAGAAATATCCTTTTTGTAAGCCCTCTATTCTTCGAGAGACTCAGTATCCTCGCTAAGGTTTGCCCCACCAGAGCTTAGAGGCACGTGAACCAACCCTAACTCATCATGGCTCAGAGGTCCAGGTCAGCTCTGATACCATGATAAGATAAAAGCATAGTGAGAACTAGATTCACATGTCTCTGAGACGCAGTGGGGCAAACCTTGGCGAGGACGCAGTCTCCTAGGAACCAAGAGGGTATTTATTAATAAATCCCACATGGAAAAGCATGATAAAATAGTTTTACATGGACAAGTCAAAGGTTGATGTTGTGATATATATGTAAAGGTGTAATCCCAATATGTAGAGGTGTCTTTAAGAGCAAAACCGTTACGCTAGAGATGAGAACTAAAAGCGTGCTTAAGCTGGAGTAGTCCTAGGATGCGTAACCTCCCAAAAAGCTGCTCAACTATGTCAGTTCTCAAAAGCTAAGATGAACAATACTTCTATGTTTGGGACACAAAATGTTACACATGATCTTCATTTTTTAAAAGAAAACTATGTAACCTTCATGCTTGTCCTGATGATTATTGGCAAGGTGATTCCACTGATAAAAGATTTGTGAGTGATTACAGCATATTTTGTAGCTCAAATTTAATATCTTAGAGTTCCAAGTTACATAAGGCTATGGCTCAATCAAGATCAAGCATTGAATATGAATATAAAGGCATAACTAATACATATTTTGAATTGATTTGAGTTCAAAATCTTCTTTCTCAATTGGCATTCATCTTTCTAATCCATCAGTTCTTTGGTATGATAAAATATCAATCATTTACCTCACTATTGTTTTATACTCATACAAAACTCATTGAAATTGACTTTCGTATTGGTCATGAATATATAGCTCAGTCATCTACATGTTAAGATTCTTATCCATTGTAGATCAAATTGTAGATATATTAACAAAAGCTTTATCTACAACTCAGTTTCATATTTTGAAGAACAGGTCACATAGTAGAGATCACACAAGCAACTTGTGGGGGGGATAAGCCAAAGAAAATTCACTTCCTTTAATGCTAGAGATAATCTCATACAATTTGGAATTTCTTTCATGACAATAGCATAAATGGTTGACATTTATATTTTCTATGTACATGTTTCTCAATATTGCCATGGCACATTATCTCTAGAATATTATTCTTTCTAAGCCTGTATGAATGGTTAGCATTCTTATGGAAAACAAGTGAATATTAAAAAAGATTTTGTTCTACATTCATTCGTTTCTACATATTCAAACACAATAAAAAGAATGTTTTAAGTATTTAAACTAACTCACAAATGTAAATTACCACATGTCAAGTAAAAGAATACTAACCATCTTGACTGTTTAAATTTTGATTAGTCACTTGCTTTACTCCATCATATATCTGCCTTCCTCAAGATGAGAAACAAAAATGTGATCAGAGTACTTCAATCCCATTGAAAACATTATAAAAATGTTATCAGAGTACCTTCTATTTTGACAAGTTATCAGACTACTTCAGTCCCAGTGAAAACAACATAATGTAAAACAAAGCTACTGACTTATTAATCACCTCTTGTTTAGTCTGCTTTTCCCTTTCATGTATGTGCAACATATATAAGAAAAAAGGAACTAGTTAAAATGGGAAAATTACATATACTGTACTCGAATTGTATGTATTTATATATTACACATCCAAATCAACTTATTTACGTACGCAATACTCAATACTTTCATTATTATGGATTCCCCACCAACATCAACTCCCGACAAACGCTTGGGAATATTGCTTAAGATGCTTCAAGTAAAATTCAAATAATATGCCATTGTTCTGTTATTTGGGGAAAATTATTTCCTTCGGTCATCCTGCCGCATCATCCCTATGGCGCTCAATGCCGCACAAGCAAGCATACAATGCCATATGCGCAACGGCGAGAAAACATTGTTTCACGTCATTTTCTCACCGTTTTGCGTCATTCATCTTTTTACAATTCTTTTTTATAATATTTTTGCTGATTTACATTCACATACAAAATTCAAAAGAGTGAATATAAAGTGAAACAAGTTCCATACAAAGTAAAAAATATATATACAATATAATTATTGTGTACCCATGAAGTACACCTCAGCAATTCACTCCCCAATCAACCAGCGCCATACAAGTGGGATTCACCACGTGCAGTCCATTCAATAACTTTTTTGCGCATTCAATAACTTTTTTGCGCTTAGAATGATGCTTATTATGGATATTTTAATGCTTATTATGATTTTGTTACACCAATCACAAGCGCATCCATACTAAGTACCAAAACATTCATACTAACCTATAGTAATAAAAAAAAATCATATTAAACATAAAAATATCCATACTAAGCACTATACTAAGCATCATATTAGCACAAAAAAATTATTCAGTGTGACTACACTAGTGGACCCCGGATGCTTGTGTGACACTGGCTGAATAGAAAGTGAATTGCTGAGGTGTTACCCCAAAGGTACACAATTTTTAATATATAATGTATATAAATTTTTTACTTTATATGGACTTTGTTTCACTTTATATTTATTTTTTTGAATTTTATATATGAATATAAATCAACCAAAAAATATTATACAAAAAAATAAAAAAAAATAAAAAAAATGACACAAAATAGTGATTTCTTACTGTTATGCGTTGGGCCCGCCTGCTTGTGCAGTGCGCTCTGATTGGGTGCCACAGGGATGATGGGTAGCACTGATTGCACCCAACACGGAGTCCTTATATGGCAAAACCTAACCACTTTTTTGCTACCCGTCCTTTTCGTTGAATCCCCATCTACTATTCCATCGAAGCACAAGTGCAAACAGAAGAGCTCTTATGTTGAATCCCCAAACACGATGGCTACATTACAAACTTCCCATTTAGATATTGAGCTTCCATGAATTTCAAATTTCTGCATTCATCAATTAGAGCCTACATTCCAAATTATCACACTCTGGATTCAAATTCATTCATTGGAACTCTGCAATTCAATCAATTGACTCTAAGGCTCTGTTTGGTTCACAAATAAAAAAGTCACAGCTAAAATATCCATGGCAAAAAATATTAATTTATTTAAAAAAATTTTAAATTATCTTATATCTCATCCTACACAAATTTTAACGTCAAACAATTAATTTATTTCACATTAAACACAATTCTCAATAAATCAATCAACTATATTTCGCATCTAATATAATTTTTAATATAATTAATTTATTTTATTTCACATCATACATGTTTGCTGAAAAAACAAAAAAAAATCAAATCAAACTACATTTTTACCCTCCAACCAAATGGAGCCTAAAATCTGTAGAGAATTTTGAAGTTCAGGTTCCATGCATTTTGTAGTTCAAGTGGAGAATCACATGCATACTAGAATATAGCCTCCTGATTCCAGATTATCTGATATGCAAATTCCGCATAATACATGGAAGTATTTTATACAATCCATCGGTGCAAACGTAGTGATACTTGATCGTAAGAATTAATGAAGCTCACTGAAATCACTGGAGAAACCATAGGACATCTGACGACATCTAGTATATAATTCTCATTTCATGTAGGAGTTTAACTGCTTATAGGCTCTTTAATGACAAAGTGATGCACAACTCAGAAATCAAACAATTTAACATAAGTTTGATAAAAGAGAAAACACAAACTTAGTGGGGAATCCATAATTTTTAAAAACTTTTGAGTATGGGGCAGATAAATAAGCTGATTTAGATGAGTAATTTTTTGGATGAAGTGTAAGAAAAAACATCTGCATCTACGTATTCAATATGAGGATTGAAGAAATTCCAATCAATATGTCTGAGTGGTCGACTAACTTGCAACAAAAGACTGAATTCAATGTGATCTCAAAAGAAATCAAATATTTAAACAACCAACAACAAAATAAAAATCACATAACTAAAAGAATAAGACTAGAAGAAGAAGAAAAAAAAGGATCAGAAAATTAAAATTTACATTGAAATCTTAAAGGGAAAAAAACACAAAAAGAGCAGAGGAGAAAAGCATTACTAACATGAAATTCAGCCTTCACAGTGATGCTATGTAATCAGCCATCTTGTTGGCAGAGAAAGCATAATTAATCAAAAGAGTTGGTATAAGGGCAATCAAAGATTACAATAAAGAGGAAAAGTCCTCTTACAAGCCAAGTGCTACATAGAGAGAAACTCACTCACTAAAGAGTGCACACAGGAGACTCTATAAGGAGTGCATTTTGTCAAAAATGCTGATCTTACACCCCTTACATAAAGAAAATATATTTGACTTGAGTGCTACTTATGCAATTCTACTGTAAAAAAAAGTGCGATATATAGTCAATATGATCTTGCAAAACTAGTTTAATTTTAAAAACAAAAAGAAAAAAGAAACAAAGAACACATAACAAGTGCTACATGATAATATTGAGAATAGTGTTAAAAGCAGAATGATATCTAAAATATATTTGAATGCTACATCACAATGTGGAGTTGAACATTTACATTTTAAAATGAACAATTTTAGCTATCGTAACTGAGTAAGACATTAAGGGTAAATTTTATAAAACTGTTGTAAGACCAGCGATGATATATGGTGCTGAATGCTGGCCTGCAAAGAAGAAACATACAAATAAAATAAATGTTGCAGAAATGAGGATGTTAAGGTGGATGTGTGGATATACACGAAAGGATAGAATGAGAAATGAGTATATCCGAAAGAAAGTTGGTGTTGCACCAATTGAGGATAAACTTAGAGAAAGTCGGCTTCGATGGTTTGGACATCTAAATCGCAGGCCAATTGAAGCTCCAGTTAGAAAAATTGAGTTACTGGATTTTGCCCATGTACAAAGAGGAAGAGGGAGACCAAAGAAGACATGGCAAGAAACTATAAGGAGTGATCTTAGTTACTTAAACTTAGATAAGAATTTGGTAACTGATAGAGCGCAATGGAAACAAAGGATTCATGTAGCCGACCCCACCTAGTGGGATTAAGGCTTGGTTGTTGTTGTTGTTGTTGTTGTAACTGAGTAAGACAAGTAGTTGCTATGTGGGATATGAAAATTCAAAGGAAATACTTTTAGAAAAAAATTTCATAGAAAAACCAAAAACTTCTAGTAAAACTAAGAGAACTTATAGTTCATGATATATTAGATCATGAGATCTTATAGTTCATTCCTTGGTCCTGCTTTTATTGGGCTCTTTCTTTAGGCTTGTCAAAATTCAAGTCAATATTCTTACCATTGAATTGGATGAACATCGCAGTAGATCGTCTCATAGTAACTCCAGAATTTAATAAAAGTGAAACTTCCAGTCACAACCTTCTTACCCATATCTATGGCAGTAGCAATTCTACCGATCTTGGGTCAATATGTGAAGGCTGACTAGATTTTTGTTAAGCGTCTCTGATGCCAAATCCAAACATCCTAACTGATGTGGCCTTCAGGTCCACTCAGTCAACAACACATTGAAATGTCTCCTCGAGAAAGTAGACTTAACAGGTTGTCATCTCTCGCTTGATGTCAAGGTGAACATTTGATCTAAGCCTTTCAATGGTATAGTGAGCATCTTCTTGAATATCGCATCTAACCAATAGCCCATCAAATTGGATCATGTACTCTATCACGCAAAAAGTACCTTGTTTCAGATGGGCCAGCTCATTCAGAAGCCCATCCTGAATAGTAAGATAACAGTACCAACATTTTAGAGTTATGTCATCTCCTTTAAACTTACTATAAGTCATTGCTCTATGCTTTGATCATGTCTTTCCACGTTTGCCCAATAGTTTTTAGCACGATCTACCAACTCCATCTTAACAAATTTGGCTTGAATCTTGCGACATAGGCTACCACTCAAAATTGTGGTTCATGTCAACAATCTAATTAAAGGTTATTTTAAGATCTAGATGATCATCAAATGATGGTGGATCAATCTCCATCTTACGACTGACATCCTATGGTACTCTACATCTCACTTATGGCATCTAGGAAAATCAGACTCATGCTCATAGCATTTAGGTACAGGATCAGTACAATAATCCCAATGATACAATTACTGCGGAGCAAGTGTCCATTGCAGCCTTCTTTGGAAGGGATCTCGAGTTCTATAGGGAACATCATATCCATATTGAACTATTCCTCCAAGATTTTGGTGAGGTATGCTCCTAAGAGCTTCCATGGGCCTAATATGTCGCCTTGGTAAAGGATAGCAATAATTGTTACCTTCACAACAATATGCATCTTACTTTGATCACAACAATATGCATCTTCCTCAAAGTAGGTGTTTCTAGTGTTGCCCTAGGTGAGACTACAAGAATTTTGTAGGATCACCTTAAGACAGCCCAACGTGCTCCTTAATGGCAGAGTGTAGAGGGTGGTCAGAGGTGATAGTCCTACTAAGGCCTCTACCTTACAACTTAAATCATCTAATTTCCCCTAAAATTTAATCAGGGTCTTATCCTTCTGATTGTCATTAAAACAAACTCCCTAACGAAGTCCACTACAAGCCACCATAGCAAGGAAATCTTAACTCCAACACCTAAGCACTTAGTCGTCTCCTGATACCAAGCAAGTGCAGCATGGATGTTACTTAATTTGAACTCAAGCTACCAATACTTCAACAAAGGTGAAGTGCATTTGAAAGTGTTTCAACTCTGAAAATTCCAACTAAAAAGTCAAAGTGCATGAAAAAGCCAAACCAGAATTCTGGCTAAAAATGAGACTATTGGCCAAATTTGTCTGGCAGTCAGTTTTTAGACCAGTTTTCTAATGGCCAGTTTTTTGGAAGGGTCTGTTTTGGGCCAATAGCTCGAACAAGAATAAGGTGTCTTGCATCACTGTTTTCTGATTTTTCTTGTCCTCAAGTTTAATTGAAACTTACACCTAACCAACCTAATATACTGATTAGAACTTGCAATCAAACATGAGCTTGACAAGCATTCAACAAATAAAACAAGCAAACAAGCAAGTTCTTGCCAATTTAAGAAGAGTCAAACTACAGTCTCCAATTATGCTATATTTCTTGCACATTATATAAAATTTCATGAAGTTCTGATTGAGAAGATGTTACATACAAATTCAGTAAACTTATGCGAGAAAGTAGAATACATTTCAAAGTTCTAATAAGATCCATCATCATACATAAAAAATGAATTAACCAAGGCATGGAAGCATTCTCATAGACGTGAAGGAAATTTTAGTGATGATCCTTGAAAAAAACTTTGGGTTTAGTTTCAGAAACAGTAAAACAGATATTTAATTTAATAGCAATTGTTGTTCTCTACATTGGTGAAAGCAATGCAAAAAACACTAGATGGAAACCCTAGAATTTCAAGGAAAACAAAAGAAAAACAGGAAAATAAACAAAGCAAAGATGAAATATTGAAGCCCGCCCAACAAAACCTCAATACATCCAAAGGATGGTACCGTGCAGTGAGAACTCCCAATCTAAAGCACCCCCATGCTAGACAACAGGAACAGTGGAAAATTCTCACTTTCACTTAACATTGAGTGAGATGGAAGATCCGAGAGCTATGTTTCGCAATGAAAGTCATACATTAGACATAAGACTAAATATTTTCAGGACATTTTCAATTATATCATTACACGATAAATCAGCACTATCAGCTCAAGAGCATCATAGAAAGTCATGAATCCCATACAGGACTTGTAGCAATCATTTCTACCAAAAATGTACCAGTTTGAAACTTTTCTAAAGCATACAATCTATTACATTACCAATCAGTCTAGCATCTGATTTTCCTAATATAATCACTGCAGACTATTTCAAAAGTCCATCACTTTAAGGACATCAGCTTTACAAGTTGTCTGTAATAAAAATGTAGCTGTTATTGTAAGAAGCACTCCAATGAGTGAAAAGTAAATCGGAAAAGAAAAAATATGACAAAGGTTGGCACACAAACCACCCAGGTAACCAATCATCAGCCAACACAAGCTGCCTATCTTGGTGATACAACATCATATACATAATTCGAAAATTGCACATCAAATTAAGTTGATAGAGGTTTCGGTCATATCTATTAAACTAAGCAGACATAAAGAGATTTATATAGATCACAATTAAGTCATGTAAACTTTGCCAGAATCTACATCCAGAAGAAGCTTCCAGTTTAACAAACAAATTTGATACACAACTTAAAAGGCTCGAATGTGAATAATCCCAAAACAATATTGACACTAACCATACTTTCAAATATTTATCCGGCAACAGTAAGCAGGCATCTAAAATGCTTGTGCGAAAGTGGTGTTGAAATGTGATTTGATTAAAAGCCTTATCGGGCTTCTAATTTCGGCCCACTAAAAAAACTCATTATATGTTTTACATCTCAACTTGAATAGAATAAAATACTAGTAATATGGATATTTTCAACGGACTTGGTGCAACCAACCTGAAGCTATTTTTAGGAGATTATGAATTAATCCATTGTCGCATTTCATGGGATTTGTCAGTTTTAATCTTCAGTTGCCAATTTCATATTACGGGAAGACGTGAACTGAGTTTCACATTGAGAAAGCAGCAGTCATTTCTTTTGGTTCTTTTTCATCAACTACAAACATGATTAAATAGATCTATATGGGCAAAACATCTGAGGCTTTATGAGTGATTAAGCAGTCTAATCTAGAAGAACAAAACAAATCTTTAATATCCCCTTTAAAATTGAGAACCAGAAAATTAATGTAAGATTTTTTTATAATTGATTCAACATAACCAAGTTATAGCTCTCGACTTGGATACAGTAGAATTACTCTAAACTACATAAACTTGGTTTTCATGTAGTTGCATTATTTTTTATATATATTTCTCAGATTTAGTTAGGCATGATTTTCCTGGCTTACAAGTCCATCAGATCCTTGAATTCTGCTACACCTAGGTTGTCACATTTGGCAACAAAGCATATCTTGGTGTAGTTTATTACTTTAAAGCCATGTTTGGTTGAAACCAAAAAACTAATCAAACTCTTGTAAAAATACTTCTATCAATATTTTATATTTATTTCACATCATACATAAATTTAAATATTGAATAAATTTTATTTCACATTCTACATAAATTTCAACCTTAAAATTTAACTTTATTTTACATCTTACACATACTTTAATAAAAAAATTAACTTTATTTCACATCCAACACAACTCTTAATAACAAAATAATTTTATTTCATATCATAACATTAAAATAATTTTCTATCTATCTATCTTGAAAAAAACTTAAACCATCCCAAAAATATATTCCAATCAAATGAGACCTAAGTATCACAGATATATTGATCACAAAGTTCAAGGTGAAGAAATTTAATGATAAAAAGAACTTCAATATCTGGCAAAGAAAAATTAAAGTTATCTAATGCAAAATGACCTTCTGCATGCCCTTCTTGCAACGATAAAGCAAGAACCATGATAGGAGAGGAATAAGAAATCATCAAGTTCAATAAAGTTATGCCTAACAATTGATGTGCGTTATAAAATTGGTGATGTTGATACTTCTTTCAATTTGTAGAAAACACTAGAATAATTATATATGTCAAAGTCAGTGACAAACAAATTTTACATAAAGAGAACTTTACAGGTTGTGCATATTTGAAGGAGGTAATCTTAAGACATAATGAATATTTTTAGTAAGCTGATAAAAAAGAATTTCAATATCTGGCAAAGAAAAATTAAAATTATCTAGTGCAAAATGACCTTCCGCATGCCCTTCTTGCAAACGATAGAGCAAGAACCATGATAGGAGAAGAATGAGAGGAACTATATATGAAATCATCAAGTTCAATGAAGTTATGCCTAACAATTGATGTGCGTTATAAAATTGGTGATGTTGATACTTCTTTCAATTTGTAGAAAACACTAGAATAATTGTATATGCCAAAATCACCCACAAACAAATTTTAAATAAAAAGACAACTTTATAGGTTGTGCATATTTGAAGGAGGTAATCTTAAGAAAATGAATATTTTTAGTAAGCTGATCTCACGGTTTCATATTATTCATGTGAAATTAGAAGAAAGGGGACGAGGCTTTGCCTGTATCATCATTGCCAATGGCTTATAACCATCTTGGGGGGTTTTCATTTGTAGAGTTAATTTTAACAGGGATAAACGATAAATTTTGATGTGAAATTTTTGTTGATATTTGGAAAACATTTGAAACAAAGTTTTATTTTATGATGTGAGCAGGATATGAAAAAAAACTAAATGATTAATTTGAAATTTTTGCAGGATATGAAATAAAGATTGTTTTAATATTGCAATAAATGTAGGATTTAAAAATTTGATTATTTAATATTAAAATTTATATATGATGTTACCCAAAAGATTAATTTTAACACAAGTTAAAGTAAACTTAAAAATAAGTGATGATTATTTTGTATGAGAAACATACTTTCAAAGTGGACGCCAATGCAATTTTATTGTCAAATGGCATGTAAATGAGCTGAGCAAATGTGAAATTTCAATAATAAAAGGCAGTCCAAAAAAGCAGGCGGTCAAAGAATAGGTTTAATAATAAGAACTATTGGTTCCTCACTTGTTATGGTGTTTTAATAATTAGCAACAAATTTAAATTATTTTATGACTAATAATTCTTGTTTAAATTTATTAATCTCAGGGAATATTGAATGTCATCAAGATGAAATAGTTTTCGGCTCAAGCGTGGACTTAATTTTGATATATCAATGAATTGGAGCTT
>KZ451998.1:1406645-1520428 GCA_002786265.1 Apostasia shenzhenica
TGGAATGTAGTAAACAGAGAGAACCAAACTTCATACTTAGTGAAACAAAGAAAATACCAAGTGAATATATCTAATTGAAGAAAGATATTACCTAACATTTTATTAAAATGCAGTAAATAGCAAGTATAATTATAGGCAACATAACTCTATGAAATGTCTTCATCAGAGTTAGATTTGGGAGCAAGTGAACATTCCAAAAGAAGGAATGTGATTAGCTGGAATGTAGTAAACAGAGAGAAGCAAACTTCATACTTAGTGAAACAAATAAAATGCCAAGTGAATTGATTTGTTACTAGTATTTATAGAAAGCTATTTATATTCAATGTGACAATCAATAAAAAAATGACTCAAGAAGAATTGGGCATGTCACCTAAGGGCAAAGCATATTGGCTTTAGGTATCACAAACCCGACGAGCTTATGTCAAGTAGCAACATTTAGCTTATGAAGATTCTTTGTCAAAAGAATACTACAAACAAGACTAGAACGTCTCATTTAATAATCAAGTTTCAACATTGTCTAGAGTTGGCCATCATTCACCAGAGAGATTCTTTGTCAAAAGAATACTACAAACAAGACTAGAACGTCTCATTTAATAATCAAGTTTCAACATTGTCTAGAGTTGGCCATCATTCACCAGAGTTAAGGTGCAAAGCCCCAAGGAAATGAGGTTCTAATTACATAGATCATAATATGTTGCTTTAAGAGTATAAAAATGCTAACAAAATTAGGGAGGAGACAGTCGACATATGCTTTGATTAAAAGCCTTAATGAGCTTCTAATTTAGTCCTATAAAAGAAAAACTTATTAGATGTATAATGTCAATTTGAAGGGAACATATTTCCACGTAGCATGGAGATTTTCAAGAGATTTGATGCAACAAACTTGTAATTATCCTTTAGGAGATTAAGATTTAATCACTAGCGGCATTTCATGCAATTTTTAAGCCAAGTTAACTTTAATAAAGCTAAATTTGACCTTATATGGTAATACTTTTTTCTTGAAAATTGTATGTTGTGAAGTAAAATTAGTTATCTTGGGATGTGTGTATGATGTAAAATTAATTCATTATTAATTTGACATGATTATAGGTGTAGCAAGTGAACTATTTTTAATGCATATAATGAAAAATATAAATCATTATTAATGGTGAAATTTTTGTATGATATGACAGTCAAATTAAAGTAAACAAAGTTAACCTTAACAATTATAAACAAAAACACAACAAGTGTTTGGTGTGAAATTTTCCTTTTATTTGTTACTCCATAAAGTAGAGTCTCCATCTAGTTCTCTCCATAAATGTAACAAGATTCTTTCAAACAACTTAACTTTTTTTAAAAAAAGATATTAGTGTAAAATTTTCTTTATATTTGTTATTCTATAAAGTAAAGTCTCTATCTGGCTCTCTTCATGAATGTAACAAGATGCTTTCAAACAACCTAAATTTAATGATCTTATAGTAGCTTTGTTCCTTACTATCTCTATTTGTTACACTTATTTGTGCATGGTTTATTTGGCTAACTGCACTCCATTGCACACAATTCTAAAGGTAGTACTACGACAGTGACCACTTGCGAAATCCTCGTCTTGCATTCCTAGAAAGTAGCAGACCCCAGGTTGTTTGGGATATGGCTGTGTTGTTGTCATTTTAAATAGGCTACTATCTATATACTAATGTTTATTCAATGAGAAGTTGGTCCGTGAGACAAATTTGTCTCTTTATACTCAAGGCATGTAATCTCCATCCTAACAAAAGAGATTTAAGGCATACCTTCAAATGCGCATTATGCCTCTTTCCAGCATGCCATCGCCAGATCTGGCCATCATTCATCATCCTAAACTTATACTTGAATGACCTAAAAATAACCATCACAGTTTCAGTAAACGAAGTGGTAGTGAACCGTGACAAAGAGAAACCAATAGAGAAATCAAACCTACGAGTAAGCCTTTAACGGATGCTTCTTCAATTTCGATGTCACGGGGGTGTCTGGAGCCCTCGCTCTCTCCTTGGCCGCCAAGTGACGCGACGACAACACCTGTACCTTCTCCAAATCGAAACAAAAACCATAAAAAAAGATGGAAATTTCTTGGAAGCCTCGCCCCAATAGAAACGCTCGCAATTCACCAGGAAGAAAGGCGAAGAATGGGATTGAAACCCAGAGCGCGAGGTCGCGAGGGAGGGTACAACGGAAGAACTGGCGGAGCTGACCGATGACAGCGGGCTCGCAATGAGTTGACTGGACGAGAAGGGAGGGCAGCGACGGTGGGAGGAAGGGGGAAGAGAGCGGCCGAGCTTCGAACACCGCTGCATCGTGCGAAAGTGGGAGGCGCACGGTGGGCGATACGGACCGGCCGACGACAAAACCCAGGGTAGAGGCATCTATGAATGGGCTGGGCCCACAAAGTAGGCCCTAAATTCTTTAGTACAATATTAAGCCTTATTTATTTCACAACTTTTCAAAAAAAATTCATCATCATCATCATCATCATATATTAATATGATAACTTACTTTTAACCAACTGTTTATTATATATTATAAAGAGATTTATGTATAGAACATGAAATTTATATTAAATTATATATTTTACCATTAATTTATAAATATTATCACTATCTCGCTATATTCATTTTAATATTTTGCATTTCACATATTTGACAAGTTTTGTTACAGCAACTGATTTACGATTAACTATTCTTTAACCACTGTTAACAGTGATCAATTAGAGTCGTCAAAATGATGGTAAAATGGAGATCAAGAGATCACGAGATTAGGTTATTATGATCGGCAAATCAGGAGCTTCAAGTTCATTCTCTTTCTAGGGCATCAAAGCCGGAGTTCTGCAGAACTTCATGATCGGCAATATAGAAGCTCATGCTGTCTATATTTCTCCATCTAGAGCATCAAGGAGGGTCAAGTGAAGGCGTCATTTTCTTGCGCTATCTCTATTTTGTGATCACTTGTAGGTAAAATCTATTCTAACTATTTTTTATGCAAAATTCATTTCAGATTTACTTGTGCTGATTATTATTTCACCAGTAAGTAAAATCATTCCAATCATTTTTTAAAAGTTACTTCTGACATCCAGCATCATTATTTTTTTTCTTCTTCTTCACCTTTTGTTGTTGATCTGTGGGAGCATTAGTTATAATTCTTCTTCTTCAAATTATGACTAATTAAATATATTTCTATATTTAGGATGTATAGCAGTTCAGCAATTCTATCATAAAATGGTAGAAGTAGTTCTCCATAATATAGCTGCAACATGGCGCGTGTCATTTTCACAAATCAATAAAGAGTTAATGCTGGTCGACGATTTTATAGATTCCTTCATTACAATGCACCTATGACAATTGACTTCTTCCGATGGGTTAACGCAACTCACTCTACCGCAAATCTCAAGTATTAGATTGTTGCAGCTGAAGATAAGCTAATTGCTATTATAGAAAGACTTCATCCTCTATTGAAGTTTTTATGTACAATCGTGATAATTAGGATTGTTTTGTTAATTTTGAAATTTTGATGATTGAGTAAGCTTAGTGTTTAGTCTTATTCAAAAGTCAATCATGATTATGTTTTGTCCAAGTAATGCAATTTATTATGATTTAAGCAAATTCTAAGTTATTGAATTTAAGCAAAATGAATGCACAATTGATTTTAATAGAGCCTGTGCAATCAGTACACTTAAGTAACCTGAAATAGATTTTGCATAAAAAATAATTGGAATGGATTTTACCTACAGCTGATCACAAAATGGAGATAGCGCAGAAAAATGGCGCCTCCACATGACCGTCCTTGATGCTCCAGATGAAAAAATATAGGAGAATGAGCTTCTACACTGTCGTGAAGTTTCGCAGAACTCCGACTTTGCTGCCTTGAAGCAGAATGAACTCGAAATTCTTAATTTGCCGATCATTATAACCGAATCACGCGATCTCCTTATCTCCATTTCACCATCATTTTGATGGCTCTGACTGATCATAGTTAAGTATGACTAAAAAAATATAATTGTGAGTCGATTGCTGTAACTCTCATCCAAGCCAACTTTCTTTAAATTTATTTTCAATTAGTGCAATTCCAACTTTCTCATTAGTATACTCATTTCTTATTTTATACTTTCATGTATACTCATACATACATCTTAATATCCTCATTTTTACAATACTTATTTTATTTATCTATTTTTTCTTTATAAACAAACATTCAACACTATATATAATCACTAATCTTACAAATATTACATATAAAAATAATTTAACTAAAAACATGCTTATAAAATATTAAGATAATTCAACTGATTGCTTTTAACTAACTCTTTACTATAGAACAAGTAATTCAATTCAATAAGTACTCTTTAACACATGTAATACATAATATATCAAATTACTTCAACTAATTATTTCGCCATGGGCAAATATTCGCTAAAATATTGAAATAACTCGACTTATTACATGCTCTTGGATAAGAAATCAGTTTATTTGCTACAGTTGGATATCTGCTTGGCTTGCCAATGAGACTCAAATAGTTGGTTAATGTAGTTGGTTAAAAGTCGAACCCAATGTGATATTCTGGAGTTCATTCAATAATATAATTATCTATGTAAGGGTTATTTGATTTAATATTATTTTAATACTATATTATCTTAGTTAAAAAAAATATTATTAATTTTGATGATATATAGAAGTAATTTTCAAATAAATTATAAAATTGACATTTATAAATAATAACATTAATGAACAATTAGCAGCAATGATTTTATAGTCATCAGAAAATTCTTATAGCAAAAGTCAATATACGCAGCACCACTAACAGTGAACTTATTACATATTAAGATAATAACAAACAGCACCACTTAATATTATTAAATAATCCAAAAGAATTGATCAAACCAAAAAAATTGCAGTAATGGATTGTTGTCATCACAGTTCATCGTGCATATAATCGTCATCATCGTCATCACTGCAACCAAATAGACATTTAAGCTGGTTAGATTGCAGCATACATGTAAGAAATTTTGAAAAAAAAGAAACTTTCTAGTAAGAAGAACATTATTAGCATGCAGAAATACTCTTTGTGAACTCTGCATGGAGAATACCCTAATAAGAAGTGAACAACAAAACCCGAACATCATTAGAGAGAAGAATACAACAACAACAACAACCACCACCACCAAGCCTTAATCCCACTAGGTGGGGTCGGCTACATTAATCCTTTATTTCCATTGCGCCCTATCAGTTACCAAATTCTTATCTAAGTCTAAGTAAATAAGATCACTCCTTATAGTTTCTTGCCATGTCTTCTTTGGTCTCCCTCTTCTCTTTGTAACATAGGGCAAGAATTCCATAACATGGGTGTAGTGGGTGCGGGGTGGGTTCGTGAAGGTTGAGGGCGGGCTCATTTTTTCTAACTGGAGCTTCAATCGGCCTACGATTTAGATGTCCAAACCATCTAGGCCGACTTTCTCTAAGTTTATTCTCAATTGGTGCAACACCAACTTTCTTTTGGATATACTCATTTCTCATTTTATCCTTTCGTGTATATCCACACATCCACCTTAACATCCTCATTTCTGCAACATTTATTTTATTTCTATGTTTGCTCTTTACAGGCCAGCATTCTGCACCATATATCATCGCTGGTCTTACTACAGTTTTATTAAATTTACCCTTGATTCTGGATGGGATTTTTCTATCGCACAACACCAGAAGCATTTCTCCATTTTACCCCCATCCTGCTTGAATCCTGCTAATAACGTCATTATCTATTTTGCCATCATTTTGTATAACTGATCCAAGGTATCTAAAGCGCTCACTCTTCTTGACAATTTGATCACCAAGTTGTCCATGCTCCAATATAAGTATTTCTTTCTTGACTAAATGTGCACTCTATATATTCAATTTTTGATCTACTGAGATGAAAACCTTTAGATTCTAGAGCATTCCTCCAAAGCTCTAGTTTCGCTTTAGCTCTCTTTTTATTTTTCTCAAAGCAAAAAGATACGGGCTTAAAGCCGAGCCTTGGTGTAATCTAACTGTAATAGGAAAATCCATAGTCAAACATCCTTGTGTCCAAACACAGGTAACAACTCCTTCATACATGTTTTTAATAATTTGAATATAAGCAGTGCAAATCTCTTTCTTTTCTAAAACTCTCCAAAGTACTTCTCTTGAAATTTTATCATAAGCTTTTTCCAAATCAATAAAAACCAAATATAGGTTTTCTTTTCTCTCCTTAAATTTCTCCATTAAACTACTTAATTAGAGAGAAGAATAAGTAAATAAAATATAATTTGTGATAGGATCATAAAAAATAATTTTAACTCCTTTGGGCATTGCTTTAAGTAGAATTGAAAGGAAAAGAGAAATAAATGTAGCCTACCTCAAGTAATTTAGGAATAAGTTGTTGGTATAATTGTTGCTCAAGATAACCACTAATGAATAATACTCCAAAAGTATCATTTCATATCAATATCTTAAATTTGAATCTGCTAATACATTTTCTCTATAATTTCATCCTCTTCTATCTTACCTAAATAATATTTAATTTGTTATCACACATAAAACATCGGTACTTAATGAAACTTAACGTATTCGTACTTATTACTCTACTGATATATATCTGATACGTCATGTGCCCTATCGGTATTTATTTTCTTAAAAAAATTGATATTCATCTAATACTTGTCTAATACTTCTTAATACTTCTAATTATAAAAAAAGATCAGTCGGTACAACCAACGCGATAAACCAATCAATACTTAAATTAATATTTAACAATGAGATAGCGACATACCAAGTTTATGCAAATGAGATTGCAGAGCTTTACACAGAAAAAGATATAATATTTATCAATTGTTGCAATCTCTACTTTAACAAACCCATTCTTATGGCCTCACAAACACCGGTGACATCACTGCTTTTTTAACCGTAGTCGATAATTTGTCGTTGATTCCTTTATATGTTAATGAAGCTTTTTCTCTACCTCAATTGAATTTGTATTGCGAAAAAAATATAACTTTTGTTTTTGTTTACTTGTCCATTCAATGATTCTGACCCGAAAAGCAGGAAATATGCTTCTATTTTTATTAGATAAATATAAATGAATTCAAGTTATAGTAATTATGTTATTTATTAATTATATCTCGTTTACAACAAGCAAAGTGATTTAGGTTGGATTTACATTGAAAATAAGTATAAACTACTGATATATATTTAAACTTTTATCTCACGTACGTTTGTGAGAGATGGAGAAGCAATTTAATAAATCTTATGACGTTATTATAAATTTTAATTTTTTTTGAAAGTCAATAGTCGTAAAAGAATATTTTTATTTTTTTAAATTAGATTGTCTATAATATTATTTTTAGTAGTATCAAAAAAGTATAAGATTATAAAAGTATAATTAATTTCAAGAAAATTAAAAAAAAATTAAATTCATATCAATGAGATATATAAATCATTCCGATTTATACTATATGAGTTACGCCTTAAATACGATAATACAACATATTATATATGTATATATACATATTTACTGCATCTTAATGTGTGTGAATCCTACTTTTTTAGATGTATCATATCATTGTATCTGTATCATATCTGTATCGTCATATCGCACCCCTACTTCATAGGTAACTATTAATGCCACTCATGAGATCTACATGCCATGCTCAGCCTTCTAATTTTATTTCTATATTTTTCCAACTATAGGTATATAATACAATATATTAAACAAAATACTGACCTCTCCTCTCTTCTGTCTCTCTCCCTCTAATTTGATTTCTCTTTCGTACGCACACGAGGATACCACAATGATGCAATAAGTCGTAAGTTTCATCTGAGAAGACGTGGACAGTCGGTTACTTTCAGCAAGATGGACGCAAAGATTTAGCAAGTTTTTTTTCCTTTCCTCATGAATGTTATCAACCTTTCTACTCTAAGGCTCTGTTTGGTAATAAGAAAAAAAAAAGATTTGGTTAGAATTTTTAGTTAGTTTTGAAAAATGTGTATGATGTGAAATAAAGTAAGTTTGTTATATTAAAAATTATGTAGGATGTGAAATAAAGTGATTGTTTAATATTGGAATTTGTGTGAAATGAGATATAAAATAATTTTTTAAGTTTTTTTAAAATAAATTTAAAATTTTAGCCATGATTTTTAGCTCATTGCCAAACAGGCCTAAGACATGCATAAATCTTGACTTTTAGACTCTGTTTGGCAATGTGCTAAAAATCATGGCTAAAATTACCCATGGCCAAAATCTTAAATTTATTTTAAAAAAACATAAAAAATTATTTTATATTTCATCTCACACAAATTCCAACATTAAACAATCACTTTATTTCACATCCAACACAATTCTCAATAAATCAATCAACTTTATTTCACATCATACACAATTTTTAATATAACCAACTTACTTTATTTCACATCATACACATTTTTCAAAAATGGCTAAAAATTCCAACTACATCTTTTTTTCCTATTACCAAACAGAGCCTAAGTTGTGGATTCTTTTCCAAGAAACTTATTTGCAAAGCGTACAAGTAATTTGATGCAATTTATTTTCAAGTATATGTTCATGTATCATAAAATTATTTCATAATATATTTTTGATATGCTTACCTACAGCTGTGACTCAATCTTAATTTCTACTGAATTGAGAACTCACTCCTCCAGATTACGTCAACCTTCGAGGTTGACGTAGGAGATCATAAAGGATTTTGGAAATTCAAGCAACTTAACTAGTTATAGTTATGATTTTATATCTTTATGGTTTTATATCTAATAAGATAGATATGATGGGTTATTTTGATAGATATTGAGTAATTATTTTAGTTGTATCATTTAAGCCTGCTTATTTGTAAAGTTTAATAAAAGTTAATTTTAATAAAGTTAAAATTAAATTTGAATGAAGATATTTTTTATTGAAAACTGTGAATGATATAAAATAAAGTTAATTATTATGTTAGGAAGTGTAAGGAATGTGATATAAGTTAGTCAGTATTTTGATATATGTGTAGGATGTGAAAGAAAGTTAATTTTTTATATTAAATTATGTGTATGATGTGAAAAAGATATAAAATAAAGTTAATTATTATGTTAGGAAGTGTAAGGAATGTAATATAAGTTAGTCAGTATTTTGATATATGTGTAGGATGTGAAAGAAAGTTAATTTTTTATATTAAATTTTATATGTGATATGACCTGTAAGGTTAAAATTAACCAGCTGGCTAAACAAACCGGCCCAAAAGCTGAGCATTTATCAACAAACAAGGAAGTTGATAATCCAAATAAGGTAATTGTTCCTATCACCAACATCCAAAGTATGATATCAACCTAAGTCCACTATTTTTAGCCCTGAAGCCCAACAGGGAAAAAACAATAACGTGAAGCCCAACAGGATGCCCAAAGACCTGTTTTACCCTACAATTAAAAGCTAGCCTACTCTCGGCCCATTCCAAGGCCCATTAGCACCAAATGTTCAAGCACAACAGGTACGGGATAATTTTATTATCCTGGTCAATGATAACAAAAAAGAACGGGCCTTTAAACATAAAGATGTCCACGAAAACAATTATGATTATGACGGCAAAGATAATTACAAGATATTAAAGAAGGCACCATTATTCTTGTTGGAATAGTTTCTCCAAATGGAGTGATTACTTCTAAGAAATTTGACTATGGAGAGTCAGATAATGACAATAATGAGGATGTTTCTTTTTATCCAACAGACTGACCGAGGAGCAAGGAAGAGCACTGGGAAGAGGGAAAGGACGAAAACAAAAAGGAAGATGATGACAATGATATCCTGTATATGTGGTTTTTTCATGCCTAGGCCTTTTGAGCCTTTTCTAATTATTTCATATGATGACCCACAAGAGTCGTTTTTATTTTAAAGATTTTTGGGTCTATCTCTTAGGTGGGCTTTTTCGCTAGTGATCACACTAGATGTGGTATGCTCAAAAACATTTCAGGCATTGACTAACAACAATGAGCTATGTTAAAGAAATGCCAATAGCAACAAAGCTATCTTAGGAAATTCAAAAGAAAAACTATTGCTGATAGTACGTCAACAGTAAAACGTCACAAATCGTGATGAAATTATGGACAAGCATAGTTCAAGCACATGAAAGTACCTATTGGAATCACAATGCTCACTGAGATCGTTGCAAAGAGCCTTGCCAATTCGACCAAGTTTAACATCACCCGTTTTCATCAGTTCCAAGAGCTGCAAATAAGCATTGGAGAAAATTTCACGGATGGAGTAAATAAAGAAGTCAAAGAACAGTTCAAGAACAGTAAACATGTTATATACCATACAAATGAGGTGGACATATTAATAACCTATACTTTTTAACTTTGATTCTCTTCCTCTCCATTTTTCTCCCATTTTTCTCCCACTCTTTTTTATCCTATAAAGCATATGACAGCTTAGTTCAACCTTATCATTTATGGTTGTAAGGCACACTTTCTTATCATCATATCCTAAGGTCATCTCCTAAAGTTTCATAGTATAGCTCATTAATTTAATTTTTTTATAGTTGTCACAATCTCATATCTTTACTTACTCTTTTCTTCATTCATTTAAAGTTCTTTTACTTTTTAAAATTATATCAAGTAGCACGGTGAGCCAACAAACACTTTATCGCTCATGCAATTCTAAACATCAATTGGAATGTCATCATGTCTTATTGCTTTCTAAAGTCCATATTCTTTAAAGTCTTTCAAACTTTTATTTTACTAATATAACGGATGTATGAATAATTTTTATTTCTCTCAATTCTCCTTCTTTTTACATTTAAACCAGTTCTTATAACAAATCTTATTCTCTTTAATTTTTCTTGCATATCTTACTTCCATCATCAAACATCTTTATTGCAAGGGCTCGTTTAGTTAGATTAATTTTTTGGTCGAAAAGAGAAAATGTGTTCACATTTGTGTATGATATAAATGTTAAACAATTATGTAAAATGTAAAATAAAATTATTTTTTTATTAAAGTGTGTGCAAGATGTGAAATCAAATTGATTTTTAATGCTAGAACTTTGAAAACAAAGCTAATTTGTTAAATTAAAACTTATTGAATGAAAAATAAATAGAAAAATTATTAAGGTGGTTTTGATGGCTTAAACCAAATGGGTCTGAAGTCTTTCTTTAGACTCTCACAACACATCGTTCATCAACTTGTGAATACAGGTTTCAATCGCCATCTTTATAAAGTCAGTTTCCCCCACAATATCTTGCGACCTAAGTTCTAAAACCCTTCTCTTAAAAATATTTATATTCTCATTCTTAGATTGCACCAATAAACCTTGGACAATATTTCAGCTTCTTGTTCCTTATCCAGCTTTTCATCTTGAAATTTAAGATTACCAATCGATATTAGGTGGTTTTCACTTGTAATGACTTTACAATCTTTATAATCTAAGCAACATCATTTTTTTACAAAAAAAATAATTAATCTATATTGTTGAACGCACGTTCTTATAAGTGACTAAATGTTTATCTTTTCTCTTGAATAAAATATTAGCAATTATAAAGTCATAAGCTAAGAACAACAACAAAATAATTTTACCTTTCTCATTAGTCTCTCCAAAATCACGCCCTTCGTTAATACTATTAAATTCCTCAACAATACTTCAAATATGTCCATTTAGTTCTCCTCCAAAGAATCTTTTCCTCCTGAGGTATCCATTAAAACAATTCTTCAAAATCATTTTTGCGACGACCAAAGAATAATGATTTGGAGCTGAAAATTGAAATTATTTTGGACTCAAAAATAATATTTTTGGACCTATTTATAAGAGAATGGAAACAGAGGGACTAAATTGCAATTTGCCGGGATAAGCTCAACCGCAGACCGCCTTCCCCCACCCTTATCCCGTGTGCCGCGTGCGCATGGAGAGAGAAAACTCTCCCTCCCAACAAGAAGAAGAAGGGAAGGAGGAAAATGAATCAAAGCAGGGTTTTTCTCGTCCAATTTCTTTGTATTTCTCCGGCTTATATCGAGCTATCAAAAAGGCGTATAAGAGGTAGGCAAGGGTCCTAAGTTGTTTATTAAATTAAAATTGTCAGTTAATTAATTAGTTTAATATATGTGATTTTATGTGTTATGTTAAAGTACAAACGATATGTATTGTTAAATGCTTGTTTTATAGTTGAATCCATGTTGCAGGAATTATTATTACTGCTCAGAATGTTTCATATGTTTCGTTATATGCATGATTCTGATTAAGCTATATGTGGAATGGAATATTGATTTCTATGTGAAATAAATGTATACAAATCTTAAGAGCAAGATGATATATTTATGAGTTGTTTATCAAGTTAAAAGACAGAATATGATCTGTGGACTTGGAACAACTAGATGTGATTATAAGATATTTTAAAGACCGATAATGTATTAAAAATGGTTTCTTGACGTGTTTATGTCCATGCTTATGCTTGAGCCATGCCAATGCCAGATGTGATTGGTAACTTGCCAATGTTGGGAATGGTTGCCAAAATGTGTAAACAACATGCCAGGATGGTTGTATGTTATGTGGCACTCCTCTAGATGTTTTAGGAGTTGCCAAGAATCCTATGTATATGTGATGATGAAAAAGAGACAGTTGTGATATAGACCAAGAAACCGGAGCCCAAAAGATAAAAGTATAAAGAATAAAAAGGATTTACAACGTATTATTGATATTGCATGTTAATGTGACATCAACATTTATATTATGACTGTCAAATTGTCTTGATTATTTGTTATTCATACTGATAAGAAAGTATGATGTATATTTGCTTGTAATAGTTTTTATTTAGCAAGTTAGTGCTAATTGTCTACTCAGTCCTAGGGTCGGTAGACTAATGCCTTTATTGGCAGGTACTGGTGAAGACACACAAGGGGCCTACGAGCACTAATCAGGACAATCACCTGCACAAAAGTTACCCAGAAAAATGACATGCATCTGTGTCATGATATATAAGGAGGAGTGCAACTCACCTTATCTTTTGTTTCCTCTAGCAACCTATTAAACAAGAAAAATATTTGTTAATATTCTTGTAAAAATGAGAAAGCAGCACTTTGATTTCAAGGAAGTTCACATACTTAATCTTTTAGAATTGTCATAGTAATTAGTCATGCTAATAGGACGAGTGGGCCAGGAAGAAATGAACTGCTTAAATTGAACACATTTTTCATAGGTGTTTTTTCCAGTACTGTCAATATCATAATCATAATTTCAAAAATATGCTGTGTACATCCTACATCTGATCAGCTAACTTGTCATGGCTGGCAGAAGGGTGAGCAACAACATGGCATCTGGGTGCACTCAGGAACAGTCAATAAAAATAACCCTACCCTTGGAAAACTAATAGAAACTTTTAGAAAATTCAAAAAATAATTTGGATAATGTCTTCTACTTTAACATGACCAGTAGAAGGGTATGGTGGCCCATGGGCTTGAGGGATTAAAAGATCTTGAAGAATTCCCAAAAAGTCCCATGAGGTTTGAAGTCAACTAGAATTCCCTTGAAAATTTGGATCACTTGAACTTAGATATCACAGCACATTATCTCTCCCTATGTCCCGATAGAGGTTAATGACCTCAAAAAGTGTGCCAAAAAAAGTATTCCCTTTATTTGGGATTTAACTAATTGCATTTAACATAACACTTCTTAGGACCACATAAGTATGTCAAATATTAATGTCCGTTAATTGGCCATAGCTGACTTACCAAATTAGGTTTTGCCTCCGAAAGTGTATAAGGACATGTAATGTCTTGAATGACACATGCCTAATCATGTGAAACCTTCAGGGTGATCACCTTATCCCTTGTTAGGCTACTACCTAAATAAAATTTAGCAAAGCTCGATGATCCAACCAGTTACTATCACCCCAAACCTAATCAAATGCATCAATAAGCAGGCTGAGACACATAATCTCTCAAATATCACTACTTATTGCATAAACATTTCACAACGGTCTCTTTGCGTCTTACTATACAATTTCTCTACCAAATTGGGCTAAGCACACCAAATTATAACATTAAAACATAAACATTTGACTACTTTAATCGGAATTTCTCTTCCCAATGTAAGGGGTAATAAATCATAGGAGTTTGCGCCTATGGAAGCCTTTATACATAAAATTCAACGCCCCAAAGATTTAAGTTGACACTGACATATTTTAACATGCATCTAAAGATGTAAATATGCTACCGATTTTGTAATTGTATACATATTTCAATTCATATAATTTTTGAAGAAAACAACTAAGCTTTACTCCACTAGGTAGGGAGGTCAACTACATAAATCCTTTGTTTCAAAGACGATGAAATAAAGTTAATGAAAAATCTAGAAGTTATGACAAAGTAGTGATGGCTGACTTAACCATTAACATATTAAAGCAAAAGTAGATAAAATTTTCACGTAAATGTGGCCAGACTTCTACAGGATAAATGAAGAGAAAAATAAAAGTTGTAAAATATTTTTAAACTTCAAAAAATAAAAGGTAACTGCTACATATGAAAAGCTACACAAAAGCAATACTGCATTGTTAAAGCCAGTCAACTGAATGACAAATGCTAAAAGATCAACTATCAGCATTTGTAGCATAGTTGATTATATATAAGGGCATCAGAAGTCCTGTTAAAAGTAAAGATATGAAGGACAAGAGCAAAAGAAATGATCAAATATGATTGAGTATTCTTAAAAGATCAATGAAAAACAATCATGTAAAATCTACTCTAATAACAATGATATTTAATTGTTACAAGAAAACATTGACCATAGCATAATAAAAACAAATAATTATGAGAGGAAACCTTACAATCTGCATTGATCAAATACAAGATGTTAGAAAGATTGAGTTACAAGAAAGCTGCATACTTCCCAACAACGTACCTCGCACAAAAAGATGAGATGTACTTTGAGTATGCCCGTACCTCTTGTTTATCTAAATTCATTTCAATGTGGTTTAGAAAGATTTTTCATATCAAAAAAAACTGCAGTTTAAGTTCTTCGAAAAAAAAATGAAAATCTGCACAGTGATTGAACACCTTTGCACGACAATAACAAAGAAAATTGACAAATCATAGGTAGTCAAAATATAAAAAGCTAAGGCCATGAACTGGTTCACAGATTTCATAAAAAATCTTGCAAAGCTTTTTCGGAGGAGAAAGAGTTCATGTACACCAGCTTGACCTTCTAGTTACATTTGTAACAGCAAAAGTTTTCATATTCCTGACAAGTGTTGAGCAAATTCTAAGTACCACAACTTGACCACCCACACTATCCCTGTTATATCTTCAGCGAAACAACATATAATAAAATTATACATACATTACCTAACTTTTAACTCCATCTTCAACAATATCCATACACACTACAACCTCCATCATTGTTGCATTTCATGAAAATTGTCAATAGGGCCCTCCTGCAACGATGGAATCCTTTGCTCTCTTGTTATGCGATGAATCATTAGGCGATACATTGGGTTGTTGTCAAGAACCTGCATCAGCTCCAGCCAACGTCTCTTCTTTCTTGACTAATCCATGTCCTCTAGTACCTGTGACCAGCCAACTTCAATTTCTGGTCACTCCAATGGCCGCCTCTGAGTTTGGGGGGGGGGGACTCCATTACCTTCTAATGAAGCTTTTCATGGTAAACCATATTCAACAAATATGGACCATATCGATGAGATTGCCTACAAAGACAGGCACCATATGACCAAGAGGATAGTTGTATTTGCTTTCACCTTCCAAGAGGAGTCTCAAGAAAATGGAAATGAAAATGCTTTCATGTTCTTCACTTCCAACAATGCTGTCTGCACACACCTTCATGGCTCGAACTAGTCCTGGTCCATGGCCAGAAAGGCACTTTGCTAACAGTGAGAAAACTTTTAAACTGGTTTTTAGATGTCTAGAGAGATCACATTGCTGAGTGTGGGTAGAGAGTTAAGAAGATAAATGAAATCATAGCCTATAATCTGTAGGTTTTCAGGCAATAGCTAAATTTATAGTAGATGAAATGTTTGGTATACTATTAAAAGGTTTAAAGATATTTGCATCACATTAGTTAAAAAATAGAGTTGTAGCAACTTGCTTGAGCTTCTATACACGTATAGACAATTTCTCAAGGTCCATCTAGCACCTTCCCATAGTTCTCTTGGTGTCTGTTAAAAGGTAATGCATTCTAGGTTACCCTGCTCTCTTCCTTCCAACTTTCAATCTTTTCCCTTGTCGTCTTGTCCTTTAGATTTGGCATAACCATTACTTAATTCAACTAACCTATGATTGAAAGAAGCCAAAAAAATAGTTAACGTGCAAAACATGAGAGCAACCGTTGGGTTTAGCACCTCAAGGTAAGCGGTTATAAGCTAAAAATATTTAGTAATCACTGAGCATGCACAGCTGAAATAGGATTACGAGTTGTTTTATACAAATGCCTTCAAGCTGCAGAACGTCCCTAACCAGCAAATATTTTGGAGAACGCTTAAAGTGAAAATCAGATAAATAGGAGAGAGTTAAATAAATGGAAAATAATTCAAGCAAAGAAGTAAGCAATTTTTTAATATTACAAACTATCCCATAAAAAGAAAGAGTCATGTTTCTATAAAATTACAAGATAGTTTATTGTCCTTTCACAATTATATGGTTTTTTCTACCAGAAACTAAAAAGAGATTTGATGATCAAAATTATCATACAAAAATCTTAGGTAATTCAGCAATAACTAATAACAACAACAAAAAGCATTAATCCCATGAAATATACATGATACTTCCATGAATTTATTTTGACTAGGAAAAATAACAACAACAACAACAACAACAACAATCTAAATGTCAAACTAGTTGGGGTTATCAATTTGGCCTCTGTTCAGCAACAAGCATTGGCTTAGCCCCAACCTCACATTTAGATATAGGATAATGATTAAACCACCTAAAACATCTCTCCCTCAACCTAGTCTATATAGGTGTGACAAATACCCTCTCATTAATGTAATCATTTATAATGCGGTCACTCGACCACGACCACTCATCCATCTGAGCATATGCATACTAGGTACAATAACATTAAATATATTTTACCGTATTTTCCCTACACTCTCCCATATATAGCATTACTGGTTGGATAGCAATGTCATATTTTTTTTCCTTCCACTCGATAAGCATTTCCTTAAAACAAGGCACTCCTAACGACACTTTCCATCTTCCTCTCTGGCATGTAACATTATCAATAATTCATATCATGTAATCATAAGTTCGTAATCATTCTGTTCATTACTATGAGGATAACCCAAGACGACAAAAAATAGTAGAGATAAACATGAATTCCAACCTTTACCAGCTGGTAGGTTATTCCAATCATGAACCCTAACCCAGATTTCTTCGTCAGTAGCCAACTGCAATATGAAAAATCAACTATTCTTATCAAATAACCTTTTAGGCAAGCTACAGGCTTTCAATCATGCTGAAAAGTGCACGTAAGATACATGCTTGTTGTACATTTTTAAATAAATAATGAAATATATAGACATTTAAACAAAATGTTCGAAGAAACTTAAACGTAAAGATGCACAAAAAGAATTATTGCATCGGCAAGAAGCTATATAATTTTCTGCAAGACATCAAATTCTTGTGAGTCAAAATCAACTTGACAAATTTAGACAAAGTTGACCCAATATATACATTTATGTAAATATATGTACGTGCTATCAGATGAATGCATATGATGTATATACAGTGCTTAACAGTGTCATAATGAATTTCATTTCAGAATAAGACAAGAAATATTCACACATATCTTCATGGTAAATATACAATTGATTTTTCTCATTTATAAAGTATTTAAGTCATTTCCCAGAGTTATCAGAAGCTAAGAAAAAAGGCCCAAATTCATTTCTCAATTCTCTATTGCACAAATTTACAATAGCATATTATAAGGAGGAAGCCAAAAGAAGAAACCAAAAATGAAATAAAGCAAATTATAATCAAGTAATAAAGTGTAAAAAAATCAACCTATAAAAGGACAGTAATTGAATAGATCCAATCCATCTTCCAAATTTTCTTCCTTAGCAATCCATAAAATTTCTATTGTATTTATGCCATAATCTCCATCTTTCCATGCAGGTTCTCCCTGGAACCTTGTAAGTTCATGCACTAAGTCCATCTAGGTTCCTCCCAGACTTTGCTTGTGACCACTACTTTCACCACTTTTGTAAACCTTCCAAACCGTGTCCTTGGAGACTGCTTCATTCAATATAAGGCCTATTTTAATTGGCTTACTTTCTTTAAGCTTTCCATGTAAGAAAGAGTTCTTCACATCAAATTGTTGTAGGCCCCAATCAAACTGAATGAATAATGAGGTTAGAACTCTTCAGTGTTCATCTTGGCCACAGGAGGAAAGGTCTCATGGTAGTTAACTCCATAAGTTTGTGTCTAACCCTTCAGCCACCAGCCTAGCTTTATATCTCTCAAGGGATACATTTAGCTTGTACTTCATCGTAATCACCCATTACAACCAACCAGATTTGCCAACCCATTGGCAGCTCAACGATATTATTCTTCTCAAGAGCTTCCATCTTGACTCCTATTCCTTCCTTCCATTCCTTATTCTCTAGTCCCTCTGAATCAGATTTAGCGATAGATATGGAGCTGGGTTGCACAGGATTTATGACAAACATATTCTTTCCACGTATACACTTCCAATGGCTTTAGGGAACTGAAATTCAATTCTTTGGAAGGTGGACCAGAAGGACTTGAACTGGGAATAGAATTTTGCTCACTAGGTTCAGCTAATTCAGAAATATTTGAAGAGTTTCCTTGATAGGAAGAACAGTCAAGTCGGTGTAAGTCCTCATCTTCATGTCCTCCTTTGCTCAAGAACTCCCCTTATGTAGGAGCACGAGAAAAATAACTTTCATTCCCAACTTTAACATCAGCAGTTACATACATGGAGGGTGAATGATAAAAAATATGTATCCCTTCTGAGCGTGGGAATAGCCTATAAAGACACTTTATAGCATGAGGGTCAAGTTTTCCACAAATAGGTGAGTTAACATGAACAAAGGAAACACAACAAAATACCGTTGGAGCTAACCTAGTTGAAGGATTGAAGTTGGGCGAGAATTCTAAGAGGAGTTCCGTAGGACTTTTGACCCCGAAACTCTCAAAGGTAGCTGAATAATTAGTTGGGCAGAAATAAGGACCGCCTCACCCAAAAGGATTTAGGCAAATGATTTTGGAAAAGAAGTGCTCTGGCAAAAGCAAGGAGGTGGTCATTGTTTCCTCTCAGCCACCCCATTTTGCTAGAGCGTGTAAACAAAGGAAGATTCATGAATGATTCGCTCCATTTGGAATTAAGAAGCAAGGGTCTTTGGAATTGCAGCATTTTCACTACACTTCACCTAGATGCATCTTTACTTCCCAATGAAGCTCTTCAAAATTGCAGCATATTCACTACACTTCTTCTCAATACATCTATACTGATCAAACTCCCGCCACAAGTTTTTCTAGGTATTTGCATATTCTGCAATAACTTGACCTCCTGGTTTAGTAGATGAAGTCTTGATTTCAATTTCATACACTTGTGCTGCATCTACGGCCTAGGAATGTGTCATGTTGCTTCCAAGATACCCTTAGCAAGGAACGTAGCATTATCACTAATATCTGGAAGCATTGAGTTCAAGACCAATGAATAACTAAGGAATCTCTTCATCCCAAACCTCAAACTTGGGATTTCCCACTTTAGGTCCCACTTCAACGAGATGTTTGGTCTTTCCTTCACCCTTACAGAATGCCCGCACAAGATCACTTTAGGTAGTTCTTCCCACTAAGTTTGTATGTTGTTTGAATATTCAGCCATTCTCCTGTTGGCTTCTTATTTCCATCGTCAGATTGACTTATGATTCCAGACATGGTGGAGGAGTTTGATGATTAATTCAATGGTAAAGGCCGAAAAGGGAAAAAAACAATAGAGAGGTACGACAATTAAAGGCCGGCAATAAGTAGTGGAGTAGTAGTAACAATGGAAGCTGGCGAGTAGTGGAATAGCAGCAAAAATGGAGGATGGCAAGCAGTGTAGTGACAATCGAGATTGGCTAGCTCGGATACCATGAGAGAAAAAAATGTTCAATGCCTTTCACAAGTCTCTATTTTACATATTTACAACAGCATAATATAAAGAGAAGTCAGAATAAAGAAAGAAAAATGGAAATAAAGCTAATAGCAAAGTAATAAAGTGTAGAATAAAATCAACTTATAAAAGGACAGTAATTGAATGAGATCCAACCCATCTTCCAAAATTTTTTCTTTGGCAATCCAGGAAATTTCTAGTGTATTCATGTAATAATTTCCATTTTTCGATGTTGATTTCATCTCCCTCGAACCTTCTAGGTTCAGAATTTCAAGGAACCTTCTAGGGCACGCCCCTTGTCCATCCAATGCTCGTTCAGTAGGACATGGGTCCAAGCCAACAAATGCCAGAACTCACTTTTCTGCCAATTCCAACCATTACTTACATCAAACTAAGTAGGCCTCATATTTTTCTTAGAGTGGTCCGTGTTTTCCAATTATTTCCTATCATGAGAACAACAAATTTCAATGGACACAGCAACCACTAGGATACTGGTAATTCAGGAAAAGGGTTATGAAAAAGTGAGCAAAATTTCTCATTTATCGTTTTTCCAAATCTTTATTATTGAGAATAAAAAAAAAAGCTCTTTATAATTGGTAGTTTCAAAAAAATGTTTCTACGTCTGGTATTTGTCATTGACATTAACGGACTTCTACATGAGAGACATATGGCCAGATCTGAAATACCCAGGACTAATCATCATCAAAGCTAACCTTAAAGTACTGTTATTTTTACACTGCAAATTATACATATAGGTACCTTCTCCAAAGTAAAATCCTGCATTTTATTGCAGAGACCATCAAGAAGCTTAGTAATTCTTAGCTCACTGTCCCTGGCACCATAGATAAGAGTACCAATATTTAGCATGCAGTAAGAAAATTAAGGAGAAGAAATGAACAAAATGTCATACTTTAGGAGCATCTATAAGAACGTATGATATCTAAAAGCATGAATAAGGTAACTTGGAAAAATGAGGAATCCTACCATAACATTTCCAGCTTCCCAAAAAACTTCCAAAAGCCACTATGAACCCTCGACATCTTTTAGAACACAGAACCAATGTATGAAAGAAACCAACACTAAAGGAACTTTAGCATAACACAGTCCAAGCTAAAGAATACCATTGAATAAGGAGGCATAGTTCTACAGAATATTTTCCACCAAGGATGTTCTTGAAGCAATTCCGCAAAGTGAAGAGTATGTGTTGGACGCCGTTTTACTTAATGGTTCAGATTATTTGACCTTTAGGATGGATTCCAACTATGATATCTACTAATCAGCAATTCAAAGACTCATCTTTATCTTGCAGTGCCATGTGGCTGACCATTTTTTATGCAATTTTGAAACATAAAGAAGGATGAAGACTATATTTCTCTCGTTGTTCATAATTAGTATTACATGGTACATACAGGAAGAGGTTGAACAACCAATCTCCTAATGCTGGAAATTACATTCCTCAAATCAGAGGGAAAAAAGAAAAAGAACACTATCAGGATCCCTTATTTAGTGCTAAAAAAATAAAACATAAAAGGAAATAACATTTATTCTAATTCCTAATGAAATAACCTAAACTTTTGGGACCTGAATAACATTTCCAACGCTCCCCTTCAAGCTGATGACTAGATATCAAACATTCCCAGCTTGCTCACACACAAATCAGACCCTGCTTTGGACAAACATTCATAAGAAAATTGCTTCTTGAAACTTGGTAGAAATATAGGATAAACTTATAGTTTCATTTTCTATTTCAGCCTCAGTAAAATTCCAGTCAATTCTAACATCATTCTGTCATGCTGAACTGGGTTACTGACTACATTGATTGTTGATTTACTTTTGCTAATCAGCTTCACGTGACCAGTCAAAGGCATCAAACTCTGTATCTAGATGAGCTCACATGTTCCTAGTGTTATGGCTCTAAATTTGGCTTTTACACTACTTTAGGCTACTACATATTGTTCTTTACTATGCCAAGTAACTGGACTTCCCCGGACCTTTGTGCAGCACCAATTTGTAGACTTCCCATCCTTCAACAGTCCCTGTCCAATTTGCATCTGAGTATCCAACTACATCCCAGATAATTGGGTTTCTCAAATAGTAAACCTTTTCATTTGAGGTATCTCAAACTGATTTACTACATCCAAATGCCCCTGTTGGCATGCATGAATTGGCAGATAATCCCTATACTGAAGGCAATGTCTAGCCTTGTAAGGGATAAGTAAAACAGTTTGTCCATTAGATGTTGGTAGTTATCTCAATTCACTGGTGGATCTCCCACGAGTAACTTTGCTTTCAATTACATTCCAGAGGCGTTTCGGATGGTCAGTACCCAAGCTTACCGATTTCTTTGAGCAAATCTAGTGTATACTTTCATTGTGAGATAACAATTCGAGAAGTTATTGGGTTCGGACGGCGCACCGTCCGGAACCCAATCAGAGGACGTCACGTGTGCCATACAGCTGGGTCCGGGCACACGTGGCGCCCCCTGATTGGGCGTCCGAACGGTGCGCGCGGCGCACCCAATAATTTTTCTAACTATTCAGTTTCTACTTGTAATTTCCATGCCAGAAAATATTTGAGGGCTCCTAGACATGTCACTTTGAATTTGGCTTGATGTTTCCTCTAGAAATTCTCAATCTCTGGCCTATCATATCCTATAATCACAGTAATTATATTTTTTTTCCTCCTAAAATTCTTCTTCATGTTTCTTTCACATCTCAATCGAGCCTATGTCGTAGAAATAATAGGACTTTGCTCTTTCTTGTTTTATTTATTTACTTAGTCAGCTAGAGACTTGGAGAAAGAAGGGTATGAATCCACTTTGATTAGATCAATATATATGAGTTCATATTACAGTAATTATATTATTCATCAATTTTATCTCGTTTGCATCAATTTAATTGGGCTAGATTGAAACCAAACTTGATCTACTAATATATATTTAAACTCTCACTCATTTAGATATTGGTGATAGGTTAGGAAGAAAACGAAAAATTTTATAATATTATTCTAAATTTAAAATTTCTTTAAATTAGATAGTTGTTGAAACATATTTTCCCTTTTTTATTTTTTTTTATTTTTAAAGTTGAATTATTATCAATATTGCATTTAGCTATATCAAAAACGTTTGAGAATATAAAAGTGTAATTAATTTTAAGAAAGCTAAAAAAATATTTTTGAAATTTATATCAACAAAATATATAAGTTATTCTGGTATACAATATAAGATATATCTTAAAAATGAAAACACAACACATTATATATATGCATATATATATACACAAAACTATCGTATTTTTACATATTCGTATCCTACTTTTTTTAAATATTGTATTGACGTATCTATATCGTATTGTACTATATCAGTATCATCGTATTATACCCATATATCATAGTTTAAAACTTGAGTAGCAATAGGCTCAATTTAAAACTAATTTGGTAAGGTCATATGTGTAGAAACAAAGGTCTCAATGTTTGCCTCCTTGAGTATCATTCTCTCCCGAGAGAGAAACCGGGGAATAAAAGAATTGACATTCAATAAAGGAAACAACACATCAGACAAAAAGGCATATTAAAGAAGCATGGTGGCATTTGTAACCTTTTGTGTTGGTGGATAAGCAAGGAAGCCATTCTTTACCATAATGAGGTTGGAGATTATAAACAAAGACTACGCACCAAATACATGTAATTGGATGGAATTATGTACTTGAGAAGAGGAAATTTGGACATTGTTGAACTTTGGATGGGAACCACTAATAAAGAAAGAATGCCTTCACCCAATAACATAGTAGTATGATTAGCAAACATGATAGACCTTACAACTTCAAATAGGTGATAATTTTTTCTTACTACAACCCCACATTTTATTGGGGAGTACACGCACAAGCTTTAGTGAAGTATACCATGCTGTTCAAGACATTCGTTCAGCGCATAAGAGAAATATTCCCTCAATTGACCTATAGGGAGAATGTGAGTAGAAGACTGAAAGACATTGGTAATGAATTTATGGAATTGTTCAAAAATGGCGATCACTTTGGATTTTAATTCATTAGGTAAATTAAGCAGACCAAGGATGATCATCTAAAACGGAAAAAACCAACATCCTCCAATTAGATTAGGCAATCTAGATGAAACCCATACATCTCTATGAAAAAAATGAAATGAATTCATTTTTTTAAGTAAAATGCAATGAATTTGATGGTTTATTGCTTAGTAAAAAGTAAAGACAAAACTATAACAATGAAGAACTAAGGATACAACTATTTCATGCAAAAAAAAGCTCAAATGCCTAAGGCCCTATTTAGCGTGAGGACTAAAATCAGGACCAAAATAGTACTAGTTTAAAAAACAATAATAATAAATAAATAAATTTTTATTATATTCTACATAAATTTTAATATAAAAAATATTATTTTATTTCACATACTCAATCATTTTTAATAAAACTATCAACTTTATTTCACATTCTAGATCAAAATACTCAATTCTTATTATTATTATTTTTTAAACTAATATTATTTGGTCTTGATTTTGATCCTCGCACCAAACAGGGTCAAGTCTATTATACCAAAGTTTCATACTTTAATCTAAAAAAAGCCTTCAATTTAAAAAGAAAGTTGACACTAGATAGATAATAGAGACAACTGTACTCCACAACATTGTCCATCATCATCCGATGACAAATCCTAAAAATCTGCAACAAAAAGCAAAAAGTTATGAAACAATTGGCCAGTTTGAGAGGTAGGACAAATTAGCTTCAACCTTTCCAAAGACGATTCTCATAAGTGAATCCACCGGACATTTTTCTATCAAATGAAGCCAAATTAAAAAAATGACTTTCAAGCTATATTAAAGCTATGAACCCAAAACCATCCAAACGTTTCAAGCCGAGACGCTTCACTTATCCAAAGCAGCTTCAAGATCTAAATCAAATTCTATTTATTTTGAACTTGAAAACACTAATCAAGCCCTTAACATCATTAATAATCTTACCCACAGGTAGCAAATTGCATTTTAACTCCGGAACATAAAGCAAAAAATTAAACTTTAAACCAGATATTTCCATATGTCCACATAGCATTGCACATTGATCCATCTACTACAGTGATTCCAATACTCTCCTAACAAGGCTTATAATATATAAATCCTATTGTAGAGTCAGACATGTGATCGGATTCAACCTTGCCAGTCATCCAAGTACCATGCGAACCTTTACAAGATAGAAAGGATGAAACAAACCTTGTGTTACTTTTTCAGTTGTAAGGGGAGCTGAACTTGATTAGGTAGGCATTGACTCTTTATTGGCCTTTGAGAAGTTAGCAAGAAGACTGTGACATCCCGAAATTTGAATTAAGGTTTAATTGGATTGAAAATGAAGGATTTTGGACCTGAAAATAATATTTCGGACCTATTTATAAAAAAAAATAAAAACAAGAGGACTAAATTGCAATTTTTCATTAAATGGGATAAGGACAACAGCAAAACCACCTTGGCCCGCCCTTTTTCCTGTGTTGCGTGCGCTTGGGGAGAGAAAAAGTATCTCTCTCTCCCTCTCGTTTTTTTCTCTGCTGCACGCACCTCTGTCCGCGTCTGCCCGTTCTGCCGAGTCCAAAGAAGCAGCGGCTGCAGCTGCCGCAAGCTCCAACAGCAGGAGAAGGAGAAGAAGAAGAAAAAGGAGAAGAAGGAAGAGGAAGAAAGGAAAGTTAGTGAGAATTTTTGAGCATTATTTAACGGTATAATCGGTAGGTAATTCTTTCCCTAAAGTTGATGTTGAATTATTATTAAGTGTGAATATAATTTAATGTTACGAGAATAAGAAATTATGTTATTATGCTATGTATGCTATTAATTGAACAAGAGAATGAGTGTGATTTGCTTGTCTGTAAGGTGATGTACTGATGAATTTTTATATACCAAGAACCAACGAGAGCGGAAAGTTTCCTATATATATATTGTGTTGGTGTCCTAAAGTAGAATCTCCGATGCAAGATGCGACTACTGTCAAGACTTCTAGAATAAAAAGCTATAGGAACTTTTGTTAGGCTTCTAGGTGAAAGGGTATGAATAGATCCACATCACTAAACAGAATAATATTATGTTATGACGAAATAAAGTGAGTTTAATGATAAGATAAATTATGATGATAATTTTAATGTAAGGCATGTGCAAATTTATTTATGATGATAATTATCTATTTATCTGCATGAATGTCAAGAGCATGATGATGTGTATTTATAGCACATTTGAGTTGTTTACCAAATTTAAAGGCAAAATGTGACTTGCAGACTTGAAACAACTAAATGTGATTATAAAGATATTTTTAAGATCGACAACGAATTAAAAAGAGTTTCTTATCGCGTTTATATCCTTGCCTATACTCGAGCCATGCCATGTGATGTGATAACCTATCAAATATTGGAGATGGCTGCTAAGATGTGTAAACAACCTGTCACTACATGGGATGGTTGTATATATTATGTGGCACTCCTTCATATGTGGGGTATAGGAGTTGCCAAGGATCCTATGTATATGAGATGATGAAAAAGAAGAAGTTGTGACATAATCCAAAAAATTGAGGTCTGAAAAATAAAAGTATAAAGAATAAAAAGAATTTGCAGTGTATTATTACTATTGCATAATTTCACTTGTATCATTTTATTATGACATCTGAGCATATTTTAAACAATCATGTTTTACATTGGATATTGTTTTACCTACTGAGTTTGTATTAACAGACTCCTGCCATTTTTGGTGGCAGATATGGCATAAGAAGGATCACGAACATGGTGTGAGGTATCACAGGTTGCAGCAGGAAATGTGGATGTTTAAATGATATCAGATTAAAGTTTAGGTTTTGACGCCTCAGTTACTGGTAGCTCGGGCCGGTGTAAAGGGCGGTCGGGTACCGACAGCCGGGACATCATAAAGACCTAGGTGTTCTGCTGTAAACGATTGTAGTCGTGGCTATTGGCTTACCACGAATATCATAGCATGGATCCTTTGTGTAGTACGCCTTACAATGAAGTCACCATAGCTGCTTATCCTCACCACTCTAAGCCTTTGAATCCTTCCCTTTGCTGCGAGTTGTTGTGAATGGGAAAGTATGAGATGCAATTTCGATAGCTACATTTAAACAGGTTCAGAACATCACTTTCTCTCTTTATACTCCCCTCATGTCATATTACAACAAATACTTCTTTCGTTATAGGAGAGGTCCTGTGTTGAGAATACACCCACAAAACATCAAGGTTCATGGGTAAACCTTCTCAAAAATAAAAAATTCATTCATTTTCCATCATTTTTCTATACATAACTCCAACAAGGAATTTCCGCATTACATTATATAACAAACCTATCTCTTGCTGCAACTCCAAGAAATAAAACATATTTAATATATGTAGCACTTGTCAAATATTTCGAAAAGTGACATAAATCTTGAAGCTTTACGAGACGTTCAAATCACGATACATCCCCCTTGCTGCATTCCAGATTTCTTGTCATTTGATAAAAAAAAAGTACAGTCATGCAATATTGGGCTATGTCAAACTAATCAACCACACAACTACGATAGAGTTCTCTACCCACCAAGTATTGTATGTTACGTAGTTCCCTTCACACATCATATAGGCCATCAAGTAACCCACCTTTCCGTTGCCCCTAACCACTAACAAAATTGACTAGTCCACTTCTCGAAAGTTTCTATTGTTTAGCCTATGTAGTGTACTTTCAAAAGGAGGATTTTCAAAATGTAAGGTACCAACAACACAAGGATTTGAAATAAATGTAACTACAAAGGATTATGTTTTAAATGAATCAAGTGTTGAAATTGCCATCAAAAGTGTCACGCTCACCATCGAAAGTTGGAAAGTCCATGACTCTCATAACATGAAGGTGAGAGAAGAATGAAGAGTACATTTCTCCAAATTTTCGTCATTACTATTACATGCTAAACATGTAGGAAGAGATTGAAGAACCAATCTCCTATTTTTGGACAGTGGGATCCCTCAAAATCATGAAACAATAATAAAGAAAAGGATACTACAATAATAACAAAGGAAAAAAATGGAAACTACAATTATTATTACATGGTGCATGTGGGAAGTGATTGAACAACCAATCTCTTATTTTTGGAAAGTAGGAACCCCCAAGTCAGGGAAACAAAAATAAAGGAAAAAAAACAACCATAATCACAAAGAAAAAATGTAAAGTGCCAGGATCCCTTATTTAGGGCCAACTAAAAAGAATATAAAAATAAAAAATAATTATTCTGATTTCTATGAAATTTTTTATAATTGTGAAATCTAAATATTGTTACCAGATTTAAGTGCATCTTAAAGACTATATATTATTTTATGATAACAGTGTCTGAATGCCCTACACTATAATGTATGGACACTTCAAAAACCTACACTGTGTCCATGTCAGACACACGAACACACAGAGACACCATGTCGGACAGACCACATGGCATGTTCTAATAAAATAATATTAAAAAAAAAAAAACTAAAAAACACTTCTTAGACATGCGAGAACACTACGGGACTCCTTAGGGCACTTTTAAAATGCAGAACACTTTGAGGCACAAGATACTTCTGTGACAAATATATGATAGAATTGAATACATTTAATATTAATGCTAAATTTATTTATGAATATTATATTTTTTAATAAAATTTATGAATACATCTACCTCCTCTTTATTCTTTTTATTAATATTTAAATTTTAAATATTTAAATTTTATCTGATAAAATTAAAACTTATCTTTTATTATTATTAAAATTTTACCTAATATGAGTTAAAATTCTAAGCTAACCAACCTAAATCAAATTTCTTCCTCCCTTGTTGCCCTTGAGCCTCACGAAAAATGAATTAATTGCAAAAAATTTAGATGATCTTTATTTTTTTCTCATCCTCAACACCGAGAGCTCTTACTTTCTCTTATGATCGTGGTCACTATAATTTCCCTAACAAATAAAATTATATTTTCTCTTATTCTCCTACGTACTTTGTAAAGTGAACCATAAATTTACATCTCAAATCTCTTCAATACTGACATCTATTTTCAAGTTCTCATCTTGATACTATAAGACTTCAGCACTACTCATAAGTTATTTATACTTAAAAATTTAAAATTTATTCTATATTTTATGTATTTTTTTAATTATCAATTATTAATTTTATTATTATTGTATTTCACGTGTTATGTCGTGTCTGTATCCTATGTTTTAAAAAAATATTGGGTCGCCTTATCACGTCGTGTCCCCAGATCCTCATGTAGTATTTGTGCTTCATAGGCCGTATAAAGAAGGTACTAATCATCACAAAATCATACCAAAATACACTAATACAAGTATTATAATAGCTGAAACTTGTGAATCAAAACTAGTTAAGCCTTTTAGGATTTATCCTCCTGATAATAATTAGGTTCCCACGTTTTACCCTTGCCAAATTATTCCCACTAATCATTTTCTACTAGACCAAAACTCTCTTCCTTATCTTCTTCTCTTTAGTTCAGGAAGAAAATAATGAAAGAATTGTCAGAACTGGATAGAAGATGGGGCTAAGGAGTAAAGAGGCTCCCTTGTCTAGCATATTACCATTGAGAGTAGGTTTTAATGGGAGAAAGACAGAGATATGGAGCTAGAGAGAGAAATGGCAACAAAAATGATGTTTTTTTCTTCCAATGCAATATACATCAACACGAGATACTTCAAAAAAAAAAACACGAGATACTTTCTTTACAAAAATAAATGGAACCGCTGTAATTCCAAACATCAAAATTAAAGAGCAAGACCAAGACTTTTTATTCATGAATGAGAGGGGGGTCCAAGATGGTTTCCTTTTGGCTTTCCCTGCTATGGCAACCTATCACATTAAGGAGGATGTAGTGGTTCACCTCCACCCCAAATCACCAAATGTTTATTGGGTTAGGTCAACCCAACTAAGTACCAGGTGATCGAGTTGGCTTGACCTGACTCAACCCTTAGGAATTTTCACTATAGCGCCTCAACCACATGGATGGTTAGGTTGGTCCATTCCATAGTCCCTCTCCTATTTGTGATAAGCTTGGAATATTGAACTAAAAAGAAAAAACACAATTTGTAGTGTCAATATACAGTGACCAGACATGGTATATCTTACCCAGCTTAGATCATTAGTAATGTTACCACAGACTTACATCCACTCATTCTTTTCAGCAGTAAAAAAAAAAACCAAGACAAGCAAATAACCCAAGAACTACCATCACCACCACCTAAAAGGAGTTAACAAATTAATTAAGAAAAAGGGTCACAATCATCAACCATCTATGCAAGAGCAATAACTGTGAAATGTTATGGTAAAGGTCACGCAATAGAAGTCTCCACCACATGATATAAAGTGTACGGTTGGAAACTTCACAATTTGTCAAGGATATCTATACTTCAATAATGGTGGGAGCTTACAGGAAAGAGTGTGTGTTTCTCCTGCTAATTTGCATTTCCATCTGAAAGTTCAGTAGAAAAATGAAAGGACAAGGCGGGTTCCGGAAGGACGTGCAAAGGGAAATAGGTGGGTGGTCCACTCCAATAGGAACACAAACAGGCTAGAGTTTGGGAGCTCGTCTCCAAAGGGGAATTTGACAAGCACAACTGTTGCCAAGTCCCAAGTAGGGATCTAAATAGATAGGGTAATGCCTCCACAAGTTTCTCACCAAATGCATGAAGGAAATGGACAATGGCAACTGATGGGGACACCTTATGGCATATTTTTGGTCCCTTGCATATCCATTTGATGTTGATTGAAGAATCAATATGGGTTGATTTTATTTGATTAAAAATTATGAAATTAGTTCATTGCTGATTTGATTTGATTCTAGACAAAGTTGGAAGATAAGATATTCACCATAGTTTTTCATTTTTTTTATTTTTCTTTATCAAGCATAATTGTAACTGACATTTCATTTTCTGCATTTATTTTATACTTTCTATTCCATATTTTGAGATCTCTGTAAATAGAGATTGCCTTGCAACGCACGTGACCATTCACTAGTACTTACAAAAGCATGAACCTAAGTGGAAATGGAAATGTCCATGATCGAATGAATCAAGAAATCAAACAATGACCTATTTCCATAACAATGAGCACAAGAAAACCAAAGCTAATAATGCAAAAAATACTAAGATAGGATGTGGATCTCTCACAATGACAGTTAACATCATCCAGAATCAAATTGCACTAAAAGTCAAGTTTTCATTTATCAAAGATCATCTGAAATTTTAACTATAGATTCTATTTTTAAAGGTGTTAAAGATAACCAATGTGAGACTAAACAAACTCAATAAATAAATAAAAGTGGCGTTAACTAATTCTAATTAGAAGAAAGTATGAATTATTTAAATATAAATATACATGATGTAGAAAAGATAAATAAATAAGTCCTCAAAAATACCTAGAATCAATGAGATTTCCTTCACTTCGACCTTTGGAATCCAAACTTTGTCCATGATTTGCAGGATACTTGTAAGAAAATGTGAGACAGACACATTAATACTAACCTTAGACATGCAAAACTAGTCAAATTACATGTAAAGGATGTGCTAATAAAAAACATTGATTGAAATTATTAAGTAGCATAATGCAACATGCTTGGTAAAGGCACAAACAGAAAAGAAGGAACACAATCACTCAAAGTTCAACTGAAAAGATACGACAAAGTTGCCAGCATTTTCATTAACTATTTCAATCTAGCATCTATCATAGCCAACAACTCTTACACAAGATATTGTCATTCTTTCCAATTTTCAGTTAACTGACACTTAGTTTGGGTGACAAAAAGATCAGTATTTTCTTTTTCACCAGATAACCATGACAAATATTGTAGTGCCCAAGTTTTAGCAATTTCAGGAAATTTGGATTAAGACACTTATCCGTTTATCAAGATATTGAATTAACAGAAAAGAAATTTCCAGTCAATTCAAATAAATATATTGCCCTTTCAAATCATAGTTGTGAAGCATTTGCTATTTGGCCTAGATCCTAGAGTACTGCACTAATTCTCTGAATTTTCAATGCTTTCTGCAAAGAAAATTGAAACCTTTCGCTGCTCTGGACATATAAGTATCCTCATGAAATTCATTTCCACACTTTATTGGTTGCATTGAATTTGTTTTAACATTACCAGTTGGCTTTTCTGAAATTTTTCTACATTGAAAAGAGTAAAATAACATGTTTTCTTCATGTGATTTTTAACACTTTTCATGTGTTTTCTTCCAAGACCAAAAAACAAATCTTTACATCACATTACTGCATATACGGCAATCACAAATGAAACAAGCTTAATAACCACTTACTACACATTGCTCGCAAATTTGTCGAACCAATGCAATTTTAAGGAGCAAGTAACTCAAATTGGAAACACTAATAATTAGGAAACTCTACATAAGACCCATGCTGATTATCAGGAGAAAGCTCATATTGCATTCAAATTAGTCTCATCAAACCTCTAAATATGCTCAATTAAATATTAAACTCAGCTCAAGGCCGAATGAATATTAATAAACACTTGAACAATATTGGTAGCTTTCTTAAGCTTGACTACATTCCAGATTGGATAACCAAGAAAAGATTATAATATGAAATACGCACTCAGTTCATCTCATGAAGCACATTTATATACCCCTGCTTTTAAAATTATTTGTTAAGTGATATTCTGCTTCCATGATTCAAAAATCCATTTCATTGCTAATAAGTAAAATATATTAGGATTCAAAAAGTTTTTATTTTTAACAATTCAAGTATTTCATGTGTTAATCATCAGGCATTTGGGAAAGTAATTTATTTACATTTACAAATAATCACTAGCTCAAGATTTCAATTGATCATGTTCACAAGGCTCATGAAAGCTTCAATATCATAAAAATATGCACTAGGAATTGACTATGTTTGCATTTTACTCAAATGGAAATTGCTGAGATGATAAAACAATAAGAATCCTTACATTAGAAAGCTCAATCTCTATCTCATCCTGCAAGGCATAAAAAAATAGGAAATTGTTAAGTTTCACCAACCACAAAAAACAAAATTCAGAATATTCATAAAATTAACTAAATAAAAAGTACTTTATAAGCCAAGAATATAAACAACAACGCAGGGGCTCATTGATGGAAATAGGGTCATGCTTCTTCCCCCATGCTACCAATCTAACTAGAAATAAATAAAAATAATATAAATATAGCAGCAGGAGCATAATCACTGTCATCATCAAGATTAATAGGCTTATCCTAATAAGGTCAATCTTAATTCTTCTTGTTATTCCTGTCACTAAACCTATAGGGTTAAAACAGTTTTTTTCAATTGAATCATTGTATATAACAATTTGGCTAAACCCATTTTCATCCTTTTGTTTCACAAAGAATGTCTGCACAATCTGTTATTGCGGATCTTTCACTCTACTTATACATGCCCATAACCAGTTACCTTAATTCTCTAATCTTATTTAAATCGATCTTACCTCTCACTCTAATATAATCTGGCTCTCTATCCCTACTGTCATACCAAATATCCATCTCAATTATCTCATTTCTTTATAACAAGCACTGTCCTAAAAGATATCTTTTGTTGTAGTTCTCAAATATCATTTTTACAAATTTAAAATCCACTGATCATCTACCTCTCTTGAAATCTGATTGCTAGACAAACGCAGAAGTCCAACCCGAGAACAAATGAAGTTAGAAACCCTACATTGAGCCATATGCAAATAACAGCACGTTCAGTTTCGCAATCTTTGTAAAGTTAGAGTACAGTTAAGCAGTACCATACAGAACCGGGTGACAAAGAGAAGGCAGGCTTAAAATATGTCTGACATCATATGCACTTGTAGAAACAGTTATAACTTTGCACGGTTATTATCCGCTAAAGTAAGTTATCTGCATCAATCAAACTCGATAGAAGAATATGAAAAGAAACCTCCTCGTTCAGCAAGCATTAACCCGTTCAGCAAAAAGACAAAGAATACCAGCCCGAATCCACACCGACATAATCCGATTTCCACGAGAAGAATATTAATATATTTTGTAATAACGAAAATGCTGTGCAGAATCATGCTTTTTACACAGTTCGAGAACAATTCAACGAAACCCTAAAAAATCTAGGTCAAAACATTGTCGAGCAAAAACCTCTCGCAAAAAACAAAAAGCCATTGAAAACCTAACCCATTGGCCGAAATCACAAAGCGGAGACAGACAGCGGAGAAAAAGAAGTACCGCAATTGCGTTACAAGCAGAGCACTTGTCTTCAATGGAAGAAACTGCTGACAGGTTCAGGAGAATGAGCAGAACACAAAGCACTGATCTGGACTTCATTACCCTAGTCGACTCCCTCTTCGAATCCATCTCAAGAGACGCACTTTCGATCCTCTAACACGGATCTAGTTTCCCCTCCCGAGCAAAAAGTATGGAAAGCGGAAAAAGCGCGAGGAGCCGAGGCCATGGCAGGCAGCCTGCTTCTAAATTCTAATTGAAAGGGCAACTGCTCGTAAGTCGGGAGCACGTGACATGAGAGCGTCGGGCGGAGGCTCCGCTTGATTCGAGTATTTTTCTTAATGTTTTAAATTTTTTTAATATTAAAAACTTATTTTAATATTTCATATAAAATAAAATTATTTTATTATAAAAAATTATCTTAAATGTGAAATAAAATAATTTTTTATTAAAATATATATATAATAAATAAAATAAATTTAAGTTTTAAAATTAAAATTCAGGTAAAACATACAATAAAATTAATTTTTAATATTTAAATTAATATATAATATAAAATATATATATAATATTAATAAAAATGTTTTTATGAAAAAATTTAATAACTTTTATAGCTCCATCAAATGAAATTAGTTTTCATTTTTCCTTAAAACAAAAAAAACAAGAGTTTTAACTTTTTTTAAAAAATTAAAAAGAAAAAAAAATTACGCTTTTTTTTAATACAATTATGAATTATTATATTATATCATGACAATAATCTGATCATCATTCCACGTTAAAATCTAGAATGTTTCATTCAAAGTCTTTTTTTTTTTTTTGATTTTTAAGTCCAATCCAATTTTAAAATCTTCTGTCGAAGTTGTACAAAATAGTATTATTATTATTATATATATATATGTATATATTTTTTATTTTTTATTTTTTATTTTTGCTAAACTGTGAAAAGTTATTGTCAAATCACACTTGTTTGACAAAAATGTTACGCTATATTACAATTGATGTTTGTAAAATAATTGAAAATATATAGTACTCATTTTATTTGGAGAGACACCTTTATTCTAGAAAAATAATATATATATTATTTATATGATATAAAATAAAATTTATTTATTATTAATATTTTACAGAAAATGTGCAATAATTTATGTTTCTTAATTTTACATTTTAAATTTCTAAAATTTTATTTTTTAAAATTTTAAAATTTTAATGCAAATTGAGTGCAGATATTAAAAGTATTATTTTATCGAAGATGCTAAAATAGATGTGTGGATAGAGAATTTTTTAAGGGTGGCAATTTGTACCCGTAACCGATTAACCCGCCCTGACCCGCCCCTAATGGGATGGGTATGGGTACTCAAATTTTACCCGCAACACCCGCCCCGCCCCGCCCCGTTATGAAATGGGGCGGATTCGGGTATGAATCATCTAGACCCGCCCCGCCCCATACCCGATTTAATAAACTTAAATCTGAAAATAGTTTCACTCAATGTGATTCGTAGAATGCATAAATTCCATGAGATGTGGCCTTATAAAAGAAAGTGTCTTTTGCCTCGACATGTTCCACCATACCTCACATTGCCCATCTATTGTGTCATTCTCACATGTTGATATAAAAATTACAACATAATGATAACTATTAAACAGTCAGTTAACTTAATTACTAATAACCAGAAAAATTTCATTTTTGTAAATGTGTATTCAAAGTTTTTCCACGAATTGAATTTGAGAATATCCTAAATAAAAATTCAAGTTTATATTGAAAACCAATCACAAATTTTAAACGAAAAGTTAAGAAAAGTGAACGCATTTTTGTTAGTAATAACCAGGCGAATCTTGGTTATCGAGGAAACGGGGCGGGGCGGGGCGGGTACGGGTTTATGAAAACTAGAAGCCGGGCAGAGCGAGGCGGAGCGAAAACGGGTATGAGGCGGATATATGTAATGAATAATATATAGCGGGTACTGATCATGAATCCAATAGCTAATTTTTACAACAATGTCTATAACTGAGTGGATAGAGAAGCCTGCTCTCTCTCTCTCCCTCTCTTCGACGCATGAGCTACAGGCAGAATAGGGGAGTTTGCAATGGCAACAGTGACAATCCAAGAGATAGAAGTGGGATGGAGCAAGGAAGGAGAGGGAGAGACTTCTACTTCCCCTAAAGGATCTTTGGCTATGCTCATGGTTACAGAAGAACCTTTCTAACGAAATTAAATCCCTGTGCCTCTTCACTTTTCTATTTATTTAATCTTTGCTCACTCTTTGCTCGACTTTCTCTCTTTCAAAGGCAGCTCGCAAGTACGGTCCGAAGAACCCACTTAGTTCTAGCTCGAGTGATTCACAAATGACAAGAAGTAACACCAGAAAACATAAGTTTAAAACAAAAAAATTTATTTACGTGACCAAACCAAACAGCAAATATATATTTCATAATATTTATACATATAATTGACAGAAGCAATATATCAGAAAGCTATATGGTGTTATCAAACAGATTTCATTATTCACATATAAGCCAATCTAATAGTTTCTCCAATAAAGTTTCTCACCCTATAAGATCCCTAAAGCCCCAACACACTCTTCCCCTAATGACATCAAACAGACTATTCTGTGTATTTCAGTTAACATCAAGCTAAAATGATACCTCTCTGAAGCACTATCAAAGTCACCTGCAGTTCGTTGTTAACTTCGGCGGGACAAACGGTGCCGGCTCCGGCAGCTAAACAGCTCGCGCCGTACAGTGAAAGTGCAGAACAATCAGAAATAGTAAGGGCAGATCCATGCTACGCAACACTGACGGTCTCGTCCGCAATTTCCTTGACAGCTTTACACCTGCAAGAATGGTCACTTCTGTGAAAGCTGAAACCACAGGATGGTTTAGTATGGCTAATGAGCTTGTAATTTTTACGTGTTATCGCTTACTTTCTTCGATTCCCATGAATCATTTTCATCAACCCAACAGTAGATCCTCTAATGAAATTAAATTTAGCATTAATCTTTATATTCTATTTGGACAAAATTGCATATTGTCTCCAAATAAATTGAAAATTTGTTGTCCACCAATTTGGAAAAAAATTAGCTGCTATTGAATGGACAGGTTAGCTTCCATGAAAAATGCATGTTAGTCATATGTAGTAAGTGCACAATAGCAATTTAAAAGCTTCTCTTCCCGATGACTTGAGAGCTAGCAAAACTTTCTTCTCCTGTGTAAGTTCCCGATGAAACCTTAAGGCGAGCGGTAAGCTAAACAAGCCGGTCAACATCACCCATCAAAACAAGCACTTTCTCATCTCAGATTCATTATTCTCACAAAATCCTTATCTTTCTATCCGTAAAGTGAAGTACAATTAACAATTTTTATGCTATTAAATATTTATGAATATAAAATGCATAGCTTTCGTGGTTATTTATAAATACTAATTTAAAACATAGATGATCTATAATCAACTGTAACGATTTATGTTTACACCAAGATTTGTAGATTAATATCAACCGTCAACATAGTAACATTGGTGCAAACTAAACATTCCTAATCAAGGGGCAGCAGGTTAGCCATCCTTTCTATAGGTAGCATGTCAAAAACTATGACATAGGCATTGGTCTACTCCCAAACTACTTCAAGTCTCTGCCCAACCCCGAGTGTAGCCCTCCAGCAGCCTGTGACTTCAGAATTAAATTGTCCAAGTCATATGCTAATCTCCACCACTTTACACATTAATACTACAGATTCCACAAAATGCACTAGCAATCTCCTCAGCGAATGTGGTGTACATCCTTAACAACCTTTCCCCTACTAGGCACAAAGAGTAGGCTAGCAGAGAGCTATTATGGTCAATTTCCCTATCAGGATAGGGAACATGCAGCTTCAATCACCAAACACCTCCAGCAAACTAGCAAGCCAAGTGTAGCTAATAAATAAGGCACTTCAAGGTTCTAACGACATCTTTCGAACTTTCCTCTAGATTTCCCACATCTCCTCCACTCATCTCTACAACCGAACAAGGAGAACACCCTAACATCAGGTAGCTCAGCCAAAACCATCTTTAACTCAAGTCTTATCAACATACATTGGCAGGAGAGTTTTTTTTCATTTCGCTTGGACTTTCACGTTGCAATCTCTTCTTGTGCAAATCAACAGCTCTACTAGCAACCTGGTATACATGTGTAACTCTAAACATCATAAAGGCATAAAAAGTATCAAAAATGATGTTAAGTCGACTATCGTGAGAGTCCCCTCTAACAATCCTGAGAATATCCACAATGAGTAGCAATGAATCCCCCTCCAACTAGAACCGATCAGCTGTGTCTGCACATTTTGGAGAAGCTTAGATTCTCTAATGCTCATGCCACCTCTGCCGCATAAACGGCATAAGTGTGCAATCTGATTCCCTAGGCGCTGAGGAAGGTATCATCTTGATCTCTGATCACCCCACCTGCACCTCCCTTACCATTTAGTTTTTTACAGAGTCGTCAAAGCTGACCTTAATCTAATTTGGAGGGGAATCCCACCAGGAAAAGGAGGGGTTACCAAAGCCATTGCAGCTGATAAAATTCTAGTTCCCCAAATTGGGCTCAGGCCTTTCATAGGCTTCATTTGACCGAATAAGCGCTGTTATGACTTCAGGCATCGAGTATGGTCTTCCACGGACTTTTTCATTACGTGCCATCCTAGTGTGGTAAAAGGCTGCAATGTCTCTTAAGAATAAGTATTGGCAAATATTCTTATCCAGAGATGAGCTTAATTCTTGATGTTCTACTTATTTAGCTTACTTGTTGATGTTGTACTTACTATGCAAACAATGTTACACTTATTTAATATTTATTGTTCACATCATACTATACTATTTTCTTAACAAGCGTTCATGCTTAATCGAAATTCAACTTATACATGTTATTTGCTTATATTATATTATCATGCTATCATTGTTATTATTATTAATTAACCTGTTTATTTAAAAGCTTTGCTAGTATACAGCCAATTGAGTTCATTCTAACGGACTCCTACCACTAACGTAGCAGGAAATGAAGCACTTGATCACAGGAACGAGGAGAATGCCAATCAAGTAAAGAGCTATTTTATGTCTATTTACTTAGACTTATTTGCTTATATGTTTAGTTCAGACTTTGCTAGATTGAGTTATTTGTTTACGTTTTCCAATTGTTCATTTCTAATTCGAGTTGTAGCATTGTGAACTCTTATAACAGTAACTGATCTATTTATTTTCCTTTCTTCTATTAATTCTATTCTCTTCTCCCTTAATTAATTTTTGTGTGATGAGCAAAGTCATCATAATTTAGCTTTCTTTGGTCCATGCTTATTTTGAAATAAGATATTATTTTATTAATATTTTAAATTTATCTGAAATTTCAATAATTTTATTTTATATTTAACACAAATTTCAACCTTAAAACTCAGCTTTATTTCACAATAACACAAATTCTAACATTAAAATAAATTTTATTTCACATCTTAAACATCTCTCAATAGTAAATAAATTTATTTTTCATTAAAACTATAAAATAAAATATTTTATCTTTCTGGCCCCAAAACAATTCTCCAACCAAATGAAACCTATACATTAAATACTGCTAAACTTAGATTTGACCTAAAAAAAGTTATGTAAGAACAGCAAATTCAAACAAAAGAGCCACAAACTTGCTGCCAATTTTACCTAAAGCATGACCATGGAGAATGACATGACACCAAAAATGTATAAAATAAGCTCATCGAACTTGTAAAACATTAAGCTACCTATTGCAGCATGAGCGGGATGCATAATTATGATTATTGCACTTATTGCACATCCAATCACCATCACGCCACTGTTTCGCCCTGATACCAAGGTTGAAGAAAACACAATTATTAAAAAGCAAAAACAAGCGCAAAAAGCAATCGCCATACAATTAACATAATTCAATAATCCTATATGAGTAGATGAAATAGCAAACAACAATGACCATGTAAATCACAAAATCTTCACTGAATAGTAAGTTCAAAAAGAATCATTCTGATAGAAACAAAATGCCCTAATTTTTTTGTTAGTAATTTGTTCACTATGTAGTTTGAAATGATTTTTAAGTAAAAAGTAAGTTGTTCTAAAATCATAATACGAAGATTGAAGACTATGATTAAAAAGGATGAAATTTATAAGAAAACAATGCTTCTTTCTAAAAAACAAAAGACCAAGGATTGAGAAATATGAGTTAAACTCTCCCATTCAAGAGGACAACTTCAAACGACTGAATAACTATATGCATATCTCTTTTTAAACTGATATTGGACTACAAATTTTGGGTAGGAAAAAACGCTTCAAACAATCTGGCAAGTTTTAAGTAATGCAAGTATATTCCAGTTAATTTTATTTGATTTTTCAAGCAATATAATCCGTAGACAAGTGACTAAGTATAATATAACCATAAAAATTTTATTAACAGTAAATGCATCCAATAATTCCATATCGAGTGCCTAAACACAAAATTTCAAATTATCTTAATTGTTCAGATGTCCCTAAAAGGAACATGGCTGACTAAAGTCAGATAGAGTAATTCAAAAAGTCAGGCCAAGTCAAGTCCAAAAAATCCATTGATCTTTGGGTCCTCCAGCTTCTCAATACTTCATCCTAATTCTACATTGAGAATGTCAACAGATCTCCTGATTGTCACAAAGTTTCCCTCCAAACTTACATCAAAGCCCTCCTTCTCTAGCAACCTCGTGAGTCACTGTTGTGCTAAGTCTCCACCAACTTTGTACTTGCCACCGATAAACTCACCGTGATTGATAGTGGAAACCTTTACTAATTAGACCTAGCCAATGGACATGGCAGAATCTCTTCAAACAACCAAAATTACTTATCCCTTTATTTAATTGCATTTAACTCTACCGCTCTTTACTAGTCAGGTTGGTTTTCTATTTCCTTGCTGGGCTAGACTAAGTACCAGATCTCCCTAGTCCAAACACACTCAACTCCTTCATCGCTCATCGTTGGACAACTTTTTCAAGATAACATTTTTTGGTGCCCACAAAAAGACGAAGACAGTGAGCAAGACGAGTGGTCAAGCTCATCCCACTAAAAACATGATAGCCAACAAAGTTGCCATCAACATGATCAAAAATGTCTTTTCTTCCGGTAGCCGAGTTCATTCCACAAGCACCGCCATATTACCACTGGGAATCGCAATGGCGCCTACATAGCTGAGAACCATGAGATGATCGCCTCTTTTACTCAACTTCTGGCAAACATAACCCCAACTTAGGTTAAAGCTACGGCCATTAAACCTACTACAGTACCTATGGCCCAAATTAAATCTATTACAGTATTTCGTTGTAACTATCAGAGTTCCATGACTAAAAGCAAGTGACACGAATTCCAATCTACACGGCACAAGTAATATTGTATCTGATTCCTACCATGCAAGCAACAAATCCCAAAGGACAGGAAGTGCCTCTTCTCAAGGCACAGGAGGCGCCAATTCTCCCTCAAGCATTGGTGGCAACAATCCATTGGGCACAAGTAGCACCAAATCTTCCTTTGACATCAGCACTACAAATTTCATAAGTGCAAGCAACGCCAAATCCTCTAACAAGATAGCTGGTGCCTCTCATTTTGAAACAGGTAACATAGTTCTCCCTCAAGCACAAAAAGAACTTCTCCATCATCCTCAAGCGCAGGATCCCAACAATTCAAATGTCAACTCCTTAGCTTCAACCCTAGGATTCAATTTTTTCCCCATAATCCACAATAATCCTAGACTTCCAAAACCAAGCAATATTAGTCCCCCAACAATGATGACTAGCAAATTCAGCTCATTCAAAAAATTGAAGTCATGGAAGACATCATCCCTCGACATTTAAGTCTACTTCCCAGCCAGGATCCCAACTCCCCAACATACAACCTCCAATCTACCGACCTAGTGTGCATCTTGCCCAACCCTAACTGATGTTTTAACCATTTACCGCAAACTAGGATAATGTTTCTCAAACTCAAGTTTGACGGTAAGGATAATGCTTAGCCTCACTGGGAAACCAATCAAAATGTTCTCGTCCCAGCCAACCTTAATACCCTAAGTTTGGACTACTACAAGGGAAAAATTGATGCACAGGAGCGTTCAACTACTGTAACTGCAACCACATTAACTTTGAAGGGTGTGCTTTACCTCATACATCCAGCTGCCCAACATACACATCTAATTGCATGAACATTTCAAATTGGAACTTAAGTTCCGCTTCCAAGGAACAACGAAGTTGGCACCATTTGATGAAACTATCTTTGTCAAGTAAAGATTGGGGAGAGTTTGAGATCATATGTTGACAACTTCAGCAGTAAGACAATGGAGAAAGAAGTGGTTCATCTAGTTGTCATGAATTATACCTTCAAACAAGGGCTCCTCAACGAAGATATGAAGGGCCTATAGCAACAACAACAAACCAAGCCTTTATCTCACTAGGTGGGGTCGACTAAATATGAAGGAGGACCTAACAAGATATAATTCTTAAACTTGTGTTGAACTACTGAGTCTTATGACGATGCAAACGCAAATCCCACCGAAGAAGCCAAATCCCCATCCCAATGCCAATCCAAAAAATTATTTCCCTTACCACAGCAATCGGCATGACTTGAAGGCCTCAACAAGCCATCGATGTTGGCAATTTTTGGAAGGAAAAAAGCTAAATAGTAACCCATCAAGGTCAACCACAATGGGGGAAGAAGAAAGCTCAAGGGACCGTAACACATGATGTGCCGAAATCATTAGCCCATCGCTAAGCCACCATCGAGAGGGTCATCAGTACAATCTCAAGGGCGAAAAGAAGAAAAGATATTGATATTGACATCTTATCAAGGAAAGCTATAGCTGTGGACCTCATTCTTTGAAAAAGGTATACCTGAGTGGGCGAACTCCTTTGATGATTCTATTGTCATCGATGTCAAGGATGATACTTTTGATGTCAACTCTCATGGACACACGTAGTTCTACTAACATTGTTTTTGTAAAAGCATTCTTGTAGAAAAAAAACTCTTTGAAGTGACTTTTCCAAGAGGATTACAAACATTCATATATTTTATTATTTTGTGATGTTCGATAGAATATTATTATTATTCTCTTTGTTATTATCTGTTTGATGTGCGACAAAAATATTGTTATTATTCTGTGTATGCTATCACTTTTAATTTTATAAGTAGGTCATTGTTCATATTTTCACCTACAAGAGATCAAAACCTCAAATTTCACTTTTCAGGGGATTGGTTTGCTAAAGCTTATTTGAAATGGGATAATTTAGTCTAAAAAAGAGTTTAGGACTCACTCTAAAATAATTAAGGTTAGTTGGTCAAACTATTAAAGTGAATTTTTTATATTAAAGTTTACGTATTGAAAATAAAAAATAAAAAAATTGTTTAATAAAATAATTGGAGGCCATTTTGGCCATGGTCATGGCCAAGATGACCTCCAACCAAACAGGGCCTAAGGGATAGAAGAGAGAGGAGAGAATGATTAAAGGGTTTCTTCCCGCATTTGCATCCAGCTCATCACCTGCTTCTTCCGTGTTCTTTGGCATCAGTTTGGAAGGGGAATTGAAAAGGAGAAGAGAACTAGTAGGAATTCCACTTGTATGGCTAATACTAGGAAGGCACTAGTATTATCAAGAGTAATAAATTGAAAACCTTAATATACAACCTAGTAATTTGAGTTAAATATGGGTAATTGCAGGGAGTTTTGAGTAGCACGTCAATGACTTAAAATCAATTTAGTTTGAGCATATTATTTTAGTTTGAGATTATAGAGTGTTGTCAAGATATCCAAGAACTCAAATGAAATTGATGCTAGCATCTTAGGAGTGTCGCTTTGTAACATTGTATGCATCATAATTCCTTCAACACATGGCACATTGGGATCAAGTTTATATGCGTTATGCTTATAGTTGGGTCTTTATATGAAGCTAGCAGGAATAGGTAATGATTCTCTTCTGATGAACTACTTCAGCTTATTCATTTTTCCTGCTAGAACTTTTGACTCTTATGTAGTTAAGCTTTCCATGGTTTATATTTGATAATGCTTAATTCTTCATTGATTACAAGTTGAAACCATGTTCTACACAATGATGTGTTATTTACAACATGCTTTAAGAGTTGCACTCTGAGTTGCATTAATTATTCATGCATATGCATTTGATATGATTGAGCCAAGCCCTGGGACTTGCGTAGTCAACCGAGGAGTCGACCAAGAGCAAGAATATGGGCTTGTAAAACTTTATTTGTTAATAAATTGCATACATGATTTAAAATGCAAAAAATGACAATAAATTGGATTTCTTATTGCATTTACATCCCTTCCATAAGTTGACTATGATCTTGTTTATGACAGTTTCTAACTGATCACAGGGGATGACCCCAAAAGAGATGTAAGGTTCACTACAGGTCACATGATGCGGACCTCTTGATTGATTCTAGTACAATGGTGTCCATTGGGTAGCCTATAAAGGGCTAGCCATGGGAGGTGATAAGCTTCAAAATATGTAAAAGGCAAATGAGTCATAAACCAAAAAACCATGCCCAAGTGATAAATTTGATAAAGGTAAAATGGGAAGCAAAACATTGATTTAAAGTTCCATCAAAGTATGTTGTTTTTTCTATTGCTTATATGATCTTGTTGTATACTGCTTATCATTTCTCGCTACTATGAGACACTATTTATGAACATGAAATCACATGCTTGCCTATTATTTAGTTTGTTAGTACTAATGTTTGCTCAACTTGGGTCCAATGGCTGGCATTTACTTTGACAGAAACTATCACAGTAGATGCTCATAGAAAGTGAAAGGTTGACCGAACAAGAAGACCTAGTTAGACATCACCTACTATGGAGCATGAGCTTTAGAAGCAATGAACTTACTATAAAGATGTAATAATTGGACTTTAAACTTTTGCTCACTGACTTATGACTTAGTTGATATTAGTTAAACATAGTGAGTTGTCTTATTTGGCAATCTTATCATTAGTTTTTTATTAATGAGTTAATGTGTATATATTCTTGTTTGGTCATCTTGGCTTGGCAACGAGTCCATTCAACAACTGAGATCCATTGCATAGGGCTTGACTACCTGGTTGGGGTTGTGATAATTGCATCACATAAGTTTTTCAAAGAGCATTTACTTTCGATGGGTTTTATCGACCTTCTTTCACCTTCAAAAATAGACTCAAAGTGACATATATGACTATCTCCACCGTCAACACCATACTCGCAAGGCCCACACTGAACATCCTTAGAATATTGACATCTACTTCACATCTTTATATTAAATTACCAAACCCATACGGAGCAGAAATGATTCAAAGTGATCAAGCATTGGATAAGAGCATACCAAATCTCAGAGCAAATGGTAGTAGAACTACCAAATATAAAGTTGTAAATGAGTCCGGGTTCGAGCAAGCTAATGCTAACTCGAACTCAAAATTTTTGAGTTCAACTCATCTTGAACATGAAATGATTTTGAGTCAAGCTAAATCAACTCAAAATTATTTGAGTTTGAGCCTTGAAATGGATTATATTTGCATATTTTTTAAATAGACATATACAACGAATAAAAATATAAAAATATAAATATCTGAATTCATATTTACATATTAACCAAAATTGTGCTTTTTAAGTTTATTAGCGTTTATATCGAACAAGTTAGCCTTGGCTCCAACACGACTCGAAATGACACTAAAGCTCGAGTAGTGGCTCAAAGCTCAACCTGAAATCATTTGAGTCAAGCTTAGGCAAAGCTCAAATTTGAGCAGGTTTTGAGTGAGCTTCGAGCGTCAAGTTATTTTTACAATCCTAACTAGATACAAGGGAGGAAACTGAAACCCTTAAGCCAAATAAGGGAGCTATTATGTACTACAACCATCGAATGGAGGGAATCCTCGCGTATTGTAACTATTCATCTTCTTTAAATAAAACTAAGATGACCCAAGTTAAGACCCTCCCTACATAAGTGTAATGATATTTTTTTTGGTCTCCAGAGGACATAGCAGGGATAGATATGAATGTAATTGAACATGATTGAACATCCACTTAATATTCTCTTTGACAAAAAGCCAATTAGTCAGAAGAAACGAATGTTCAAAGAATGTAACACTGTAATTCAAACCTAAGTTTTAAAGCAACTTGAAGTCTGCTTCGTCGAAGAAGTCAAATACCTTGAATAGCATGCCAACATTGTGATTGATTAAGAAGAACAATGGTAAATAACGTATCCGTGCAGATTTCAGAAATCTAAATGAAGCTTGCCCAAAGGATTCCTATCCCTTGCCTAGAATGGATGCTTTGGTAATTAGTACATAAAACCAAGGGGCTTGTAACCATGAGTTTCTTTGATGTCAAAATGATGGAAGATGTGGAGAAAATGGCTTTTATTATAGAGTTTGAAACTTTCTGTTGCAATGTCATGCCATTTGAGTTGAGGAATGCCAGTGCCACTTATCAAAATAAGGTGGATGCTTTCTCTAAAAAACAAAGGGGCAATAACCTCAGAGTTTATATGGATGATATCCATCCAAGTGCTTTTTCGTTGCAACGTTGAGAAAGTTCCTTAGTAACCTCTTGTCCGCAAGGGAGATTGAAACTAATCCCAATAAGACAACTTTCATCCTAACCATGTCATCTCCAAAGGCCAAAAATGATGTTTAACAACACACACATGGGGCTGTCATTCTAGGTTGTTTCATATCCAAAGCTAGTGACAAGTACTTACCTTTCTTCAAAGGCCTCTGTGGTAAAAGAGAACAAGGAATGGGCTACAGAGTGCACAAAAGCCTTCATTGCATTAAAGAGGAATCATATGATCGTCCTTGTTCCTATTCCACTAGAAAAGGGGGACAGTTCTTCTCTTGTACCTTGGTGCTTCTGACACTACCATATCTGTTGTTCTAATACGAGAAGACAAATACATAATATCTAGTGTTTCATATAAGCCATGCTTTTGAGACTCATAAAATAAGACATTCAACATTGGGAAAAATTAGACTTAGCCTTGATTACTGTTGAGAGGATGCTATGCCCTCACTTCTATGCCTACTCATTACTGATCAACCGCTTAGGTGAGTATTGCATTGTGCTGAGGTTTCGCGAAGGTTACTCAAAGTCTATTGAACTTGTTGTATTTGATGTTTCCTTTGTAAAAAAACAATCAGGACCCAGGCCCTCGATAGCTTTATTGCCGAAATGTATACTTTTGAACTTCCACCATCTATCGAATTTGGAAAGAAACCAGCTCCGTAGATGTTGCACGTTGAAGGTGCATTTGGAAAACCATATTAAGGAGTAGGCCATCCTCTCATTGACTCCACAAGTGTAACAGTTCAACAATCCATCAAATCTTCTTTGAAGCCATAAACAATCATGCTGAATAAAGCACTTATCACTAGTCTGGAGTTTGCTCAAAGCTTTGGTCTAAATCATCAGCAAGTGTACAATTGCTTATAGTCAACCAATTACTAGGTGGCACCTTTGAAGCTAAAAACAAAGTTATGAAGTAATACTTGTCCACATTAATCATCCAAGTCAAGTCAAAATTATGTCAGAGGCTCCCTCTCTAGTGACTATGTGATTCTCTATTGCACTCTCTGACCTTGTACTCACCTCCGACAAACTTACCTTGATTGATAATGGAACCCTTTGTTGGGTTGGCTTGACTGGTGAATGTCGGAGGCGCTTTCTGAAACATTTAAATCATTAGTCAACTTCTTTTTCTCTTTGAATCTTCTTTTAAGGGCTATGCTATGCTACGCACCAGATCTCCATGATCCGACCACGCATGGTTCCTTCATCACATCTTCGCCGAACCACTTATTTATGATAACATCGAGCAACCAGTCAAGCAGCCTTTTCACAAATAAGAAACCCTGAATTGTGAATGTGTTTTTGTACATAACATGTTTACATATATATAAGGAAAAGGCAACAGTTACATTCAAAGAAAAAAGCAACAGTGATATTAAAAGCCACAAAAACTTCCTTCGATATTCTTCAAAACCATGACTTTCATAATACTTAGACAGCAATAGAGACTATCAGATACTTCTTTGGACTATGTACATACTAATTTAACTTTGACTCGATAAGGTTTTGAATATAATTCACAAGTAAAATATTTCACACAGTTGAATAAAGAACATTTGAAGTTTCAATGAAAAATGAAATAATATTTAAGATTGCAAAAAATGTTAAATAGAACACAAGAAAAGAAAATGTGTGATTAGAAAATTATTTTCCAGGTTCCAAACGCCAAAGTTAAGTTAGTGAGTTGGTTGGTCACAAATATTTTAAGTAATGGCAGCCAAAGGTCTCCAAGTTAAAGATCGTGTTCCTGATTATTTTAGCATACAGATTACCCAAATTATGTTAGAACATAAGTTGTACAAATCCTTATCATGCTTATGAGTGAGTACACTAAAAACAAACAAGAACAAAGAATCAATCCCAAAAAAGTGAGGGTCAGCTACAAGGATTTCTCTCCTCCATTCAGCTCTATTTAACAGAACAATGATTCTGAGTGCAAATGTGTCAAAAGAACTTAAAATCCAGAAGTAGCCCTCAAGGCCAGAAGGTTGAGCTTAATGATTGGTGGGCAATATGCTAAAAAGCAATCAATATTTGTGCTCCAACTTCAGTAGAACATAAAGACTGATGCCACATTAGATTCAAATAGCAATGAAATGTCTGTCAGTACAACGATTCCAAAAGAAACAAGGCAAGCCCTCGCTAATAGCAGTCAGGAAGAGAGGGACAAAGAACGTGTGAGTGTGAGAGAAACAGATAGAAACGGACTTGAAAGCAAAGAACAGATTTTCTCAGAAGGAAAGATAACACATTTTCTTCTCAGAATTGCAGCCAAAGTAAATTTGTTGGAGTATGCATGTGATATGATCATTTCCTATTCATAACAGAAACAAGATTAAGCTGCTTTCTGATATTTACTTGACAACTACGGCAAATCAACAAATATTTAAATAATTTCATATGAAGAATTCCTTGATTACATGAAAGGAAGGATAAATTTCTTCAGTAGGATATATTCAAAATCAATTAACATTATAAAAATTCTAAAAATAATCCAATCAACAGGTATGTCATCAGAACTGAAACTTGTTCTCAGTGTAAACAATGAAATCCTAATGTAAGTCGTCTGGATATTATTGCGTACATATAATGTACTAACACAATGATTTATTTCTTGGGTTACACGCGTATTTTATTTTTTAAACTTCTGATATATGCGTTAACTAAGTTACTCATCATGTAAACGTGGAACTACAATAAAGAAAATTCATGCAATTACATTCATACATTATGTAAACACCATAATTGTTCAAGTCATCCAGCCTCAAATGCATGCAAAAATAATGCCCATGCTTGCAAAAATTCTTTATGAATTTGTCAGCAGAGTTATGCGCTTTGCATAAAATCAGTAATTATAAGATGAGCACAATACCAAATCAGGAACTAGAGGAAACTCCGTCAACTTATATGACCACAAGTGTAATGCATCAGATGTTGCTTACATCAAAATATGTCATGTGCATTATAAGGACTTGCAAGATAAAAGAAATGAGACATTAACAAACTCATAAATTAAAGATGAGTAAGCATCACCCTTTCCCAAGAAGTGTAGGCATAACAGGAAACTGAGAAGACATTGCTGACAAGCTTCCACCAGAGTATTTTGAATACAATCCATGAGTTGGATGACTAGCAGGCCCTGTTAGTCTCTCATGACCCTGGTAAATTAAATGTGGCTTAGTTGTTTTGCTTTGCAAAGACCAAAAACAAAAAATCTGCAGTCTCCAAAATGTCAAATATGTAACAGTAAAGTGATGTTATTATACCAAAAGGTGGCTATTTAAATCCCCAGCGTTTAACCTTTTATTGTCCCAGTCGTAACAAAACTCTTCTGAGGCCAACCGCTTTGACCCTAAAGCTACAAATAAGCAGAATGATATTTTATCTATTTATTGTATTATTTAACAAATTCACATGAAAGAATAAGCTATGATTTTCCCAGAGAAAACAGCTTCAATTATTACAAAAGTCTACTATTCCCCAAAACTGTCAAGACACAAGCTTGAAATCGAGATGCATGCTAGTGTATAATAAACAGTACGAAACTCCTTGGTAAACATGCTCCGAATCTGGCAAATGAACAATTCTAAAAATATAAACAAATTTGTCAACCGAATCGACTGCTGCAAATGTGTTAAGCACTTCAGCCTCAACAAATGACTAGGGTTAACAACTTATACTAGTGTAGCATGCCACAACCAACCCCTAATAAGATGGGTATAGAGATCAAACACATTTTCGTGAAACAAGTTTGGGAGTTGCGTGTAAAACATGTAATAGGGCTAGGCAAGTATGGATTTTTGTCACCCATATCCACCAACCCAACTTGTATAATACAATAAGTCAACTAAATCTAATGGCCATGGAAAAAATAGAAGAAAAAAAATGAAGAACACAAAATAAACACAAGTTTTACATGGAAACCCAAAATCAAGCGAAAAATACATCATTTGGGCAGCTTGGAATACACTAAGTAATGGTATGAGCACAAGAGAGTGGTCATTACACTAAGAGAAAAGAATAGCTAGAGTAGCATGGGAGAAAAAGAGAGATCAAGTTTGAAGTGTTCCCTTGAACCATGAACCAAATCAAACTGTCGAGAAGAAGCACCGAAAAATAGTGATGTAGAATTCCAGAGTTTCGAATATTGGGAAAGGGCTGGCTCAGCTAGTCCTTATTATCTCTATTTATAGTTGAATGATGAAAGGACATGATAATATTTTATTTGCACGTCGTCATCTCTAAGATACCTTAATGTCATGACTCTTCTTTAGTGATTAAAGCGGAGATGTCAACTTTCTTTCGTACTTATGCCACCTCTTCCAACATAGAACATCTGGGAGATTTTGTGTCAAGAGGGCCATTGGAGCTTTGTTCAAATCCAAAGTTCACCTAGACTAGTTGAGTTCTTGTTCAGTAATGCAATTCGAACATTCATTTTTTCTGTAAGAGTTTTTTTAACCATAGGCTTGACTTTCTACCCTTTTTAGATGTCCATGTGATCCTTGTGATCTCTTGTTTTTTTCTTAGAATAACAATTGCCTCCCTCAAGGTAAAGCTACTTATAAATACAATTATGCACAGAGGATGCCACGTATAACTCCCCGCTACCTATAAATAGAATTGCGAACCTCAAGGGTTGCTCTATTTATTTGAGAGCATTTGAAGCAATGCCAGTGTTCAGGAAGATGGCCGGAAGAAGACCTAAAGAGGCGAGGAATTACGACCACCAACAGAGGTCAATTTGACTCCTTCAATCCCGACATCTTGCCTCACTTAAAACCCAAGGTGACAACAAAGTTCAATTTGACTCCTTTGACCCCAACATCTCACCTCACTTCAAAACCCAAGGTATCAAAGACCGCTACAACACTGGATGCTCTGTTAGCACCGCCTCCATTCAATCCCTTATCTAGCAAAGAGACCATTGTGTGAGCATAAGAGATACAAGAGAAGAAAGAAAACAAAAGAAACAAGGCTAAAGGACAAGCGAAGGAAATAGAGAAAAAACGTGGTGGACAAAGAGGAGAAAAAAAAGGTATAGCTGATAACAAGAAGGAAAAGGAGAAAGAAGAGATTTCTAATTCCCTAGAGCTAACACGACCCTTCAAAGTGAGGAGTTAGAGAGCTGCCCATGGTTCACCATGGGAATTCAGCACCACCCATGCTTTTAGGGCCAAAAGACCTTTAGGAGCAAATGGGAGATGTAAGAGGCTTTGAATTGCCCATTTAGTGAGGTTAGCAAGCTACAAGATTTCTATTCCTGATTCAGTACCATGATGGTGATAAAGTTGTAGCTCATCATGATTTGTTGGAAGTACCCAAAGGAGGCTGAAACCAAATCCAATTCTTAGAGGCCAAGAACAAGACCTTAGAGAAATAGGTATTGGAAGATCACATGGACAGTCTTCACAGAGACTTCAACCAAGCTAAAGAAAGCAAAAAAGAGACAGGTCATCGTGGCCCTCTGCAACTACATCTTCGAATGACGAGGACATTGTCGATATCAGAATCCTCTGCATAAAATTCTCTTTGAATTATCCAAAAATATTGCGGGTAGAAATGGAAGAAGCTTAAAGTTCAAATCATAACAATCATAATGGCAATGTATTCAGGGGGTTAAATAGCACACAAAAGAAAAGTAAAAGATCTGCATAAAATCTTAGGAAAGCAAAAGAGTCACAAGCAATTTAACAGATAGTGATGTGCATATCAGCTCCTCTAAAGGACAATCCAACTGTCATCTATGAGGACAATAAAAGTAGTGGTAATTAATAATCAATATGGAGAACAAGATATCCATGCATCCTAAAATCTCATAAAAGCATAAATTGTCAAGGAGAAAATTAAGCATGATATAAAAATGGATAGGGAAAGAAGACATGTCACATCCCGCCACCTTAACTATCCTACACTTGATGGTAGTCGGGGTGTGACCAAGAATTCTCTTGGCAAGGGAAACATCGAGTTCGACGATATCAAAATTCAACATAAAATAAAACATTTATTACTTATCTGCTCACTCAACAAACATCGTACACGATGATCATTACAATTTAAAAAAAAAAATAGGAAAAGGTGACAGTTCAAGCCTCGCCAATCCCCTTGCCCTTGTCTCGTGTTTGACCAAGTGGAAGAGTACCTGCCAAAAAGGCATCAGTTTTAAAGTACTGAGTAGACAAAACTCATACTAAAAGAACATTTCATCAGAACATAATATCAGTAGATTAGTTCAACAAATTCAATATCAATCTTCCATCACGATGTTAGGAAACCACTCTAACATCGTGTGAAAGTACAGAATTTATATCAACACCCCTTAACAAAGTTCATTGTACCACACAAATAAATTCCATAATATCATTTACGATGTTATAAGAATATGAAACCTCGAACACGATGTTAGCACAGTCAGATGCCGAACATCGGACCTTCAAACCACAATTAGTCAAACATCGTTTCTCCATAACTTTCGTACTATCAGTTTTACTCATAACATCGGTACACTTACAACATTCATGTTTCAAGATATACCACTAAACACATCAATCCCACCAAACATCGGGAACGACAATTGTCTCACCAAACATCAGTCTCACCAAACATCAGTCTCACCAAACATCGGGGACGATGATTGTCTCACCCAACATCAGTCCCACCAAACATAAGGGACGATTATGGTCCACCAAACATCGGGGACGACGTTATCCCTCAACTGGTTATCCCTCAACATCAGTCCCACCAATTTAAAGCTTCGTACGCCGCATGTTGCAGAGGTACTACGGCCGCACGAATAGAATCACAAAGTCTCTGACAGAATAGCCTGCACCTATCCGTCTCAAAGGTTACAAGTTGTGGAGCATATTTAGCTAAGGCGGCAAACTTAGCTTCATACTCCATCACCGATATATCCCTCTGCACCAATCTAAGTAACTTACTAACCATCTTGTCCCTAGCAGAAGGAGGGACATACTTGCTCCAGAAAGCTTGCAAAAATTCTTCCCAAGAGATGGCCTCAATTGCTCTTCCGCCTAAGCGAATCCGTTGAAAATTAATCCACCAGTCATCGGCTGCGGCATGCAGAATTGAAGCAGCCAAAGAGGCCTTCCTATTTTCCGGGCAGCGAATGCTTTCAAAAATCTTCTCCACCTCACTGATCCAGTGTTCCGCAACAGTGGGGGTCTACGATACCCATGAAACGCGGAGGACGCATCTTTAGGAAGAGCTCAACAACCCGATCAATACGTGGCTCTTCTAGCTCCTGCGTTCTCTATGGCGGTGGCACTGGCACTGCAGAAATTTGCATATTATACAGCCAGTTAACAAGGTCGGTGAGAGCATTGAGTGCTCGAATCAGTGCTCGTTCGCATCCAACTGCTAGCCTTGAAGAGGAATCTGTCGCCGACCACCAGAGCTACCCGCATCTTCAAGCCGATTTTGAAGTGTGGCCTACCTTTGTTCACCGGAGTCACTACTTCCAAAAATATTGTTAAATACAAAAACAAACATTAGCAAGGACTCTTGTGTGTGTAACCCACCCTTTTTCTACCCCAGATTCGCCTCACTATTGAACAGGAGGGGAATTTGGCTCTGATACCAAAATGTCAAATCCCGCCACCTTAACCATGCTACACTTGATGGTAGTGGGGGTGTAACAAAAACTTCTCTTGGCAAGAGAAACATCGAGTTCGACGATATCAAAATTCAGCACAAAATAAAATATCTATTACAGATCACTTATTTACTCACTCAGCAAACATAGTACACGATTATTACAATTTTAAAAAAAATAGGAAAAAGGTGACAGTTCAGGCCTCGCCAATCCTCTTGCCCATGTTCCGTGTTTGAACAAGTGGAAGAATACCTGTCAAAAAGGCATCAGTCTTAAAGTACCGAGTAGACAAAACTCATACTAAAAGAACATTTCATCAGAACATAATATCAGTAGATTAGCTTAACAAATTCAATATCAACTTTCGATCACGATGTTAGGAAACCACTCTAACATCGTGTGAAAGTACAGAATTCATATCAACACCCCTAACAGGGTTCATTGTACCACACAGATAAATTTCATAATATCATCTACGATGTTATAAGAATATGAACCTCGAACACGATGTTAGCACAGTTAGCTGTCGAACATCGGACCGTCAAACCACAATTAGTCAAACAACGTTTCTCCATAACTTTCGTGTTATCAGTTTTACTCATAACATCGGTACACTTACAACATTCGTGTTTCAAGATAATATCACTCAACACATCAGTCCCACCAAACATCAGGGACGATGATTGTCTCACCAAACATTGAGGACGATGACTGTCTCACCCAACATTAGTCCCACCAAGCATCGAGGACGATGATGGTCTCACCAAACATCGGGGACGACATTATCCCTTAACTGGTTCTGATTTCTCGGTGTATTATCTTTCAGCCCAAACTCACTAGAATGGTCCTCAGTGACAACCTAGTACCACATATTCCAGCTCACGGTCAATATTATCCTCTGCGATAAACTGATCTTACGTCATCATCTTTGTCAATACTACCCTCAGCGGTAGACTGGACTCACAGCATCATCTTTGTCAATACTACCCTCAGCGGTAGATTGGACTTACAGTCATCCTTGCCAAAACTGCCCTCAACGGTAGACTGGACTTACAATACTTTTCAGTTTGAGCAGACACCTATATTACGAGAAATCAGAAACCACATTTTCTTTCCCTTTCTTTCATAGTTCATTTCTTTAACACAAGTCTTCTAAACTTGGCTTTCTAGTTACTCTCTGCAATGTTATCTTACTCAGTTAACAAGAAAGTAAGATCAATCACAGAATTTTTTCACATAAACATTCAGTATAAACCAGAAAAAAAACATACATACCTTTTTGTACAAAGTAAAAAATTCATAATTCTATCTCTTTTATATTTATTTATTTATTTATATGCATGAAATTTGCCTACCTTGCATCTGTCATTACCAAAGAAATAAATGAATATAAGCTTGGAATTTTCTCTACTTTAGGTTCGTCCTATCCGTTGGGCTACTTCTTCAATTTCAAGGGACCAGAATTCACAAAAAGAGTTAATCCCAGAGAAAAGGACAGAATCAGAAAATATATATAAATATTATTCTCTTGCATGTTTTCATGCAACTCAACACTTGGCACAATTATTCTCTTGCATGTTTTCATACAACTCAACACGTGGCACAATTAAGAGCTAGCTCACACCAACTCTTAGAACTTGCCCACCAACTGCATATTACCTCAACACCTGGCTTCAGGATTAGCTATACATGTGGCACCAAAAATCCACACTACATAACCTCGTGCACGACGATACGCCTTAACCCGAGGTTTCACGTTCCTCGTGCACGACGGTACGCCTTAACCCGAGGTTTCACGTTCATCGTGCACGACGTTACGCCTAACTCATATACATAACATCGTTCACGAGATTTCATGTTCATCGTTCATGAAGTTATGCCTAACTCATACCTCCTAAGTAATGTCCAAACAGTCACATTCACCCTAGAACCAAAATATAGAAAACAGAGATATCTGGACGTTACAAGACAATGGTCCCAAAAAAGGAACTGATTCCAAAATTCAACACAAATATTGCAAGTGAATATGTGATAACACTTATAAAGCCAACTTCATTAAAATCTAGTCATACTTTGAAAAGTACACACATGCTAAAACATAAGAAAGCAATGGAAAACCCTAATAAAAAGGCCAAAACGACTAAAATAAATCAATTCTAGAGAGTAAATAATTAAATGAATTCTAGTAATATCTGGGGAAAATTCTAATAGATTAAATCAAGTCCTTGACAAGCTCACATCAAAAAAAAGGTTGCACAACATGAAAAATCAAAAAAGAAACGGCAAAGTATTTTTTCAAAAAAGGATACATATTTCAGATTAGGAGAAAGTACCAAGAAAATCTCAAAACTTCTCAACATGAATTAAAAGTAACAATACTTTATAGATAGCATGTCACATAATCTAAAAAATAAATAACTTCATGAAAAAGAAACTTATTGATCATCTCTAAATATTACATCTGCAGCATAAACAAACACTTCTTGCGTTAGTTCTTTGTAAACTAACTGATTGCAAGGAAAAGAATGCTCATTACCTGGGAACAAGTTTGGAATGGTTGACGAGCTCACTGTCGAAGAAGACATGCTGGTAGCTGGAACAGGTTCATTGCACTTTTTGCACTGCACATTAATGAAAACTTAAGCTATAACTGGGAAGATAAGTACAGCAACATCAAAACAACAGTAGCTGAAACCTTGATTTATTTTCATGCAAGCAAAAGGAGTAACTAGCTTAAAGGATTGAGTACCCTAACTTCAGAATATCTAAATCCTTCAAAGTTGGTGTTTAACCAAGTAGACGGACTTAATATGGTTAAAAATCGATAATACTGAATATATATATATATATATGAGTTAATCTAAATGGTCAAAAGGAACTATAATCTTGGCCATTATATGTTAAGAAAGGATAACTGAGTAAAGTGCTAATTCTTGTTGGCCCAAGGTTTCTAACCAAGGTGTTTAGATCTTAATTTTGATAATAACCACAATAAATTATTAATAGTCTCATTTAAAAGGTAACATATACGCACATCAAAGAAAAAAAGCATGATGAGGCAATTCAATACTTTCAGAAAGCACCGACGTCAAATTGGCGAAACAAAAATAATAATCATCTTTCACATAGATTAAAATTAATAGTATAACACTCATTTTTTATGTTGACACATTTGCTCAGGTTCCTTAGAATAAGTTATATGTTCAGCCCAAGTAACCAACCTCCACCAAAAACTTAACCCTTTGATGCCTCCCTTCTCAACTGACACCCAGTACTTTAAATTTATTATTTTCTATTAAGCTTCAAATAAATGATTTAAAATTGAAACTACGCTTCACTACCTATCTACAAAGACATACTTCTTTATGTTTTAATTCTCTATCACCAGCATAAAGATTTATCTCAACCATTCCTGTTGTCATCCATTATTGCACATGTTACACATGATTCACGTGTTTTGACTCGAAACCCAACTAATATTTTTTATTGCCACATTTTACTATTTGGTTTGTCTTTTGACTTTGAACTCCAACTTATTCATAACTCCAGTTGTCTGCCCACATTAACTTTAACACTAGTGAAAATTTAACTTATATGTCACAGCTCATACGAAAATTTCTAAAATAAACTAATTATATTTCAAATTGTACAAAAAATATCAAAACAAAAAACTACCAACATCATTTCACATCCTACAAACTTTAAATTAACTTTATTTGAAATTTTTGAAAAATATCTCATCAAAAGTTAACTTTAACTTAGTTACTATCAAAAAAAACAAACAAACAAAACAAAATTGTAACTTGGTTAAAAAAACTGATTAAACAAACATTATTGACACATCTTACTATTTGCTTCATCTTCTGATTTTTGACTCATAATTGTTTTTTTCCACTTAAGCAAACATTCACAAAATTCAAATTTCATGTCAGCCCCATTTAGAGATTTCTACATTAGTTAGTGTTCCATACCTATCACTGATTAGTCAAATCGCTATATTTACTCTCACGTGCTCGTGCAGTGTGCTACAAGAAATTAAAACAAAAATAGACATAAATTTACATATCTTAAATAATATATTTGTTCATATTAAAATTTTATATTTTAATTATACATTTTCATATAGAATTGAATTCACAAATATGATATTTAATTTATATTTATTTAAATTTATAATAAATATTATTATTATTATTAAGCATAAACATAAAAATATTAAAAGTCAAGGTAAAGACTAAATTTGTAGAAGAATTCATTATAACCTACAATAGGTGCAATGAAACAATAATTAGAGTATCACCAACTCTACTTAGAGCAAATTATGAGAATATTTTTTGACAGGAGGAGAAAATTGTAACACCCTAAGTCCAAATCACTTAAATAATAATATTTATTACTAATTAAATGCATTTAATACTATTTCAAATTTTAGTTAATTTGCAATGAACTTAATTAAAAAATTTCACTCATACTCAAAAAAAAAAATTATAAAATAGTTGTAAGGCCAGTGATATTTTATAATGCTACATGTGCCTACAAAATAAAAACATACAAATAAGATAAGTGTCGCAGAAATAAGAATGCTAAGGTGGATAAGGGGTATACGTGAAAGGACAACATGTGAAATAAGTATATTCGCACGAAAATTGGAGTGGCTTCAATTGAAGATAAGCACAGAGAAAGCTTAAATGATTTGAACATATAAATCATAAGCTAATAAAAGCTCCAATAAGAAAAATTATATTACTGAATCTTGCCCATATAAAAAGAGTAAAAAAAAGGCCAAAAAAGACATGACAAAAAACTATATGAAATGATCTTACATATTTGAAACTAAAAAAAGGATTGTTAGTTGATAGAGTACAATGAAAATAAAGCATTCATATAACTAACCCCACTTAGTGGGATAAAAGCTTGGTTTATTGCAGTTATTATTGTAATGAACTTAATTATAATATATTTTAACAAAAAAAATTACATTATATTTTAATTTTTATAATAAGTTGGGTTGGAATGAGACTAAAAAGATCTAACATATAAATAAATAAATAAAAAAAGATGCAAATATAGGGAAAAAGGATTAGAATGCAAGGTAAAGAAAAGTAAAGGGATGAAATTCTAATTTCCTATCCACTATGTCATTGTGAATAGAAATGGGCTACATGACATTCTTCTCTCCCCTCCCACTTATTCTCTCTCCAATTAATAGCCGGCCATCACACAAAATTAAAGAAGATTGAAAGGGCAAAATTGGATATCCTTATTTTAACTAAGTTTGTGAATAGACATGGGCCACATGGCACCCTTTTCCTTTTCTTCTCCCACTTATTCTCTTTGAAATTAATTGTTGGTCATCACACATAATTAAAAGAAATTGAAAAGGCAAACTTAGAAAACCCTATTTTAACCATCTTTAGTACCAATCTTAGTAATATAGTAAAAGATTATGCAAATCAGATGACTTTTTTGGTTGGAAAGTAGAACTAGTTCGCTTTCCAAAAGTACCTGTCCTGAAACTTTCCGTCATGATTTTAGCTTGCACATTGATTTTTCAGTCCTCCTTAATTCCAATTTATTAGATTTCAAATGGTCAAAAACAATTAATTTTTGAAATTTTGGACTTCTAAAATGTTCTCTTACCCTTAAGAGTTTAAATACCGCTCTATGGACTATAGTTAGCACTAATATTATTTCCAAATTGTTTCTAAATCCATTTACTTTGAGCTTTCTTTTGAGATCATTCAAAACAAACTTCTCTATTCTTCTCAACTTTCACTCTCAAAATAGACTCTAAGGAGAGCCAAATAAGCATATTTGTGCAATAAAATGAAGATTGATGAAATACTATAAAAGTGCTTATACCCTTTGCAAATAAAAGAGGAAGATACCTTCATCAACAGAATAAGATCATCTCTCCTTTATCTATTTAATATTATATCATAATTTTCTTTCGTAGATAACCTCCAAAGTTAGAGAATACAAACGAGTTTGTGTAGTGTTGTTAGTTTCTCATATAAGGGAGTGAGTGTGAAGCTTCATTGAGTTTTAAGGCCCTGTTTCGCGCGAGATCAAAATCAGGACCGAGTATTTTGGTCTAGGATGTGAAATAAAATTGATATTTTTATTAAAAATTATTGAGTATGCGAAATAAAAAATAATTTTTGATATTAGGATTCGTGTAGAATGATTAAAAAAGTTTTATTTATTTATTATTATTATTATTATTATTATTATTTAAACTAGTACCATTTTGGTCCTGATTTTCGTCCTCGCGCCAAACTGGGCCTAAAAATTAGTCAGTAAAAATTAGTTCTTAGAAAACCCTAGTAAGGGGTTCGCTTGGTAGAAAATAAGCATAATTTTACTACACCAACCAAAAACACGTGTGTGTTTTACCTTTCTCATTTTTTATACAAGTTAACTGCATAATTAATTTAAAATTTTAATTAACCTCAATTCAACCCCCTCCCCCTCCCCCTCCTCACCTCATTGTCCCTTATATACTATCAATTTGTACATAAATGAAAAGAACTACATATTATGGCCACTTAGAATTTCAAATTAATAGGTATGTCCCAACACATAATTTTATTCTCTTTTAACAAGAATAAGGAACTAATAATTATCACTAGGCACCATCACTTTGCAATATATAAACAAGAAGAGAGGGACAACAGAATTATTCAATTCTATCTTTCCCATTTCTTTGCCTCTCGAAATACCCCATTTTTTGAGAAACATTGATAGTATTCTAGAACCGGTATGGATATTGATTTTGCATAATCTTTTGAAGAGGAAATTAAGATTTCTTTCCCAAAATTTGTTCACATGAACCTATTAGTACAATAATTCTAAAAATGTACATCAACTGAATAATTGCAATTCAACTTTCAAATTAATTTATTGGTGACCCAGCTGAATACGTTAACCATGAAACAAGTATTTTGAATTGTGGATTTTTTTTTTGAATTGCATGAAAAAAGTTTGAGTTAAATCTATGAAGCTACCATTAACAATGATTAATTTAACTTTATAGATGACGCATTAATAAAGTATTTGAATTAACAAACTCTGATGCGCTTCTAATAAATGATTCAGTAGTTAGTTACAACAGCTAGAAATAATCATTTCTCTATTAAGAAAAAAAGATAAGCCTGATAGCACTTAAACACACAATGTACGAAGTTCTAGGACAACAAGCATAAGTGTGGCAGATGAGAAAGGTGAATAAAGACCGTGACCATTGATTCTAAAAAGTTAGCACAGAGAAATCATCCCATGCTTCACAGTTGATAAGAGACTTTCCTAAGCAAGATAATGCAAGAACAAATGCAACATGAGAACACCACAATGCTACAATCCACCAAACAAAGTTAAGCATCTCACTTCTCAAAAATCATTTTACAACATGATAGACTACAAGTGTCCTCAATCTATCCTTGGAATGTTATATTCTTGTTCGCAAGACAATTAAGAAGATGACTATTTATAAGAAACAGTTTTGCCACGTAAACTTACAAAATGAAAACAAAAAAGGAAATGGGAAATGCACAACAGAACATGTCATCATATGAATATAGACAATTAAAAGGAAAAAAATTTATAACCTGAGAACGGGATGAATAATTGTGAAATCCACACTTGCATATCCAGTCACCATTCCGCCACCCTTTTGGAACAGTAAGAGACGGATTCCAGCTATCTGAATACGATGTCCCACTATTACCATTATTAGGAAACATCCCCAATGGCCAACCGAACATTGTTGGAAGTGTATGTTGAAAAGCAGAATTTCCTTCCATCCACTGTAGATTAGAATTGCTGGTTACTCCAAGGTTCATTTTTGATCCAACAAGGCACTGCAACCTTGCTAAATAATGTGAATAAGTCGGAAGGGGTGCTCTAGGCATTGTAATCGTGAGCATTGCAGCTTCCTCCTTTGGTTGGCCACATTTTTTGCACTTGTCTCTAGATGCATAATTGTTGTTACTGCAACCTAAAGATTAATTCACATATAAGACATATCCCCCACCATCAACTACGGAAAAGGCAGCTCAAGTTTATGCACCGAAGGAAGGCATTCAACAAAATGTAGCGTACAACCATATCTTCTTAAAACTCAATCTATTACGTCAAATATGTTTATCATGGAACATTGGCTGAAAAATCAGATTATGAAAAACATACTTTTTGCAAAAAGAAATAGCTCATAGTCTTTCCTCATGAAGTATAAAGCCTCTGCTTTCATGGCCCAACAAAACATTCAGAAGTAAAATTTTCATGAAGTAAAATTTACCTAGAACATGTCTCAACAACAACAACAACAACCAAGCCTTAATCCCACTAGGTGGGGTCGGCTACATGAATCCTTTGTTTCTATTGCGCTCTATCAGTTACCAAATTCTTATCTAAGTTTAAGTAACTAAGATCACTTCTTATAGTTTCTTGTCATGTCTTCTTTGGTCTCCCTCTTCCTCTTTGTACATGGGCAAAATCCAATAACTCAATTTTTCTAACTGGAGCTTCAATCGGCCTACGATTTAGATGTCCAAACCATCTAAGCCGACTTTCTCTAAGTTTATCCTCAATTGGTGCAACACCAACTTTCTTTCGGATATACTCATTTCTCATTCTATCCTTTCGTGTATATCCACACATCCACCTTAACATCCTCATTTCTGCAACATCTATTTTATTTGTATGTTTCCTCTTTGCAGGCCAGCATTCTGCACCATATATCATCGTTGGTCTTACTACAATTTTATAAAATTTACCCTTGATTCTGAATGGGATTTTTCTATCGCACAACACACCAGAAGCATTTCTCCATTTTACTCATCCTGCTTGAATCCTGCTAATAACGTCATTATCTATTTCGCCATCATTTTGTATAATTGATCCAAGATATCTAAAGTGCTCACTCTTCTTGACAATTTGATCACCAATTGTCACATCTCCAATATAAGTATTTCTTTCTTGACTAAATGTGCACTCCATATATTCAGTTTTTTATCTACTGAGATGAAAACCTTTAGATTCTAGAGCATTCCTCCAAAGCTCTAGTTTCGTTTTAACTCCCTCTTTAGTTTTCTCAACAAGAACAATATCATCTGCGAAGAGCATACACCAAGGCACTTTATCTTGGATATGTCCAGTCTAGAACATGTCTCAACACCTTAAAAAAAATAGAGCTTCTACTTCCAACAAAACATGAAATTCTTGGCCCAAGGTAGTTAATAGGCCAAAGGATGATGTACGATGGACATCTCACTAATATCTAGGTAAATTTTACTTCATGAAATGAAATGAGAAGCCAAAATATCACATGCTAGAAGTCTTATTAAAAGAAGAAAGAAGCTAAGAAATATTATTTGTTTTCAGATGAGGCTGCATTCTCAATCAACAACGCAACAAGCAACCACATTTCATCAATGAAATGGCTCATTCGATTGAAAGGATTTGGAACATTTGGTCTGCAGCAACTTGTATACCTTATTCAGGTAAGAATTTTGGTTGAAGTTCGAACTACAATCCCATCATCCATTACAATTTTTCATTGTCAAACATTTCATAAATGAAAGACAAAGCATAAGCTCTTCTAAACCTTTATCACGATTTAATCACCATTCTCTTATAGTAACAACCCAATGTCATGTTCTAACAATCCAGTGTAAACTGAGTTGCAACTGCACACTTAAAACAAACAAAAAAAGGACAAGAAAAAATCATTTTGCACATCCACTTGCAACAAAAGAACAAAATAGGGGTTTGTCATTAAATGTAGCAGAGTTTTCCGCAGACGCCACAAGGAAGACAACATATAAACACCTCCGTATCTGAAATAACGCAATAGAACAGATATTTAAACGAAAAAAGACTGCGAACCCTAGGGCCAGAAAATGCGCCTCCTTCAGTTGCCCAAAAAAAAAAAAAAAGAGAACGACAGGGAAGAAATAAGTATAGCTACGAGATTCGAACCAGTGCAGATCCAGTCGCCAATGCGAGGTAACCATTTCGAGTCGGCAGGTGTCTTCGAATCGACGAGAAGGCGCGGTTTCTTGCACCGATTGCAGAAAGATCGGAACGCGTAGTTGCGGTTGCCGCAGCTACCACAATCCCAGTCCCCTTCCCTCCCCTCCCCCATCGCCCCCTCCTCGTCCGTGACCTCCTCGGCGGCCGCCACAGACGCCGGCCAGGTTTCCGCAGAGGACAATTACCAGGCCTCCACTTTCGGCCTCTCTCCAGATGCCTTCCACCTCCCAAAATATCTTATTGCAGCGAGATGCGAGAAAAAGAACACGATGATTCCATCCTGCGCTCGAGATTCGAAGAACAACATTGCGCGATTCTCAGCATATTCTAGGGCAGTTCGGCACATTGGATCGCATGAATTTTTATAGGGATTTTTCATGCATACTACACAAATTTTCAATTTCACACCTGCCAACTAAAACAATTGAGAAAATTTTCAATTTACATAAACGTAACACAAAATTTTTTAATTTACAAAATTGAGATTTAAAATTTCCTATTTACAAAAACAATACTCAAAATTATTTTATATGGCACTCTAAAAAAAATTTATTTACATATGTGTTGCTTAAAAATATTCATTTCATCACAAAGATTCAAAATTAACAATAAGATAATAAATGAAGAATGCCAATAAAATATTAAATGGAAAAATTAATTTTTTATAATATTTTTCGGATGACTTCTAAATTATTTTAAAAATAAAATAAAATATTATTTAAAAATATTTTAATAAATTATAAATAAAAAATAAAAATAATTATAAAATAAATTAATACTAATTTAAAATTATGAGAATAAATAAATAAAACTTTTATTACTTACCAATTAAATGAATGGTGTCACATTATTAAAACTCTTCATAAATATGTTCTTTTTTTAAATTATTTTAATTACAATTAATTAATAATAATTATTTTTAAAAAAATTACATCTCTCGTCTCCAAAAATCTATTATTTTCATACTACACCTCCAAAATTCATTATTTTTATACAATACCCCTATCTAATTTCAAAAGCATAATACTACCTACAAATTTATTTTAAAATGCAGATGCTGCCTGAAAATAATAAATTATAAAAACCTCGTTTGATTCAGACAGTTTTTTTTACTCAACACAACTTTCAATTATAAAAATAAACTTTATTTTACTTCTAATACAAATACAAATATTATAATTAATTTTATTTTATATCTTACACATTTTCTAAAATTAAAATAAATTTTTTTCTTATTAGACTTTAAAAAATATATTTTTTTTTTTCTTATTAAACAAAAAACTGAAACCAAACAGGCCTTAAGAATGTTGTTTGAAAATAAAGATAATTACCTACATGTCACACAAATTTACTTTATTTATGTATTACCCATCCATTCTTAATTAATTACGCTATGTACATTCAAAACATTATAAAATCTTACATACACACACTTTCACTTGTTTTCATTATAATGAACAATTATAATTTTTCAATGACCTAACTATAGTTAGATTATAAAAAATCTAAACCGTTTATTATATTATTTTAAGAATATTTAAATATATTTTGAGTAAAAATATTAAAACTTTAATGTTTAGGTAGTGACAAGGGAAGAAGACATTCACGACGTAAATTGATTTTAGGACAGATCAGCAGTTTAGTATGACATCGAGGAAGAAAAAAAAATGTACTATTAAAGGCTTGTTTGGTTGGAGGATGAATTTGGGTATGAAAAAAAAAATTATTTTATAGAGTTAATTGGAAAGAAAATTATTTTAATATTGAGAGGTGTGTAGGATGTGAAATAAAGTTGATTTTTAAGGTTAAAATTTGTGTTGGATGTGAAATAAAGTTATTAAAATTTATAATAAATTTAAAATATTATTAATATATTTTTTTGCCTTTTTTTGGGCTCATGCCAAACAAGGCCTAAAGGTAAAAATATAATTTTAATAGTTTATTAACAAAATATTTTTTTTCAAATAAATTTTAACTTATTTTTAATTTAAGTGTGTGTATATAAGATTGTATAATGTTTTGAGTGTGCATAACGTAATTAACTATGAATGAATGAATAACGCATAAATAAAATAAAATAATGTGACATATAGGTAATTATCCCTTGAAAATAATGAATTTCAAGAGCGATGAATGTAAATTTTTCTTTAAAAAAATCGTCTTCTTCAGCCATACCAAAGAACAATCACCAAACAAAATAGGAATAATTATCCACATGCCACATAAAACTTCATGTATTACACCACATACACTTTCTTCGCAATTCATAGTATAAATTTTGTGAAGAAAATGCGGGTAAATTCCCCCAACAAAATAACTAAACAAAAAGAAGTCATTATCACACAGCATATAACACAATACAGCAGGCACACGCTGAGTTCTGTCTGAAGAGGTGCAGCAACAGCCGAGCTTAATTAGGTGAAAGATATGACGGTAGAAGAAGTGGTGACGAGTCCAGAGAGGAGGGCGACTAGAGCAGCACTGTTGTAGGTAGTTGGCTCAGCCTGCATGGAATTGTTTCTGCCGTCGATGTAGGAGTCGTTCCTGAAAGGGCCGCCGACGAGGGCTCCAACGGCGACGTTAGGGTTTGGTTTTGGCGACTTGAGCCACTGGAAGCCCGCACAGCCGGAGTTGGCGTTGGCTGGAATTGATGCTCCTCTGTGATGAACTTGCTGTGGGTATTTCTCCCCATACCCAACAAGGTAGCTCATTTTCATTGGGTTATCGCCTAATACGTAATCAGCCTGATTGTAAAAATTAGGGCATTTCCATAAATCAGAAATATAATTCGTTTTATCGCAATTATATTATAGTGTTGCACAACAAAAAAATCTTTTTTTTTTCTATTCTTTACCCCAAACACTACAATTCCCTCCACCTAATTAGAAATTACAGTGGTGTGGATTCAAACACGAGTTGTTAAGAATGACAATACTGGGAAGACATTGAGAAAAGCTTTTGACCCTGTTTGGCACGAGAATTAAATTCAGAATCAAAATAGTACTAATTTAAATATTCTACAAAAAATTTAATATAAAAAAACATTATTTTACTTCATACTCAAAAGTATCAGCTTTATTTCACATTTTAGACCAAAATACTTGATTCAATATCAGTATATTGGAAGATGACAATACTATTGACTTACTTTTATTGTCTCAAACTTCACAAACTACTAATGTCTCGTCTTTTAATTATTAGGTTAGGATAGCATTTAGATGTCACTCTACTTTGATGACATCTAAAGCCCTATTTGGCGCGAGGGCCAAAACATGACCAAAATAGTACAAATTTAAAAAATAACAGTAATAATAATAAATAAATTATTTTAATTATTCTACACAAATTTTAATATAAAAAATAATATTTTGCTTCACATACTTAATAATTTTTAACAAAAATATAAACTTTATTTCACATCTTAGATCAAAATACTCAATTTGAATATTTTAGTCTAAAATGTGAAATAAAATTGATATTTTTATTTTAAATTATTGAGTATGTAAAGTAAAATAATATTTTTTATATTTGAATTTGTGTAGAATAATTTAAAAAATTTATTTATTATTATTATTATTATTGTTTTTTAAATTAGTACCATTTTGGTCCTGTTTTGGTTCTGTTTTGGTCATCGCGCCAAACAGGGCAAATGTCATTTTAGAGTGATGATTTTGTAATCTTTTATCAAGTTAACATAGATCAATATAACATTGAACAAAACACACCCCTAAAAAAATCATAAATTGATCTAAAGCAGTTGAAATGGGGGCTATTAATGATATTGGTGATTATCTTATAAGTGGAACAAGTATAATTTCGCCTAAGAAAAGCTTCATAAGGGATCAGGCATTACCTGCGTCATGGCGAAACTCCTGAGATCTGAAGATGAAAAGGTCACCCCATTACATGAAAATGAGGATTTTCTTGAGGTTAACATGTAATCACTGTAAAGCACAGCAAGGAATGAAGCTGCGACAGGGTGTTGGAGTGCATTCCATTCATCCACCCACAGAAGCCCAGCTGATTGCATGAGAAAACCAACCGTATAATCAGATAATATTCGGAAATTTCTTGCACAGTAGAATTTATTGTGAAAATAAAAAATAAGTAAAATACGGCGATCAATGCAGGAAAGTGTTTTGATAAGCCATAAACACGTAAATGCAACATCAGAGAAAGCCAGCTCAGTACAGAACTTATAGTTAGGCTGAAGAACAGCAGCGAGTACAATGTTGAAGTCGTGTCAAAACAAGTAAAACAGACAAAAATGGCAAACAGGGATAATTTTCGTTTGTTTTCAAGTTAAAAATTAACCTGGTTTAATTTTAACTGGCATATCACATCACACATAAAATTTAATATTAAAAATTAACTTTATTTCACATCCTACACGCATTACTAAAATAATAAGTAACATATATCACATCTCTCACATATCCTAATATAATAACTAACTTTATATCACATCCCTCACATATTCTAACATAATAATTAACTTTATTTCACATCATTCACATCTTTTAGTAAAAAAATATCTCTTTTTAAGTTTAAATTTAACCTTGTTAAATTTAATCTTCCAAACAAACAGACCGCTAGCATGATAGAAATTAATAGCATCCAACAGTAAATAGCCGATACAATATCCACTTCACAATGCATAATGCGGCTGCCAATTTAAACATTCCAAGGAATACAAAATTGTCAATTAAAAAGAAAATTAACCCAGTGATTCACTTGAAGACCTAAGAATCATTCAAATGCCTTCGTGAAAAATGATGGATTGTCTGGTCCAGCAAAAAAGAGGTATACCTACATTTCTGCTGCCGCTCCACATTCAACCATTTGGAAATCATAGTTCTAGTTAACAGAGACTTTTTTTTTTGATAAAATTAACAGAGATTTTTTTGAGCAACTACATTTATTACAAGGGAATTAAATGAAACATGTACTACAACAATTTTTTAAAGCTCAAATACAGAAACAGAAATTTTTCGAGTAAAATAAGAATTCACTAGAACATTTAAGCTAAGGTGTTTACCATTTGTCCTGCTGGAAGTTGCTGTTGGAGAATTTGGTAGAAGGCCACACATGACGGCTTCAGCTGTTTTCTGATACATCTGGAGGCCCTTGTTCTCCGCATTGGTGGATTGTTTTGCTCCAAAGATATTTAATCTTGCCAAAAGAACCTGTAAAGAGAAAGGGTACTATTAGAGATTTATATGGCAAATTCTCATACAAATGGTTTTCAACAATCCCTTGAATGGCTTCGGAGAAATGATAAGCATATCATATGGAAGAAATCTAAACCTTAAAATGAAATGTTGACAGAAATGGATCAATCAAAAAGAAGAGGGCTATGGCCCTTGCTTTACATCTATTGGAAAGATGCACCTAGTTTTGTGGTTATGACTAATTTGGGTGTGATTGTGTGTGTATAAAGAGGAAGGAAGCATTTCAACCTCCTAGGGGCCCAGCTTGTGCGGCACTCAAATAAAAATTTAGTTATTTTCATTCAGCTGCAGCATGAGCATAACGTACAGAGATAGTTTCTCTGACTTTGTTCATAATTAACCATCGTTTGAGTGCATGCCATAGAATAACCTTGCAGAAGCCTATCAAAACCTAATATCCCCATATGTATCACCAATCACAATCATCAAAAATGCCTTCCTAATGAATGACTAATGATTTGTTAAATTTTTTAGATAATCTAAGCTATAAAAATTACCAATCAATTATCATGAATTCTAGACCTTATTGTGAAAACTTTTGAGATGATTGGTCAGTGATGAATATGAGAGACTGGCCTAGAGATCAATAATGGCTCAATATTCGGATCAATATTTAGCTTGAATTGAGCTACAGTCAAACTTATTGAGCTAAGCCTTGAGCTATATTTACAGCCCATAATTTTATTAAATTGAGTTATAGTTATAGCTAAATTGGATCAATTGGGATTGAACTTGACTCAATTGTTATTTTTTAAAATATAAATAATATAGCGTGTATATATAACATATTTGTTATTATTTTGATGAAAGAATGCAAGGCATAGTGGTTAGAGTGCGTGTTGGGCAAACATGTGAGCATGGTTGACACATCTTTCAAATCCAATAAAGGATACTTAACTATTTTTTCCAAAACAATTCTTAATTCATTAGAGGATTCGAGCTGACTCGATTAAGATTCAAGCTTATTCAAAATCAAATGTTAGTCAAGTTGAGCCATCTCAAAGTCAAAAAATTTGAGCCATGATCCAAGCTCGAAACGATCAATAAATCAACAAGTCAAGTTTGAGTTGTGCTTAGCACAACTCAAACTCGGATCATTCTCACCCTAGTGAGGAAAGACAAAATGTGGCAAAATTCTAAAACTACTCTAGAAATTTTGAAGAGTACCTAGATTTAGATAAAATGCAGCAAACTTCAATTTGATAATCATTAGGACAAAATGCTTCGTAGAAGGTTGTTAGAAAAGAAGATTTATATGTGTGTACATGTATTTCAAATTGATCTAACTAGGTTTCATGCTTCTATGATGACCACCAGTGCGTACCCATCCAGTGGTTGCTGATTGATGTGATTAATTATTATACTTCATATATAAAAATTACCACAAAAAACAAAATATGTAATTCCTGCAATGTTTGATTTGTTAATAAGTTTGAGCTCTTATTGTAAATGTAAGAACTATTGCTATTTGGCATTTGACTAGCAGTTTTCAGCTTTTGAATCTTATGGCTTAGCATTTTTCAAGCTCCGTGATTACCAGTTTACCATATACCATATTCAGCTCTTATCTGAATGAACACTTTATTTCCTCAAAATCAATTCATGTTTTCCTAGTTTTTCACGTATCCATGCTGCAAGGCTGTATGATCTCACTCAGTTGTACAAATCTACATAGTCTTTTAATCCAAGTTTTTCTATTTGAATCATTTCAAAGACATGTCTAAATTGTGGTCCTCAGCAAAAATGGATAATCATTTCCAATGAGTTGTGATAACTGGCCCTTAAGGAATTTCAAATATATTGGTGGATAGCAAAATAAAAGTAAAAAGGGTGACACCTGTGTCCCAGAACGTTTGTCATCCCAGCTGAACCATGTAGGCCTTCCCCAATCAGCATAAGATTCTCCATTTTGTACTGTTACATAACTCAGGTATGTTTCATCTCCAGTGGCATGATAGAGCCAGCTTGCAGCCCACAATAATTCATCACCAAAACCAGTCGAATTGTAATACTTCTGTAGTGCAGGAAAGCTAACAGTATATGATACTTTGTAATTATCGGCAAAAGTAAATAGCTTCTGGGCATGCTGAAGAAGCAAATCAGAGTATGAGGAATTGGTGTTTTTAAAGACTAGCGAAGCTGCAGCCATAGCTGCTGCAGTTTCTGCTGCAATCTCTGTGCCTGGGTTTTTCTTGTTAATCTGTGTCAGAGGCCTTTTTTCTGTCATTTCTTCTGGCCTCTGCCAACATTTGTGATCAATATCTGGATCACCGACCTACCATGCATAAAATTTTAAACGTCAAAAGCCATTTGGCAATTATAGAGATTAGCTTTTAGAAGATTGCCTGCACAACAACTTTATCCCACGGTCAGCAAAATAGTGAAAACTATGATTTTCAACTTGCTTTTTGGCGGGAAAGAAAGAAGACAAGCTTGGATTTTGATTGAACTTCGTAAAGAGTCAAATAAAAGTGCTCAAAAAGATCACTAGCAAGATAATTGAGTCATCTGCATGGTCAATTTTCTTTCCAAATCAATAAAGAGAAGTGACAAAATCCATGAGGTAGGGTTAAAAACTTTGTTGTCAATAAGTCAAAAAGACCTCGTGATGTGAACTCCATCGCTGAAAATATCCTGGTAATTCGCCAAGTTACACAGATGTTCCAGGTAGTAATACCAATCGCAGGATATGACAGCCAAAGTTATTCTCACTGAATTAGACCAAACGAAATTGTGGTGCAAAACTTACCTGGATTATCAGAACACTGTCAGAAGGATGAGCATTTATCAGGTAATCGGTTATCCACTTGAGAGAATCCAGAGCAGGGTCTAGCTGGTTCACTGCACTCATCTGATCTCCATACTCAAGAATAGCCCACGATAATACTGTTGCTGAGAAAGCCATAGGAAACCCAAACTTTATATGATCCCCTGCATCATACATTCCTTTTGATAGGTCCAACCCAGCGTCACTCCCATCTTCAAGAGCTGAATCGCCTCGCCAGGAGATCTTGTTATCGACCAGCTTTCCAGCTACAGATATTCAGAAACAACAATATAAAACTAATTCGTTTACAACTTCGTTCGCGTACAAGAAAGGATGACAGATAATAAACAGAAGTGAAGAGACAACATTTTTGTATTTGGAAGAACTGGAAAGCTACAGAGAGAGCATCGGAGTATTTTTGTGTTATGGCTCCCGGCGGCCCCGGAACAGGACTTGAATCAGAATGATGAGTTTTCTTTCTGATGGCAATTACCGCGGCTGCGACCACTACGGCAGCGACGACGAGCACAATCAGCCAACCGGTGCATCCCTTCGCGTGCTTGCTCGCCCCCATTCTTCACGATTTCCTCAGATTCCGACGAGCTGAGCGTAGATCCAACGATAAACCTAACAGCAATCACAGATTGAAAACCTCCGGCGATCTACAATCGCGTGACGGGAGCAGATCAGATCGGAGCCGAGCAGGATAGGAAGTAGAGAAAATGTAGGGCTTCTCACGAGCGCGAAGCTCCCGCCAAGGCGTCGGCGGAGTTCCTGTCGTGTAGCGGCAGATCTGGATGGCTGCCATTAGCGCTCTCTCTCCCCTGCCTTTTCTCCCTCATCCCCCAACTAACTCAAAGGTCCGAACTCCGAAGGCCCCTCAGCATCTGCTTCCCTTGAACGCCGGGCCTGTCGGCGATTTTCAATCCACGTGGCATTTATTGGTTGGTAAATTAAAGCGTCTGTGGTGTTTAGTTGCCAACAGCCTCTGCATTATTTCTAAATACAAACAGCTGATATAAAATATTCTTAAATTTTTTTTTAGAAAAACCAAAAATATTCTTAAATTAGAATAATGTTGGTTGTAGATGGTAGGCCTGTCAGCGGATCCACATTCGATCCGATTCGAATTTAAATTCATATATATCGGATCAAGTTTATATCGGATTGAGACATAGTCGATTCATATCTTCTCGGGTCGAAAATCGAATCGGTTCGGAACTCGAATTTTCAGATTTAATATTTTATAATAAAAAAAATTATTTTTAAGTATTTTTCATAATCAAATTTAAAATAATATTAAATTTATTGAACAAAAAAATGTTATATTTTTATGAATTAATTAAATATTTTAGTATAAAAATTAGTATTTATAATATATATATATATATTGTTAAATATAAACTGAGCACTATAAACTAAAATCTACTAATATAATCTGTGAGAATCTTTTATTAATTAATTATAGTGATACTTTTTACTTGAGCCTTCCAACAAAAAATTTATTAGCCACAATGTATTCCTGTATGAACTAAAAATTAGATTACATAAATAGATCGAATTTTAAACGGGTCGGGTCAACGGTGATTCATATCCAATCCATTTAGTTATAAATGAATCTGGTCAGTAAACGAGGCGGATTGACGGGTCAAAAAAAAATTTCATTTGCATTTTAATCGGATCGAATCGGATCATAATTCGATCCATTGAGAGGCCTACTAGAAGGCAAGCAACCTCAGAGTTTTAGAGAAGTTGTTACCAGCAGTTTGATTTGATGAATTTGAGCGAAACTATTTTATATGTATATTTATTATTTTCTAAATTAATTATTAATAAATTGAAATTTATTTATAATTATATTAGTTCATATTTAATTTTTTTTTAAAATTTATTTTAAAATTCCAGATTAAATCATCAATATCATTTATTTAAAGCTAAAAAAAGAAAAGAAAAAAGAAAAAAAAAAGACCATTCCATATCAGTATTGACGAATTTATTGCACACAAAAAGTTATAAATATTATTAAAATAATTTATTTTATTGACAGAACAATTACTCTAATTACTTAAAATTTTAACACTGTTTATAATATTCCACGCAAAATGTCAATAATTTCTCCACATTTTAAAGATAATTGTGTGTAAAAATTAAATTTATTATTTTTATATAAACTACAATCTTAATTATATATATATAAATATTAATGAAATTTTGCATGGTACGTGATGATATCAGTACATAAGTTTAGCTTGATTGCTCTTTTTAGTAGCCTCGTTTGATTTAAGATAATTTTTTTTATTCAACACAAATTTTAGTTATAAAAATTAACTTTATTTTAAAATCAATACAAAATAAATATTAAAATAAAAAATATTTCATATTTTACATACTTTTTAATATTAAAATAAAAATTATTTTGATTTTAACATCTATAGGTATAATATATGAACTTATGCTTTTTATCTCAAGAACAAATCTATTTGAGGGCAATTTGGTCCAAGGAGATTTGACTTGGCATCTAAAACAACAACGGCTCGTTTGAGAAATTATTAGGTTCGAACATAGGATCATATCATTTGCGACAATCGCGAGGCACTAGCGTGCATGACGTGGCCCCACACACAAAATAATTCAATTTTTCCATTTATTTTATATAGTTACATAAAATTTTACGTATTTACGCAATAGCGTTAACTTAAATGCATTTCTGTAGCTATGAAATCTAACTTTCTAAAACAGTATAGAATTATTACATAAAAAAATGATATCTACATAATATGACATAATATTAAAATAAAATCGAACCAAACTTCACGGTTAATCTTTTATATATATATTTTTTAAAATGATCTATTTGTGATGGAATATTCTGTATTGAGGGTCAATTACGTTACATATTCTTGAATACTCGATCTTTAACAAGACGATAATTGGTCTTAGCATGAATGCATGATATTTGTATTAAAGATGCAAGTTTAGTTGGCCAGCCTGGCCTCTACCAACTAAGGGTGTTTGTTTGTTAGATTAAATTTAATAAGATTAAAATTAAATTTAGATAGAAATATTTTTTTATTAAAAGTTGTGAATAATGTGAAATAAAGTTAGTTATTATGTTGAGATGTACGAGTGATGTGATATAAAGTTAGTTATTATATTTAAAATTAAATTTAGATAGAAATATTTTTTTATTAAAAGTTGTGAATAATGTGAAATAAAGTTAGTTATTATGTTGAGATGTAATATAAAGTTAGTTATTATATTAGGATATGTGAGGGATGTGATATAAGTTAGTTATTATTTTAGTAATACGTGTAGGATGTGAAATAAAGTTAATTTTTAATATTAAATTTTATATGTGATATGATATGTCAGATTAAAATTAAACCAGGTTAATTCTAAATTTAAAAACAAACGGGAGTGAAAGTTAGACTCGAAAATTGATAAATTATCATATTCAGATCGCTATTTGGCTTTATTTGAGGTTAGCTCGAATTTATAGAGCTGAGCCCTAAGCCGTGGTATGATCAGAGTGATATACATAGATTTCTATTTTTTTAAATATAAATAATATATATATTCATTTATTATAATTACATATTACATGTACATTAAAGGAATAAGAATTTAGGATGTTTATTAGAACATCTTTTAAGTAAAATTAACTCAATTTTAAATCCTACTAAAAGCAATTTTTAAAAAAGAAAAATTAGTTTTTTTGGAGGGCGTAAATTGGCCCAACTAAAGCTCGCGCCAGCTAGAAGTTAAAGACAAAATAACTCAAGCTCAAATTGAATTATTGCAGGCCAAGCTAACTTGTGCTTGGGTCTGCTCAAACTCGGATCGTTCTTACCCCAGCTAAAATTTAATTATGATAACAGTCATTGAGATTTTTTCTTGTTTATAGCCATTAAATCAAAACTATAGTTTTATTATAATCTTCAAGACAGTTAAATAATCTTTTTAACATAAGCAAACCACAATTTTTGTTCATTCTTATTATAATATTACATTATATTATTTATAAAAATTAATTATTTGAATTGATGATAAATTTAAGGGATAATTACCTACATGACATATAATTTAGTTTTATTTATGTCTTACCCATTTATTGTTAATTAATTATACTATGCACACACAAAACATTACAAAATCTTACATACACACATTTAAATTAAAACTTAATCAAAATCTATTTGAAAAAAAAATATTCTATTAGTAAATTATTAAAATTATATTTTTTACTTTTAATGATATATATTTTTCTCTACCTCAATACCACACTAAAGCGCTGATTTGTTCTAAAATCAATTCACGTCGCGGATGTCTTCTTCCTTTGTCGCCACCTAAACATTAAGGTTTTAGAATTTTGACTCAAAATATATTTAAATATCCTTAAAATAATATAATAAATAGCTCAATTTTTTTGTAATTTAATTATAATTAGGTTATTAAAAAAATTATGATTACTCATTACAATATAAATAAGTTAAAATGTGTATATGTAAAATTTTATAATATTTTGAATGTGCATAGCGTAATTAACTAAGAATGGATGGGTAAAGCATAAATAAAATTAAATTACGTGACATGTAGGTAATTATCCCTAAATTTAAATAATATTACAAAGTATTACACAATTACTGTTTTAAGATGATTTCTAATTTTTAAGAGAAGTACTAAAAAAAATTAAATAAAAAAAATTTTAATATTTAAATAATACATAACATCTAAATTGGTCTGATGAACAGAATGACTGGTTGCTGAAAACCTTGTAATTTCATGTGAGGCCTTGTTTGGCAATGGACTAAAAATCATGGCTAAAATTACCCATAGCTAAAATCTTAAATTTATTTTAAAAAAACTTAAAAAGTTATTTTATATCTCATCTCACACAAATTCCAACATTAAACAATCACTTTATTTCACATCCAACACAATTCTCAATAAATCAATCAACTTTATTTCACATCATACACCAATTTTTTATATACATCCAACCTTACTTTTATTTCACATCATACACATTTTTCAAAAATCACTAAAAAATTCCAAACCAAATCTTCTTTCTTATTTATTATATCTAGACTTAATTAATCCAAACAGAAGACCTTTATCCCAAGAACTAAACTGAAACCAAATTAAAACCAATTAATTCGATTCAGTTCGGTTCTGATTTTAAAATTTTCGGAACCAAGTGATTCAATTCGATTCTCAGTTCTAGCATTCAGAAACCTAAATCACAACGAATAACTAATTTATTAGTTAGTAACCGTTAAGTTTATCAATCGTGAAGTAGCAAATTAAATTTTTTATTTTATTACTAATACATTAAGTTTATAGTATTATTTAAAATTTAAAATTTAAAAATTTTATTTTATTTATATTTATTAACACCAAATTGAAAAATATTCTCTTTCATTAATACTACCATTAAACAATCACTTTATTTCACATCCAACACAATTCTCAATAAATCAATCAACTTTATTTCACATCATATATAATTTTTAATATAATTAATTTACTTTATTTCACATCATACATATTTTTTAAAAATTATTAAAAATTCTAATCAAATATTCTTTTTTTCCTTATTATCAAACAGAGCCCGAGTGATGGAACAGGCTCCCACTTCTGTGGGATCAAACCAGTCAGTCACCTTTGAACACGGAGGTTGGAGGCAGAGGAGGGGAGTCCAGCCGGTAGAGGCCGAGAGATGGGCCGACGAAGCGGAAGAGAATCCAGCCGCCGACGACGGCGAAGATGGAGGCGTAGGCAAACTTGTTGAGCCAGAAGAGGAGGCCTTTCTCTCCCATGTAGGCCTCCAATGCCTTCTCTCCCAGATCCATCTCCTCCCACTTCTTCTTCGGGTCGGCTTTCGGCCTCCTCAAACCGCCCTCCTCCTCCTCCTCCTCCTGCCGCCGCTGCTGCTGCTTCTTTTTGTTGTCCCTTCGAGACCGAGGTCTGTATCTGATGTTGGTGGCCCTGGGAGGATCTTCGTTTTCTGAGGGATTGCTGTCATGGGAATTTGCTGAAGAGATTGGGGCAAGTCTTGTTCTTCTGAGAGAGGGGAGGGTGGTGGTGCTTCTGAGGGGTGGTGATTTTCTTCTCAAGGCAGAGCTCATGAACGCTGGGGGCAAGGGGGAGGAGAGGAGTTTGGCTTCCATTGCTCACAAGATTGCCTTCTTCCACAAGGCCTGGCTTGTGGATGTGGTCGCCCTTTAGTTCAAGGCTTTTAACTGATGAATTTCAAGACTTTATCCAAAGATAATGAATATTTGTTAGAAAAAAAATAAAAATATTTATTTAATTTATTTAAAATTAATTTAATTATTAATTTTAAACAGATATATCACGTCACTCTTCAAATTTAATATTAACATTTTAATTATATTTTACATTATATATATAATTAAAAATTAAAAAATTAACTTTATTTTAAATCTTACACATTCATATTAAAATAATAATTAATTTATATTATATACCACACACATTTCAACATAGTGATTAATTTTATGTCACATCATTCACAAATTTTAATTAAAATATATTTTTATTTAAATTTAATTTATTTTTATTAAAATTAATTTTTACAAATAAATATGTCCTATGTTGCTATCATTATCATATTAAAAATAAATATCATAGATCTAAGATTGAAAGTACTATAAATACATTCATTCTTTTCACAATAAATAAATAAATACATTCATAATTTTTAAAATCTGTCTGAATTTCTAAAAATAGAGGATAAATATCAAGTAGATTTTATCAAAAGTATCATCAAATTTAATTTTTAAAAATTATTTTATCCATTTTTTTTCTTCTCCCCCTCTCTTTTGCTTCCTCCAGTTAAGCTAATATCGACTGTAGTATAAACGTTGTGCATCTCGACTTCATCTCTACGCGAATTCGTTATCCGAGAGCAAAATGCAAGAAATACGACTGGCCATTTTGGTAGAAATAAGATGACAAACTCTAATTACTGATAGGTATTACGTAGCCACGAATATAAAAGAATGTGACGTGATTTGAGCCGACTCATTATACTAAAAATGTGACAATATTTTGCATCTAAAGGGATTTAATCCCTTGCTTGAGGGAATTACTAAACCATAGAGTCAACTTTTAATTATATATATATATATATATTTATATGTAGGGCAAATTACATCTAGATCTTTGAATTTAAAGTTTAATATCATACAGATCCATATTTTTAAAATTACAACATCGGGATCCCTGAGTTTTAATAAATTATCAAATATGTTTGTTTTCTATTTTTTTATTATTAATATTTTTTAAAATTACCATTTTACCTCTGCCCCTCTCTCTCCTCCCGATCCTGCGCACTTGCCCGAACGTCCGCGGGACGCGCCGGCGGCTGGGCAGCCCGATCGGAAGAAGAGAGACGGAGGCCGCCTTTATATTAGATCTCTCTAGTATATAACGTCTTTCATGCAAATTCCTAATATTAAATTATTATATATCTCAAAGAAATTCATATTTATACCATCAAGTAGCCCTCACATTTATTCATATATCAGCCAATAGCTGATCTGGCAGAGCTTCATATCTACAAAATAATATGCTAAAAGAAGTTAACCCCAGGATCACGCTTGCTATGTTTTCAAACAACAAAAAAAAAAAACCCAACGGCTACCTTTGATCGCAGTTTTCTAAGCATAAAACTCAATTATTCTCTGGCCCAAATGAAGGTTTTTAAGGGAAATAATACCTGGGGATCCATTTCTTCATTCCGGCTATGAAGATCATTCATGGCTAGCAGAAGGGAAACCGTTTCTTTTCAGTAATATGGGATTTTTTGCTATCCCGTCCATATTTCTGCTAGGCTGGCTCTGAGATCTGAGAGAAACCAGTAATCAGAATCCCACTGCAGCAAATGCAGAGAATGTTAGCAAGTGAAGTAAATGATGACTAATCAGGCATATAAATAGCTACACTGCGCGACGACCAGCTTACGTCTAAATCTGCAGGCTCAATCTTCAACATTCCACCGGAAGGTTCCGGCGAAGTTGTATTCATCGTCATCTCATCCGTGTGATAGCCGCCATAATCCTCACACAAATCCGTCTCTTCGAGCTGCCGGCTCTCATCTGAAGATCCAAGTCTTTCTTCGTGCTTGCTGAGGCCAAAAACGATGTAGTCAAAGCATTAGTTTGTAAAAAATACAATAATCTGAATTGGATAAGACTCAACAATTCAAATATTCGACGGTGTTCCGACAGGTGGGCAGATTCCTAACCCATCAATTATCCATATCCGAACCAACGCCAGCTTTTTTCTTACAAACTAATTCAGTATCCAAGACGCATCAGCCCCGCAGAACATCTGCCTTAACAGAACCCATTGATAAGAATGAGGCAACTTTAACCAACCCCTAGATATAATAAAAAGTAAGTAGAACTAAGGGAACATTTCATTCAATGTCATGTCATCTCGAAATTTTCATTGCTTAGTTTGATGACATGTTTAAAAAATACTGTAAAAAGTTCTAAGATTGGAATTCTAAAATGGCATCTATTAGCCCAAATTTGGGTAGTTGTAATGAAGCAGAGGTTGTATTAATTATTAATATAATGACATTGTACCAAATAAACAACAATTTAGAGATAACATAACATCTAGATAACACAAATATCTAGTTAGCATTAAACTAAATGCCACCTAAATCAAAATAATATCACCATGTTCTTGGATTTTTAAAGTACAATACAATTCTGTATTCCCATCATAGCAAAATTTTGGCCCTGTTTGGCAATAGACTAAAAATCATGGCTAAAACTACCCATAGTCAAAATCTTAAATTTATTTTAAAAAAATGCCACCTAAATCAAAATAATATCACCATGTTCTTGGATTTTTAAAGTACAATACAATTCTGTATTCCCATCATAGCAAAATTTTGGCCCTGTTTGGCAATAGACTAAAAATCATGACTAAAATTACCCATAGTCAAAATCTTAAATTTATTTTAAAAAAATTTAAAAAAATATTTTATATCTTATCTCACACAAATTCCAACATTAAATAATCACTTTATTTCACATCCAACACAATTCTCAATAAATTAACCAACTTTATTTCACATCATATACAATTTTTAATATAACAAACTTACTTTATTTCACATCATACACATTTTTCAAAAATCACTATAAATTCCAACCAAATCTTCTTTTTTTTTCTTATTACCAAACAGAGCCTTTGGTTGAGAAAGGATCCCCACTAGGATTAATTTGAGTCATGTACGTCAGTTATTGGTCAACTAAAGATGGCTGGCTACTAGGTGGTGTTGGACATGCATAGTGCGTTAAATATAAAATTCAGCACAAATTGCTAGCCATTTCAAATAACCAAGGCAACAATGAGCCAATAAATACCTTATGAGATAGCAACGAATTGGGCCCATGGAGCTTCTAAGAACCATACGACAGTGCTGCTGTGGGAACTCCAAATCCTGCGCAAGAATAAATCCTAATTTGACCTTCCTGATTAATGGAAGTAACAGCTTCATCAATTCCTTACCTCATTAGGATCTGGAACTTCAACAATAGTGCCATGAGGAGCTTCTATTGCGACAAGGTCAGAATCCTGTAAATGATTGCAAACAAAGACATATTACTTGAGATCAATTAGCTACATCTTATGCAAAAAATGCAGGAAAAACAATCGAGACCTCAAAGCAAGGAAGGGCAGTAATATCTTCTAGGGTAACATGAAGCCATCTGTCAGAACAAGGGACAAGGTTAGAAATAATCTAAAAGGGATGTGAACGAAAGGATAAAAAAATAAACGGCATGCTTTTACCTTTTATTCTTTCCATCTTCTAGCATAGCTGCTAGTTGATCTTGCCTCTCACTGATCACAGAAGATCCTCGGTTATGTCCGTGAAGAATACAAATATATTTCATGATAAAAAACAGGTTATACATACCTGATCAGCCTATCCAACCTTTTCTCTTCTTCATGCAATGTTTTGACCTCAGCCTGACATTTTTTGAGCATAAAAGAATACATTATAACAATGTGCAATTTATATCCATTAATCAGCACCAACATTAGAGAAATGGAAGCCAATAATATATTTTATCAAACTTCTGCTTAGTAGACTTCAGAAAAAAAAAAAAAAACAGTGAAGAGCTAAAAACATCAACACCAAAAAAGATTTCCCATTGGATGCCAATATTTAGTTGCAAAGAAGGTTATCAGCATTAGGCAATAATTCACCGTTGTAATTGATATGGCTGTTATAACATTCAGTGGCAACTAATTCTCTTTAAATGAACTCAATTAAGACCTGATTGAGAATCAAATAATAGCAATAATAATAATAATAATAATAAGACCTGATTGATGTCTGAATCATGCACGGAAAATAATGGTAAACCTGGATAATACTTGAGTTCAATGTCCAAGTACTAATCAAAATGGTCGCCATAGCTTAAAAACCTTATTTAGCTTCTGTGAATTGCACTAGCTTACAGTTCAGCAATTTCTCAAGTATCCTTACCAAAACCCAAAAGCCATTTGTAAAGGAAAAAAACCAAAGTAACAAGACAATTGCCGATTCCTCTTGGTCACTGTCAAGCTCTTCCTTTCAATATTTTACTCAAAACTTTGAAATAAAGCAGGCCAAACATAATTTGTTTATTCCACATCTCCATTTAGGAGAATCATGTTTCAGAGTCTTAATAGACCAATCATAGTCAATGCAGCCATATAGAACAGGCACTTTGGACGTTTCACTGGAAAACTAACCATTAAAATTAACCAGTTCATTAAGAGAATGATTCTTTAAGTATTTCTAAGGCAATAATGTTCACAGTGCCAGATTCCACCTCTAAATTCACATGAAAAGGAAATAGCCAATTTTATAGACGTGTGCAGACTGAGGATGACTTATTTGGCTGTGTGGAGGCCAAAAGCTTGGCCAATCATGCATAACTTATACATGTATGGATACTAGACAACTTCAATCAAGACTTATCCTATGAGCCATGAAGCATGGACACGATACAGCATAGATACGGAAATACAACAATCTTTCAAAAAATAGGACATGACACTTAAATGATTCATTCGCAAATAACATCATCTCTTTATATTATTTATTTATTAAATTTTAAATAAAAATGAAGCAACCATAAAATTGATCAAACATATGTAACATCATCTCTTTTTTCAATGGTTGTTCCTTCACATATTTTATAGACACTTAAATGATTCATTCGCAAATCATTTAAAGGATTTGAAAATAAACAAATTTTAACTTAATCAAAACAATTAATAAGTTTTAAGTAATTAAATGCATTCTAAAAAGACTAATCAATTTGCTTTGAAATTTTTTACAAACATTATGCAAACAAATAACTGTAAATAAGTAGCCAATTTATAGGTTTCAAAAATTATACTATAAATTAAATTAAAACTATTATTAAAATATATATATATATATATAAGTAATTAATTTAATAATAATTCTGATATAAAAAAATAAAAAGAATAAAAAATATCTTCTAACCTTCATGTTTATAAGCATAATAATACATGTAAGCATGAATACCTAAGTATATAAATAAAATATCCAAAAAAATGAGAATAAACAAGTATACAAAGTAAATCATTGATAAACAAGTAAAATTAAAAAAGCACATAATTAATAAATTATTTTCTTGAAGTGTCCATGTGTCCAGATATGTCCAATATAACTTTTATATAAAATAAATTTAAACACGAATTTTGGCATGTTCGACACATGTGCAGGAGTGTCCATAGTGTGTCGGTATGCAACACGTGTCCAACACCGTCACAAAACCTTGATAGAAGTGTCAGTGCTTCAGAGCCTAGAGCAACTAAATGGCGGCACTCGGTAATGACACAAGCTTGATTAACATAAAACAACAGAAAATGTGGGATGAAGTATAAAACAAAAGGAGTTAGTCATGTAAACTGCTAAGATTTTTAAGTAAATATACTTCATTGAAGTTCCCTCTCTTTTATTCAAAGGGTAATCTCTCATCCCCCTCTTTTACATTTGAAGAGATATGTCTTAGTAGGCTTTTTCTTAAAATGTCAGAATTTTCCTGAAAAAATCCGAAAGCTTTCAGCATCTCAAACTCAGAGAGCTAATCCAGTCAATACGAATTGTTCTCCAAGAACAATTGAGGCATCCCTACCCAATTGGGATGCTGTAAACTATTTTTGGAGCAAGAAAGATAGCACGCAAAAAAAACCTTAAAGCAAGGAGCAGTGCCAAAGAAGGATGTTGAGTCGTTTCCTCTCTCTTGAGAAAAAAGATTTAAAACTCTCAAAAAGAAGGCTTTTAATCATCATTGTTAGATCAGCTCATCACTTCCAATAGTTTAAATTCCTCTTTTACTTATTGTAGGCCCCTACATGCCTATGGGTCACATTGCAAGATCACTAACGCATTGTGTGAAATACTCGTCATTACATGAGACACGATTGGAATGCACCTCCTCAACTACCACTCCATCAGACTACAAAATTGTCAATAAAAATTACTACAAACCCCACCAATGATATCAAGCGTTAATGACATCATCTAAAACAATCTCATGACTATCCCAATAAGCACTAAGGAACTTCAACAACTCAAAAAGACAACATCCAATAGAATACAAAGTATGAAAAGAAAGTATTTTATACAATGGCTCGCCCAAGCGCTGCTCTGTGTGGCTGCGAATCGAAGACAAGAGCTACAACCTTCACTTTGGTTTCCCTCTAATGTGCCTCAACCAACTCCTTAAGCCTCCCCTTGCTCTCCTTCTGCCTATTTTTACTTTCCCTGTACTTCACCAAAGTGTTTATAAAAGTCATTTCTAGAACCATTTAGCTGACAATTGAATTTCAACTATGTAACCTTCAATTGCTAGGCCATCTCGGCCATCTGTACACCGATGTCAATCAATTAGTCACAGCATTGGAATCCTTGAGTAAAGTTCTCATGAGCTTTGGAGAAGTCTAAAGTGATCTAATTAATGGTCAAGCTGGCCTGAACGTGTGGCAGCTGCCCCGTTAAAATCTTGTAAGATAACAGAATCGACTTATTGGGCATAAACTATTGACTCTGCAAGTTGAGTAGCAACCACCTTCCATAAACTTTACATACACACCTTTATCTCTAGTGGCCTGACCTACACTAAGTCACTAAGCTCTTCTACATGTTCCTAGAAAAATGTCTTGGTTTCAGCGTGAAGCTTACCAAAAGAACTCCTAATAACCTTCAGCAAGCCCATCATCTCTAGGGATATCATGTTCCTCTCCGCTGAGGACACCTCCACTTATACCAATGTTGCTAGGGTCACAAAAGGCATTGGTCCTATCAGAATTCCCTAGAGTGATGATGTCTCCGACAAAGTCATCACCGGCAAAAATCTAATTCCATTCATCATTCCATTCGATGAGGTCATACCTCTTAAGGACTCTAATAGCCTTGCCGGAGGAATCCCAACTGCCTTATCTTTTTGAACAATTTATTTGCTTTCCAACCTCTTCCCCCCACCCCCGCGCCTTAATGGCTTTCTTCACCAACAATGAACTCTTCAGCACCCACTCTTGTAAGGCCTTGCTAGCTCTTGAAGCTACCACAGTCGTCTTCTTCTTCATAACCTTTTGAACATCACCAAACTTCAGTATTCAAACAGCTTCAATCGTGACACATGTGACCATTTTCTAGCTCTTCTCTCTTAACAGTAATATTACTTAAAGTCAGCATGGTACCATCACCCAACGTACTTGTTATTGTTGTAGTGACTACCTCTAAATGAGACCTAGCTTTCACAGTAGTTGTTTCCATTGGAAACATTTGCTCTTCAAGATCCACAATCTCAATAGCAAGCTTGAAAGTAGTTGGAACGACATTATCTCGAGACCATCCTGCTTCTTCCACCGCATCCTTCAAATTTCCCAATAGATTAGGAACATCCCTCAAAACATCATGGCCAATAAAATTAAGAAGAGACATCGTTAGTTCTGCAATCAACCTATGTTGCACCATCTTCAACAGGTTCACCGATTCTCCACTTTTTTCAATCAAGTTAACTTTAGCCTATATATCTTCTAATTCATACTTTCTAGATAGTTTAATATGCGTAGAGCCTGCATTGTTGATCATTTCAAGCCCTAGCTGACATCCATATCAATATTGGCATGCTACATACTCATCTCTACTTCTAATACTAGTAATTTTTCCATCATACACGTCCTAAAAGTTTTAATAGTTTATGAGAAACAAATTTTTCAAGACACGCCAAATCAACTGTCAAGGTACATTTGATTTTTTTTCAGTGTATAAGTCAAAAGGAATGCATAAGAAAAGTTATGAAGAGATAAGAATAGAATTTTACGGTGAACATGGCATAACTAATGGGAGTTTGACATAATTTTGCCAGGTTCTATCAAAAGAGTAAATTATTTATGCTTAAAAGTCAAGGGTAAAATTGTAAATTGCACAAACAATGGATACATGAGCCTATCGGGCGGCAGACCCTTGAGTGCATATACCTATATTTTGCAGCATTAATAGACCCAAGCATATTATACCATATGTATCTTAAACATACAAAAAGAAAGACCAATCAAGAGATCATGGAAAATCATAATCCACACCTGCTCAACCATACAAACAAAGAATCTTATTGATTAAAGTAAATGGCACATAGCATTGCAGCTTTAACTGCTAATGCTGCTGCAAAATAAACTGGATTAAAATCAGAAACAATTACAAGTTACTGGCAGCAGAGACAAATCTGACAGGTTATGAATGTGCACAGCAGCAGTGCAAAAAATATAAGTACAAGGTACACAATGAAAAATAGCAAACGGCATAAAGTTGATCATGGAGGCACATATCAACGCAAAAAGCAACTTCAGCATTAAGTTTGTACCTTCAAACGAGCTTTATATCCATCCACTTCTTTCGGCTTTGACATGTGTGTATCCCTTCATTGCAAAATGCTTCATTTAGGAACAAGCTGTTGGAGTTCCGATAATGACATTAAATAAAAAAATTACTTGAGACGTATCATATTCTTCAAACTCTTTTCGATCAACCCTATGCCCTCAAGAACATTAGTTATATCATACATCCTTCTCTTTTGGACCTGCCAAAGGACAGAAAGCAAGGAAGACACGAAGAATAAGAAATGCATAAAGGACGCAATATGAACTATGATTTAGCCTCTTAGAAAATAATAGATGCATACATCCAGTACATGTGCCGCTTTGTTCAGATCAAGAGTACCATCTCTAGCCTCTAGAAGCAAACTGAGGAACTTCTTTGTCAGCAAGCCTGTTAAGCACATAATGCCAGTAAAATAATCAGACCTATGCTCAGCAATGCTACAGAACCATAACAATACAAAAAAAGTTCCAGGAAAGGTGTTACTTAAGGAACTGTCATAACGACAGCTACTGGCACCAAGCAATCCATTAGAAGCTGCGGCTGAAAAAAGTAAAAATATCTGATGATTAATGAACATGCAAATCCTTTTCTATCAGAGAACAACCACAAAGCCTAAAAACAATTTAATATTGACCTCCATCTTCAACCCAGATATACTATGCTATACGAACTGAAATGACTACATTAAACAAATTATGTAGAATACCATCTGCTGATTCAGGCTCTCGAGGCTCGCATGCTTTATGTCTAGTAGTTATCTGCTTTCTCCTCTTCTTAAGAACTTTTTGTGAAGCAGGTTGAAGTATATGTTGACCCTTTTCATCTTCCTGCTCCTCTTTCACTAATATTTTGCAAGATTTAGCTTCAGAGGCTCCAAAGTCGTCTTTTCGTATCTACAAAAAATCCAGAAAGATACATTTTCATGAGAAACAAGTACATATTATAATATCAAAATTAGGCATTAATAATATACCAAGACAAACTGCTAGGATTACAATGCCCATGAATTAATTATCGAAATACGAGAACATCCAGGAGAAAGAACAAATCCACTCCAAACATCTGATGTAGAAAGCCAAATTCAACAGCAAGACAGAATTGGAAATATTGAATAAGTTAATAAGCTGTGCACATGAATTCCTTCACATGAAGAGTGGAAATGCCAGACAATATTCTTTACACAAATGAGAAAACATACAAATACATTAGATTAGAAATAGCTTCACATGAAACTTGTATTATGATTAAATATCAACATATATCTTTAAGTTCAAAATTGACCCGTATGCTCAAGAGATAAAGATTTAACGATTGTAAGACTAAAACAAATTTTACTCTAAAAAGATACCTTTAGGACCTTTAGAGCCTTGGCGAAGGTTTCCTATAGATGCTTGATTATTCATTTCCTCATCAGAGAATTGACTTTTGATTGGCTGGAGGGTCAGGGGGGGTGTCAACACTTAACTAAACAATTGAAATGACTTAAATGGGTGCAGCGAAAGAACCCTGTCAAACTCACATGGTTCCATTGTTAAAGGCTTAATCAACGAACCAAATTCATTTAAACCAACAACATCGGAGGCTATGAAACAACTGATTAGCTCTGAGTACCCACGCTCGGGGCATTCCAATGAATCAGGAATGTAGCATAATCCCCAAGCATGTTGGTTTCAATCAACCCGTTCTACTCTAGACTACCTATACTTACTTATTAAGTTATGGAATCGGGGTACGTCTTCTTGTGACTTTTAGGCATTTCTGTACCTTTCATATTGAGTTTGTGAGATAATATATCAAAAAGCACTATAACCTATTATTAAGGAGAAGACGTGACAAGTCCAAAATAAACCTTAGGTCGAAGTTAACAGAACCTTTCTAGGGACTTACACTTCGTAAAGACACAACAAATATGATAAATAAAGCACAAGAACTCACATAGTCATCATAAGTGTAAGGAACAGCGTAGCAAAGCGGCAACATCACAGAAGCCTGCTATTACAATAGGTTGCAATGGCTAGCAAGGGAATGAGAAACTATTATTAGGATTTAGGTTGGAACAATATAGCGAGAGTATGGAAGCCTTGCAGTCAGGGTCTAGATTGCGGCAACATAAAAAGACATGGAAGACTATTGCCAAAGATTTGGTTTACAATGTTGACATATCAAGGGCATGAAAACCTGTCATTGGGTTTAGAGTTGTGACGAAATATCTAAGGCATAAAAGTTTTTCATTGGGGTTTAAAACCACTAATAGCATATCAAGGGCGTAAAAGCCTACCATTAGGGATTAAGATAAAGAGGCAATTATTTCATCAATAGTTAACCTAAAAAATGATCACCACTAACATTAAAGGTGTGAGGCTATACTAGTGGACAAACCAATTGGGGAAATGGGTTGCCTCAGACCAAGAAAAAAGAGAGCTTTGAGATACTTCTTGTAACAACTCACTCCATCGTACATATTTTCTGCTTTGGCTTTTGAGAAACTATATAATTGAGCAACTTCCCAAGAAAGTCACCCATCTCAATATTACTCTAGCCCAAACACGCTTAACTATAAAATTTTTCATCATTAGCTTCACGATTTTATCTAGTGAGATTAAGGCTTGGGTGTTGTTGTTGTAGCTTCACGATTTTATCTCAAAATGCATCTATAAAAGTATGAATGTCTTTTTATATATACTCAGCGTCTCTTCCATGCTTTGCCGATGTAGGATTTACCCAACGGTGCATCCCTCAAGAGATATCACATACACCCCCCTGTCAGGACTTAGCACTCTCACTAAATTTTACCTCACCATCGCCCAAGAGATCACGGGAAATAGCTCTAATACTAAATGTAACAACCTAACCCATCGTAGATATTGTTTGCTTTGGCTTATGAGAAACTACGTAATTGAGCAGCTTCCCAGGAAGGTCACTCATCCCAGTACTGCACTAACTTAAGCATGTTTAATTATAGAGTTTTTCGTCACTAGCCTTACAATTTTGCCTCAAAACATATCTATAAAAGTATAAATGTCTTTTCATATATACTCAGTATCTCTCTCATGCTTTTTCGATGTGAGATTTGCTTAAAGGTGCACCTCCCAGAGGATATCAAATACAAACCTTTCAACGTCTTCGCTGAGGTTTGCCCCATCATAGCCCAAAAGGTCATATGAAGTAGTTTTGATATATGAAATCTTTTGAGAGATGTTGAGCATATATGAAAAGACACTTATACCTTCATAGACGTGTTTTAAGACAAAACCGTGAAGCTATAATAGAAAACTCCATAGTTAAGCGTGCTTGGGCTAGAGTAATAGGATGAATGACCTTCTCGGGAAGCTGCTCAATCACATAGTTTCTCAGAATTCAAAGCAGATAGTATCTACGATGGGCTGGGCTGTTACATATAGTATCAAAGCTACTCTGCATGACCTCTTGGGCGATAGCGGGGCAAACCTCAACAAGGAAGCTAAGTCCCAAAAGGGGAGGTATATGTGATGTTCGATGTGGGATTTACCCCCTCAAGGGATATCACATATGCAGATTAGAGGTTATTCTACGGATTTGACCCTCCACCCAAAATAGAGCTTTTTTCCACCAAGTCGTCAGCCCCCTCTTGGAGCTTTTTGCAGCCATCGTGCCCTCCTCCTGTGCCACTACCATCCCTTGTCGTTGTCGCCATCATTTGGAGACATCGAAGCCACCATAGTTTGGAGTCACCATAGCTTTGCCAAGCTAAATTTTGCTTGATTTGATTCCAATTCTTGCTATAGATGGAGAAGTTTGAGGCCCCAAGATATCTTTGTTCCAATCTATATGCTTTCCCTTTAATTTCCCATTCTTTAATCTTATTTGGTCTCTACTTGTGTGTGTGTGTGTGTGTTTACCTTTAGTTTTTTTCCTTTGCCAATGGTTGAAAATCATGCGCTCTCTCTACACTTATGATATGCTTTTGTAGGTAGATGCTTGGACTTCATAATGGGATGAATTAACTCAAGTTTGGAATATTCAGTCCATGAGTTTTTTATTAATTTGCTTGAAATCCTATAATATCTTGCTCTATCTCTTTCTTCTTGGTTTCCCCCTAATTTTCGAAAAACTTGTTTTCTGTAAGATGTTTCCCCCTAATTTTCATGACTTAATCTCCAAGTTTTCATTTAGCTCTATGTTTTCCATGAAGCTTGATGAATTATTCATAGTTTAGTTATTTTCACTCTAACTGTATTGTGAAGCTCTTTTTATTAGCATTTCTTCAATAAATTTCATACCATTTAAGTTATTTTTATGCAAGGATTGCATCAATTTCTCACAAGAAAAGTAGTAGCTGTGAACACTAAATTGATCTGATTTCTCTCTTAGTTGTGAGATCAAACCTCATCCTTCTTACTATCCGGTTCTCACTATCTGACAGCTTGCAAGTGCACATGTGGTGGCCTGAAACAGTAAGCGTGCATGAACTTTTTAGGGTCAATTATGTCAGTTTTAAGTACTAAACTTCTTAATTCATGTTTCAACCCCCAAATTGATCACAATTTTGGCTCATCTTCATCTAGTTAAACAGAAATGGACTCCTCAACATTAACCAGATTTTAGTCCTTTTTAACAATTTTATTCAATCAAATCAGGCCAATTTTGCTAAGTGAGTTATTAATGGTTATTTTAATCAATTGCCAAATGAGCTCCAAATTCAAATTTCGTCAGGGCTTTTAAAAAGCATATTTAGATGATCCTAACCTCCCAATTTAGGTTAGGCTACATCTGACTTCATTTGATGAGTCAACTAAATGATGAAAAGTTTGTGCAAAATAGTTCACCAATTTAATTAAATTTTTGCTTATTTTAAATCATATTGAAAATCAAGCCATCCCAGTTTTCTAGTAATAGTATTCCCAATAATTTTCCACATAATATTAATAATTTTTGATATATTTTATGGACTTTCATGTACTTTGCTCATTTAATCACCAACCATATTAATTGACCTTAAGTGAGCTTTAAGTGGACTCAATTTGTGTTGAACTGCGACTACAAAATTTTAAGATCAACATCCTTGTTAAAAGACCAAATTAACAAAAATAAGAAAAATATTATACCAATACTATCACTTTTTAAAATACCCGATAATGTAGCACTTAGACAACAATTAAGCCTTCTTCCAATGTAGTTAAAGGCAACTACATAAATTTCTCTTATCCATTCAGCTCTATATGAAGCAGTATGCTTTAAGCACATGTGAGTTGTAAGAAGGAAATGTCCTAACTCCATGATAGATACAAAAACAATTACCATAAGTGACAGGTTTCACAATGGTTATAAACCTACCAAAAACCCTTCTTTGAAACTTCGAACCAATCACGCAAAAATAAACAACAACAATGAAGAGAAATCTTCCAACAAAATAATTCAACATAACTAAATAAAACATAGACAAACAAAAAGAATATTGACAGTCCTACTTTTTCAGTAACAGGTGTGGTTGTTAGGTATATAATTAAAAAAGCTACTGGTTTTAATGAACAAAATAGCTTTCATAATTACTAGATCTAAACTAAAGGAAGCACATATGTACGGTTCACCAAATATGCCATAGATACTACTCATCAAACTATGCTTTCAAGAAAAAATAAAATAAAAAATAAGGTAGTTTTATGAAAGCAAGCACAACATCCAGGTTTTTGTTTAACAAACCATTACCAAAGTTAAAGTTTGGATATACCAGGTTAAAGATACAGTAGAGTTTCCTTTATTAGAAGCACCATGCACATTAACGCCTATTATATGGTCCAGCACTAAACCTAAGAAGAATTGCACCTCAGGTTAACTCTTAGACACCATGTTTTGAACACACCAATTAAGCCCTATGATTGGTTTATCGCTGCACAAGGTTTGACAGTGCAATGGACATGATGAAGCCCATTAGAAGGTTACAAAAGTATCGAGATATAAGAAATTCCTGGTAAGGTATAAAATGATGGATTAAAAAGTTACAGTATTAAGGAGATGAATTTAATGAAGAAAAAAATATACAAAATGGATGAGGTTGTGTGAACATATGCAAAGGAAAGCGCAAGAGCATTGAAGTGGAAATTTAAGAAAAAGAAGAAAATAAAAAGTCTAAAAATAACTTGCTTGGTTATAATAAAAAAAAATTATGCAATACAGAAGCAAAACCATGTGTCATACCCAACAATGATCGGCTGAGAAGAATTTAAGAATTCAATGTGAAAACCTTGGGATCAGGTACTAATGAGTATGCAACAATGCACATCGAATCCTTTGTATTATCAAAATATAGGACATGCCATATGCTCATACTCCATATTCAGCTAATATTCTAGTGTAATTTCTCCTATGCCTGACAATGCAATGCAACAGAAAAATAAAAATATGATCATTAAGATGTTAACAGACCTGGAAGTTGCTTCCTGATGTTAGCCGGAATGTTCAAACAACAAAAAACAATAGAAAGTTCGCAGGTCAAAAGCAGCTAAGTAGGAACTTCTCTCAATATGGCTTTACCATGTGGCAATGGATGCTGCCTGCGGCCAGTTTAGAAAAGACCTCTGGTAAGAACTTGTTTCACTAAGCTCACTCTTAAGTTTGGCTACACGAGAAAGACCAAAAATACAATTCAATACGCTAGGCAAGACGTCAAGCATCCTAATTATTGCATGGAACTAGAAATTTTTCTCTTTACCATTAATGATGCTAACAATCGGCCGAGCCACATTGCATTATAAAGCTCGTATCCAGAACATATGCAATCACTCAGCAGAAAACAACTAGGCGTTTTACACCACTGAACCAATCTCAGTCACAAACAGTTAAAATGAACTCCAATCCATCCATTTCTCCATTCCAATATAACTGAGCAATTATTTCTGAATAAAGCGAGAAAGAAGTGCAGATCGAAGAGTTTTAGCAAACAGCAACTAAGGCGAAAAGGGACGTACGAAATCATTTTTCAGTGGGAAAGCACGGCCGAAAGGGGCGAGGGATTGCACGGGAGCCTTCCCCTTCTCCGAGACGCCGGAGAATAGGCACTGGAAGCCAGGGAACTCGCCAGGGCCAAACCTGAAGTACGGATTGGGAGGGCGCGGGAGGATCTCGGGCGGTCGAAGAGGGAGATGCCGCTGCGCGAGGCTCGAGCCCTCCACGCCGGACATGGCGGAGGTAGGGAGAGGATCGGCGCTCGGGGATCGGATTTCTGAGAGCTGAGTAGTGGAAAAAAGGGGGAGGGAGCTTAGGGTTTTGAAAGGGGCAAGATGGATTATTTTTGGAGGCAACGCGCCGGAATTGATTTCGGTTGTGAATTTTTTTACATTTTTCGTAGTATTTATGCAGTAATAATCAATTATTTATTAATTGTACATCAGCGTGGTGTTAACATAAAGCGGGAAGAGACGGGCGGAGCATTCGAATGCGCTGGCCGCGCCGCGCTCGATGCGTTACATTGTTCCGCCGGAATAGTTTAAGCATTGGTCCGATTGGCGGTAGTGCCCGCGGTACTCGCTAAAGTTTGGGCCCCCATCACAATGGGCCTTTTTTTTTAACTAATCATAATGGGCCTTTTCGGGTGGCGTAAATATAGGGCTGTTACTGATCCGATTTCGAGCCGAGCTAATACTGGCTTGAAATCGGATTGATTACATTTCGATCGACTCGAAATTAACTCGAGCTCGATTGGGTTTGACTTCGAGCTGGCTCGAGTAGATTCCAATCGACTTCGAGCTGATTTCGATTCTTTTCGAGCCGGCTCGAAAATAATCAAATCTCAATTTTTTTTTGAGCCGATCTCGAGCCGGGTAAGCTCGACTCGATCCGGCTCGAGATCGATTCGGTTTATATATATATTATATTTAATATACATATATATATATATTTATATATATGTATTATAATATAAAATATATTTTAATTCGAGCCAATTTCGAGCTGGATCGAGCCGAGCCTACCCGGCTCAAAATCGGCTGAAAATTATTACTGAGCCAAACCTTCAGCTTGTTAGTCGGCTTATTTAGATTTATTCGATTTCAATTCGATCTAAAATTGATTCGATTTTTGAACGATTTTTTATTTTGGATCCATATTAACACCCTCACCTGAATATCCCTTTCTTGCGTTATTTATTGTCAAAGAAATTTAGATTTCTCACTTCCAAAAAAAAAAACATTTTTTACAGGTAGTACCCCTAAATAAAATATTTACAAATATGACCTCCTATATTTAATATTTACAAATTTACATCTTTCTTTACTGGCAATACTCTCACTTTAATTTCTGTTTAGGAGTGTCGTCTGTAAATATTAAACTTAATGAGTACCACTTATAAAAAAAACCTCTTTAGAGGTGACAATTGTAAATTCCCCTTATTTTTATCCATATTTAGGGATGTCATTCGTCTAATTTTGAGCCGAGCTAATACTGACTTGAAATTGGATCGATCAAATTTTGATCGACTCGAAATCGGCTCGAAGTCGATTGGGTTCGACTTTGAGCCAAGTCGAGACAATCCCAATCAACTTTGAGCTGATTTCGAGTCATTTCGAGCCTACTAAAAAAACACAATTATTTTTTTGAACCGATCTCTTATCGGGTAGGCTCAGCTCAATCTCGCAAAGTTAATATATGGTTATATATTATATAACATATATTATATATATAGGTGTTATATATATTATGGTTTTTAAATCGAGTCGGATCAAGCCAAGCTTACTCCGGCTCAAAAGTATTACCGAGTCAAACTTTTGAGTCACTAGTCAGTTTATTTATATCAACTCAATTTTAATTCGATCTAAAATCTATTCAACTTTTGATCATCGATCCACACCAACACCATTATTCTTATTCCATTATCAATCCATTTTATCTATTTTAGCTAGCCAAAGTGATTTATATAATAAAGCATCTTAATACTGTAGGTAATATTATTAGTTACAAAAAAAAAATTCTACAAATATAAGTATACAACAATAACGATAAACTAAATATTTATCCTAGTGAGTAGGGTCAACTATATAAATTCTTTATTTCATTGCACCCTATCAAATAATAAATTTTTATTTATCTCTAAATATGTAAGATCATTTTTTATAATTTCTTCTTATATCTTTTTTAGTTTTTTTCTTCCTCTTTTTACATAAATAAGTTTCAATAATCCAATTTTTATTGCTGGAACATCTATCGGCCTATGACTTATACGTCTAAATCATCCAATCGCTCTTCGAGCTTATCTTAAATTGAGGGTACTCCAACTTTTTTATAAATTACTCATTTCCTATTTTATTTCTCTGTGAATACACTAATCCACTTTGGTATTTTTATTTCTATAATACTTATTTTATTTGTGTATTTCTATATTGTAGGTTAATATTCAGTACTGTATAATATCATTGGCCATGCAACTATTCTGTGAAATTCACATTTAAGATCGTATTTAGTTCAAGGTAATTTTTTTGCTCAACACAAATTTCAATTATAAAAATTAATTTTATTTCACATCCAACATAAATATGAAAATTAGAATTAAAAGTATTTTAAATTTTACACACTTTCTAATATTAAAATAATTTTTTTTCCTATTAAACTTAAAAATTAAAATATTTCTTTTTTATTTTGTCTAAAAAAGTTCGAACCAAACAAGGTTTAACTCTTAATGAAATTTTTGTAAATACAAGTATAATTGATAAAAAATTATTTTAACTATATAATGTTATGTGACATATATTATATAATTAGTTTCCAATTAATTTGAATGTTATTTGATATCATTAGTCTATCATATGCTAAATTTATAAATAAACTGAAAGAGGCATTTTGCTCATTATTATTTTAGTATTATATTATGATATTTAAATGTTATCTTTTAATTAATATTTTTATAATTTTATAGTTTTAAAAATATCACTATTCAATTTAAATATATTTGTATGTCATAAATTAATCTTTGAATGTACCTAATTGGTTAAAAGGATATATAATTGCTAGTATTACAATAAAACTTAATCAAATATCTATAATAAATTGTCATATGTTTGCTTTCAGCTATAATATATCGATATAACAAATATTATCTGTTTAATCAGAGTATTATATTAAAAAGCCTTGAAATAGACAATATCAAAGTCAAATTGCTTGTATTCTCTTTAAATTAAATCAAAAATTATAAAATACTTATATCATTGTTAGTATTTAGTTAAAATACTTATTCCGCAATAAATCGCCCTGTAAATGCTTATATTCTGCTTGAATTCAATATTAATGTTATGAAAAGTTCTGAAAACGTCACTGTTCAATTTAAATATAATGGTTTGTCATAAATCAGTTTTTTAAAATGCCTAATAAGTTATAATAAATGTATAATATCTAGTATTATATTAAAACACAATTATATGTCTCTAATAGACAGCCAAATATCAATCATACTAGTATTCGACATCAATACAATGTTAATGCAATGAATAATTGTAATAACTCTACTATTCAATTCAAATATATTGATATGTTATAGATTAGTTTTTAAAAGTACCTAATAAGTTATAATACATTGATATATTATGAAAAAGATGTGCAACTACTGGTATTATATTGAAACTCAATCATATGTCTCGAATATATCGCCAAATACCTGTTTCAGCTAAAATACTTCAATAAAGCAAATACAAGTTATTTTATTATAATATTACATTAAAATACCTTGATATAAACAAGTTTGATGTGTAATTGTACTTATGCATCTTTGATACATTCAAAAATCTTTGAATAATTATATAGTTGTGAGTATTCTTTCAAAATAATCAATTATGCAATGAATTATTCTCTAAATACTTGTATATCACTTAAATTTAACGTTAACGCAATAAATAGTAGTAAAAATGCGACAATTCAATTGTAATATAATGATAAGACATAAATCAGTTTCTAAAAATACAAAATAAGTCATAATACATTATGTACTATTAAAGAGAGGTGTAATTACCAGTATTATATTAAAAGTCAATCATATCTCTTTAGTAGATTGTCAAATATCTATTTTCAGCTAAAATGTATCGATTTAATAAATATTAGATATTTAGTCAAAGTATTATATTAAAAGGCCTTGATTTATATAAGATCAAAGTCACATTACTTACATTCTCTTTAAATTCAATCAAAAATGATTGAATAATCGTATAATTATTAGTTTCAGTTAAAATGACTTGTTATAAAATGAATAATTCTCTAAATGCTTCTATTCGGTTTGAATTCAACGTTAATACAATTATTAGTTGAAAAAACAATCACTATTCAATTTAAATATATTGATATATCGTAAATCAGTCTCTAAAAGTGCCTAATAGTTTAAAATAAATTAATATTTTATAAAAAAGATATGTAGTTACTGGTATTATATTAAAACTCAATCATAAGTCCCAAATAGATTGCCAAACATCTGTTTCGGCTAAAATATATCGGTATAATAAATATTAATTTTTTAGTAAAAATATTATTTTAAAATGCCTGGATATAGATATGACCATAGTCAAATTGCTCGTCTTTTCTTCAAATTTAATAAAAAAATAGATTGAATATTAGTATAATTACTAGTATTCAGTTAAAATAATTTATTATGTATTGAATCATTTTCTAAATACTTATATTCGGCTTGAATTCAATGATAATACAAAGAATAGCGTTAAAAATATCACTATTCAATTCAAATACATTGATATGTCATAAATCAGTCTCTAAAAATACCTAATAGGTTAAAAAAATGTGTAATTGCTAGTATTATAATAAAACTTTAACAAATGTCAATAATAGAGCGCTAAATATCTACCTTCAGCTAAAATATATCGATATAGTAAATATTACTTATTTCATCAGAGTATTATATTAGAAACCCTTGAAATAGATTAAATCAAAATCAAATCTAGTAAAAAAATCATAAAATACTCGTATAGTTATTAGTATTAATTAAAATAACTTATTCTGCAATGAATCGCATTCTAAATAGTTATATTCTACTTAAATTCAATGTTAATGCAGAGAAAAGTTCTAAAAACGTAACATTTCAATTCAAATAAATTGATATGTCATAAATCAATCTTTAAAAATGCCTAATTATTTATAATAGATTGATACAGTATTAAAAAGATGTGTAACATCTAGTATTGTATTAAAATTCAATCATACGTCCTTAATAGATAGTCAAATATTTATTTTCGACTAAAATATATTGATATAGCAAATATTAATTTTTTAATCAGAATATTACATTAAATTGGCTTGATATAAATAAGATCAAAGTCTAATTATTTGTATTCTCTTCAAATTCAATAAAAAATAGCTGAATACATATATAATTACTAGTATTCAAAAAAAAATAACTTATAGTGCAATGAATCGCCCTCTAAATGCTTGTATTCCGCTTGTATTCCACATTATTGCAATAAATAATTATAAAAATATCACGATTCAATTAAAATATATTGATATGTGATAAATTAGTATCTAAAACAGCCTAATAGGTTAAAATATATTGATATATTGTCTAAAAGATGCGTAATTGTCAATATTATTTTAAAACTCAGACATATATTCCTAATAGCTTGCTAAATATCTACTTTCGACTAAAATACGTCGATATAGTAAATATTTATTTTTTAATCAGCTTATTTTATTAAAATGCCTTAATATAGACAAGATCAAAGTCAAATTATCTATATCTTCTTCAAATTCAATTAAAAATGATTAATACTCGTATAAATACTAGTATTTAGATAAAAATATTTACTATATAATGAAATGCTCTCTAAATACTTGTATTCGGCATGAATACGATGTTAATATAATAAATAGTTATAATAATATCATTATTCAATCCAAATATATTGATATTTCATAAATCAGTCTTTAAAAGTGCCTAATAAGTTACAAAATATTGATATTCGGCGAAAAAGATGTGCAATTGCTAGTATTATATTGAAACTCAATTATATAGCTTGAATATATCACGAAACACATGTTTTAGCTAAAATATTTTGATAAAGCAAATATAAGTTATTTTATCCTAGTATTACATTAAAATACTTTGATATAGACAAATTTAATGTATAATTGCACGTATTCGTCTTAGATACATTCAAAAATTATTGAATAATCATATAGTTGAGAGTATTTTATCAAAATAATGTATTATGTAATAAATTATTCTCTAAATACTTGTACATTGCTTAAATTTAACATTAATACAATGAATTGCAGTAAAAATGTTACATTTCAATTGAAATATATTGATATGACATAGTCTTTAAAAATGCCTAATAAATTGAAATACATCGATGTACTTTCAAAGAGAGGTGTAATTGACGGTATTATATTAAAACTCAATTATATTTCTCTAATAAAGTGAAATACATCGATGTACTATCAAAAGATAGTGTGATTGCCAGTGTTATATTGAAACTCATTTATATCCCTTTAATAGACCGTCAAATATCTATTTTTAGCTACAATACATTAATATATCAAATATTAGTTATTTAATCAAAGTATTATATTAAAATGCCATAATGTAGATAAGATCAAAGTCAAATTACTTATATTCTCTTTAAATTCAACAAAAAATAATTGAATTCCTATATAATTATTAGTATTCAGCTAAAATGACTAATTATAAAATGAATCATTCTCTAAATGCTTCTATTTGTTTTAAATTCACCGTTACTACAATTAATAGTTGCAAAAAATTTTACTATTCAATTCAAATACACAATATATGTCATAAATCAGTCTCTAAAAGTGCTTAATTATTTAAAAAAATCGATATACTGTCAAAAAGATATGTAATTACCAGTATTATAATAAAACTTAAATATATGTTCTTAGTAGATCGCTAAACATCTGCTTTTAAGTAAAATACATTGATATAATAAATATTTATTGTTTAACGAGAGTATTATATGAAAATGACTAGATATAGATAAAATCAAAGTCAAATTGCTTGTATTTCCTTTACATTCAGTAAAAAAGATTGAAAATGAGTATAATTGCTAGTATTCTATGAAAAAAACTTATTATATAATAAAACGTTCTCTAAATACTTGTATGTAGCTGGAATTCAACATTAATACAATAAATAGTTCTAAAAACATCACTATTAATTCAAATATATGAATATGTTATAAATCAGTTTTTAAAAGTGTCTAATAAGTTATAATAGATCAATATACTATAAACAATTATGTAATTGCTAGTATTATATTAAAAACTTGATCATTTGCCCCTAATAGATCACCAAATATCTATTTTCAACTAAAATATATCGAAATAGCAAATCTTAGCTATTTAATCAGAGTATTATCTTAAAATACCTTAATATAAATAAAATCAACATCAAATTACATATATTCTCTTCATATTTAATAAAAAATGATTGAATACACATAAAATTACTAATATTCAAAAAAAATATGACTTATAGTGTATTGAATCATCCTCTAAATATTTGTATACCACTTTAATTCAATATTACTATAATGTATAGTTGAAACAATATCACTATTCAATTAACATATATCGATATATCATAAATCAGTATATAAAAGTGATAAATAAATATACTGTCAAAAAGAGATGTAATTGTGATATTATATTAAAACTCAAACATATGTCCATAATAGCTGGCTAAATATCTGCTTTCGGCTAAAATACGTTGATATAACAAATATTATTTGTTTAATCAGAGTATTTTGTGAAAGTGCCTTAATATAGACATCAATATAAATTACATGTATTCCCAGCAAATTCAATCAAAAATAATTAAATACTCGTATAATTATTAGTATTAAGTTAAAATAATTTATTATGCCATGAATCGTTCTCCAAATACTTGCATTCCACTTAAGTTCTATGTTAATGCAATGAATAGTCGTAAAAATATCACTATTCAATTCAAATACATCGATAGATCATAAATCAATCTCGAAAGGTACCAAATAGTTAAAAATAGATAGATATAGAGTCAAAAAGATATGTAATTGCTAATATTATAATTAAACTCAATTATATGTACCTAATGGATTATCAAATATCTAATTTAGGCTAAAATGCTTTGAAATAGTATATATTAGTTGTTCAATAAAACTATTTGTTAGAAGTCATAATACAGTCTAGATTAAAGTCAAATGCTTGGATTCTCTTCAAATATAATAAAAAATAATTAAATACTTGTATAATTTTTAGGTCTTGTTTGGCGCGAGGACCAAAACAGAACCAAAATAGTATTAGTTTAAATAATAATAATAATAATAATAATAATAATAATAATAATAATAATAACAAATAAATTATTTTAATTATTCTACACAAATTTTAATATAAAAAATAACATTTTACTTCACATACTCAATAATTTTTAATAAAAATATAAATTTTATTTCACTTCTTAGATCAAAATACTCAATTTTAATATTTTTGTCTAGAATGTGAAATAAAGTTGATATTTTTATTTTAAATTATTGAGTATGTAAAGTAAAAATAATATTTTTTATATTTAAATTTGTGTAGAATAATTTAAAATTTTATTTTTTATTATTGTTGTTTTTTAAATTAGTACCGTTTTGGTCCTGTTTTGGTCATCACGCCAAACAGGACCTTAGAGTTCAGTTAAAACAACTTGCAATAAATTAGTCTCTAAATGCTTATATTCAGCTTGAACTCGACGTTAATGTAATGTATAGGTGTAAAAATATTACTATTCAATTCAAATACATGAATGTTATAAATCAGTCTTTAAAAGTATTTAATAAATTATAATAGATTGATATACTATCAAAAAGTCATGTAATTACTGGTATTATTTTAAAACTCGATCATATGCCCCTAATAGACTGTTAAATATCTATTTTCATCTAAAATATATTGATATAATAAATCTTAGTTGTTTAATCAGATTATTATATTAAATTATCTTAATATAGAAAAGATCAATGTCAAATTGCTTGTATTCTCTTCAAATTAAATTGAAAATGATTCAATACACGCATAAATGCTAGCATTTGAAAAAAATGACATAGTGTGGTAAATACTTGTATTTCACTTGAATGCAACAATATTATAGTGAATAGTTGTAAAAATGCCACTCTTTAATGCAAATATATTGATATATCATTAATACGTTAAAATAGATAAATATACTATAAAAAAGATGTGTAATTCCTTATATTATTTTAAAACTAAAACTTATGCCCGTAATAGCTCGCTAAATATCAGCTTTCAACTAAAATACGCGACATAGCAAATATTAGTGGTTTAATGAGGGTATTTTATTAGAATGCCATGATACCCTTGTATTCTCTTCAAATTCAATTAAAAATAATTGAATACTCGTATAACTGCTAGTATGCTGTTAAAAAAATTATTATGTAATGAAACATTCTCTAAATACTTGTATTCAATATAAATACAATGTTAATGTAATGAATAGTTGTAACAATGCAACTATTCATTTCAAATATATTGATATGTCATAAATCAGTGTTTAAAAGTGCCTAATAACTTACAATACATCGATATACTGTGAAAAAGAGGTGCAATTTCTAATATTATGTTGAAACTCAATTATATGTCTCGACTATAAAGCCAAATGCTTGTTTCAGAAAAAAATACTTTGATAAAGCAAATATAAGTTATTTTATCATAATATTACGTTAAAATACATTGATATAGATAAGTTTGACATGTAATTGCGCATATTCGACTTAGATACATTCAAAAATCATTGAATAATCTTATAGTTGCCAATATTCTGTCAAAATAACGTATTATGTAATGAATTATTCTCTAAGTACTTGCATACAGCTTAAATGCAATGTTATTAAAATGAACAGCAGTAAAAGTGACACAATTAAATTGAAATACATTGATATTTCATAAATCAGTGTCTAAAAAAGTCTAATAAGTTAAAATACATTGATGTACTATCAAAGAGAAATGTAATTGCTAGTATTATATTAAAACTCAATCATATCTCTTTAATAGAACGCTAAATATTGATTTTTAGCTAAAATACACTAATATAATAATTATTAGTTGTTTAATCAGAGTATTATATCAAAATGCCAAGATGTAGATAAGATCAAAGTTAAATTACTTGCATTCTCTTCAAATTCAATAAAAAATAATTGAATTCTCATATAATTATTAATATTCAATTAAATTAAGTTATTATACAATGAATTGTTCTCTAAATGCTTTTATTCTGCTTAAATTTAATGTTAATACAATTAATAATTGCAAGAACTTCACTATGTTATAAATCAGTCTCTAAAAGTGTCTAATTATTTAAAATAGATCGATATACAGGCAAAAAGATATGTAATTGCTAGTATTATAAAAAACTCAATTATATGTTCCTAATAAATCACTAAACATCTGCTTTGGACTAAAATACATCGATATAATAAATATTTATTATTTAACCAGAGTATTACATGAAAATGTCTTTATTGAGATGAGATCAAAGTTAAATTACATGTATTCCCTTCAAATTAAGTAAATTATAATTGAATATGAGTATAATTACTAGTATTTTGTGAAAACAAAACTTATTATATAACGAAACATTCTATAAATACTTGTATTCGGCGAGAATTCAACATTAATGCAATAACTAGTTATAAAAACGTCACTATTTAATTCAAATACATTAATGTCATAACTCAGTCTTTAAAAGTGCCTAATAAGTTATAATAGATCGATATACAATCAAAAAATTATATAATTGCTGGCATTATATTAAAACTCGATTATATGCCCATAATAGATCATCAAATATCTTTTTTCAACTAAAATACATCGATATAGTAAATCTTAGTTGTTTAATCAGAGTATTATGTTAAAATATTTTAATATAGATAAGACAAATGTCAAATTGCTTGTATTCTCTGCAAATTCAACGAAAAATAATTGAATACACGTATGATTTCTAGTATTCGATCGGAAAGAATGACTTATAGCTATGAATTGTCCTCTAAACACTTGTATTCCGCTTGAATTCAACGCTATTGTAATGAATAGTTGTAAATACGTGACTCTTCAATGCAAATATATTGATATGTCATAAATCAGCATGTAAAACTGTCTAATACATTAAAATAGATAAATATACTATCAAAAAGATGCGTAATTCTTGGTATTATTTTAAAACTAAAACATATGTTCGTAATAGCTCGCTAAATATCTGCTTTCGACTAAAATAGTTATATTACTTGTATTCTCTTTAAATTCAATTGAAAATAATTGAATACTCGTATAATTGCTAGTATTCAGTTAAAAAATTTATTATGTAATGAAACGTTCTCTAAGTGTATTCAGCATAAATAAAATGCTAATATAATGAAGAGTTGTAATGATGCTACTATTTATTTTAAATACATTGATATGCCATAAATCAGTGTTTAAAAGTACCTAATAAGTTACAATACATCTATATACTGCAAAAAAGAGGCGCAATTGCTGGTATTATATTGAAACTCAATCATATGTCTCGAATATATAGCCAAATGCCAGTTTCAGCTAAAATACTTTGATAAAGGAAATAAAAGTTATTTTATCATAGTATTGTATTAAAATACTATGATATAGATAAGTTTTACGTGAAAATACACGGACTCGACGTAGATAAATTCAATAATCACTGAATAATCTTATAGTTGCTAATTTTCTGTCAAAAGAACATATTATGCAATGAATTATTCTCTAAGTACTTGCATACGGCTTAAATGCAATGTTATTAAAATGAATAGCAGTAAAAGTGAACTAAATTGAAATACATTGATATTTCATAAATCAGTGTCTAAAAAAGCCTAATAAGTTGAAATACATAGATAGATGTACTATCAAAGAGAAATGTAATTGCTAATATTATATTAAAACTCAATCATATCTCTTTAATAGAAAGCCAAATATCGATTTTTAACTAAAATACACTAATATAGCAAATATAAGTTGTTTAATTGAAGTATTATATCAAAATGCCAAGATGTAGATAAGATCAAACTTAAATTACTTGCATTCTCTTTAAATTCAATAAAAAAAAATTGAATTCTCGTATAATTGCTAATATTCAATTAAATTAACTTATTATACAATGAATCGTTCTCTAAATGCTTTTATTCGGCTTAATTTCAATGTTAATACAATTAATAGTTGCAAAAACTTTACTATTCAATTCAAATACATTGATATACAGTTAAAAAGATATGTTATTGTTAGTATTATAATAAAACTCAATTATATGTTCCTAATAGATTGTCAAACATCTGTTTTTAACTAAAATACATCAACATAAAAAATATTTATTGTTTAAGAGGAGTATTATATGAAAATACCTGGATATTGATGACATCAAAGTCAAATTGCTTGTGTTCCCTTCAAAATTAGTAAATAATAATTGAATATGAGTATAATTGCTATTATTCGGTGAAAAAAACTTATTATGTAATGAAATATTATCTAAATACTTGTATTCTGTGTGAATTCAACATTAATGAAATAAATAGTTGTAAATACGTCACTATTTAATTCAAATACATGACTGTCATAAAGCGGTCTTTAAAAGTGCGTAATAAGTCATAACAGATCGATATACTATAGAAAGTCATGTAATTGCTGGTATTATCTTAAAACTCGATCACATGCCCTAATAGATCATCAAATATCTATTTTCAGCTAAAATACATCGATATAGTAAATCTTAGTTGTTTAATCAAAATATTATGTTAAAATATCTTAATATAGACAAGATCAATGTCAAATTGCTTGTATTCTCTTCAAATTCAATCGAAAATGATTAAAAACACGTATAATTTCTAGTATTTGGAAAAAATGACTTATAGTGATATGAATTATCCTCTAAATACGTGTATTCTGCTTGAATTCAATGTTATTATCATGAATAGTTATAAAACCATTACTCTTCAATGCAATTATATGATATGTCATAAATCATTATGTAAAACTATCTAATATGTTAAAATAGATTAATATACTATAAGAAAGAAGCGTAATTCGTGGTATTTTTTTAAAACTAAAACATACGTCTGTAATAGCTCGCTAAATGCCTATTTTTGACTAAAATACGTCGATATAGCAAATATTAGTTGTTTAATCAGGGTATTTTATTAGAATGCCTTGATATAAATAATATCAAGATCAAATTACTTGTATTCTCATAAAATTCAATGTAACGAAATATTCTCTAAATACTTATATTCAACATAAATACAATATTAATGTTATGAATAGTTGTAACAATGCTACTATTCATTTCAAATATATTGATATGTCATAAATCAGTGTTTAAAAGTGCCTAATAACTTACAATACATCGATATACTGCGAAAAAGAGGTGTAATTGCTGGTATTATGTTAAAACTCAATCATAAGTTTCGAATATATAGCCTAACGCCCGTTTCAGCTAAAATACTTTGATAAAACAAATATAAGTTATTTTATAGTTGTATTAAGTTAAAATACTATGATATAGATAAGATATACTTGTATTCGGCCTGTATTCAAATTTAATGCAATGAATAGTCATAAATGCGTCACTATTCAATTCAAATACATGAATATGCTGTAAATCGATTTTTAAAAATGCCTAATAAGATATAATAGATTGATATACTATCAAAAAGTCATGTAATTGCAGGTATTATGTTAAAACTCGATCATATGCCCCCTAATAGATTGTCAAATATCTATTTTCAGCTAAAATACATTGATTATGTTAAAATACTTTAATATAGATAAGATCAATGTCAAATTGCTTGTATTCTCTTCAAATTAATTTGAAAATGATTGAATACACATATAATTGCTAGAATTCTGAAAAAATGTCTTATATTGAAATGAATCGTCCTCTAAATACTTGTATTTTGCTTGAATTCAACGTTATTGTAATGAATAGTTATAAAAATATAACTTTTCAATGCAAATATATTGATATGTCATAAATTAGTTTATAAAAGTGTCTGATATGTTAAAATAGAAAAATATACTATCAAAAAATGCATAATTCCAAGTATTATTTAAAAAATAAAACATTTGTCGGTAATAGCTCACTAAATATCTGCTTCTGACTAAAATACATTAATATAGCAAATATTAGTTGTTTATTCAGGGTATTTTGTTTCAATGCCTTGATATAAAGAAGATCAAAGTCAAATTACTTGTATTCTCTTCAAATTCAATTGAAAATAATTGAATACTCATATAATTGCTAGTATTCAGTCAAAAAACTTATTATGTAATGAAACATTATCTAATACTTGTATTCAGCATAAATAAAATGCTAATATAATGAAGAGTTGTAATAATGCTACTATTTATTTTAAATACATTGATATGTCATAAATCAATGTTTAAAAGTGCTTAATAAGTTACAATACAATAATATACTGCGAAGAAGAGGTGCAATTGCTAGTATTATGTTGAAACTCAATCATATGTCTTGAATATATAGCCAAATACCTGTTTCAGCTAAAAAACTTAGATAAAGTAAATATAAGCTATTTTATCATAGTATTACAATAAAGTACTATGGTATAGATAAGATATACTTTAAAAAAAAACAAAGATAAGATATACTTGTATTCGGCGTGAATTCAACATTAATGCAATGAGCAGTGGTAAAAGCGTCACTATTCAATTTAAATACGTGAATATATCATAAATCAGTCTTGAAATGTGCCTAATAAGATATAATAGATAAATGTACCATCAAAAAGTCATGTAATTGCTAGTATTATATTAAAACTCGATCATATGCCCCTAATAGATCGTAAATATCTATTTTCAGCTAAAATACATTAATATAATAAATCTTAGCTGTTTAATCAGAGTATTATATTAAAATTCCTAAATATAGATAAAATCAATGTCAAATTCCTTGTATTCTCTTCAAATTCGGTTGAAAATGATTGAATACACATATAATTGCTAGAGTTTTGAATAAATGACTTATAGTGCAATGAATTATACTCTAAATATTTGCATTTCGCTTAAATTCAACGTTATTGTAATGAATAATTGTAAAAATATAACTTTTCAATGGAAATATATTAATATGTTATAAATCAATTTGTAAAGTGTCTGATACATTAAAATAAAAAAATATACTATCAAAAAGTTGCATAATTTCCAAAAAGATATGTAATTTTCGGTATTACATTATAACTCAATCAGATGTCCCCAATAGTTCGCCAAATACCATATTTCAACTGAAATACATCAATATGGCAAACAGTAGTTGTGTAATTAGAGTATTATGTTAAAATACCTTCATATAGGAACGATCAAAGTTAAATTACATGTATTTTCTTCAAATACATTAAAACATGATTGAATACTCTTATAATTACTAGTATTCAATTGAAATAATATGTTATGTATTGAATCATACTCTAAATGCTTGTCTTCCACTTAAATTCAACGTTAATGCAATGAATATCTGTAAAATTATCGCTATTCAATTCAAATATATTGATATGTGATAAATCTCTCTTAAAATGCCTATTTGCTTAAAATTAATTGATATAATATTAAAAAGATGTGTAATTGCTGGTATTACATTAAAACCAAAACAAATGTCACCAATAGATCGCCAAATACTATAATTTTGCTGAAGAACATACATATGGCAAACAAAAGTTGTGTAATTAGAGTATTTTGTTAAAATGCCCATATATAGCAAGATCTAAGTCAAATTGCATGTATTCTCTTTAAATACCATAAAACATAATTGAATACTCTTATAATTGCTAGTATTCAATTAAAATAACTTGTTATGTAATGAATCGTACTCTAAATGCTTGTATACCGCTTAAATTCAACATTAATGCAATGAATATCTGTAAAATTATCACTATTCCATTCAAATATATTGATGTCATAAATCAGTTTCTAAAAGTGCCTGTTTGTTCAAAATATATCGATAAACTGTGAAAAAGATGTGTAATTATCATTATTATTTAAAAAACAATCAGAGTCCCAAATAGATCATCAAATACCATATTTTAGCTGAAATACATCTATATGACAAACAGTAGTTGTGTAATCAGAGTATTATGTTAAAATGCCTTCATATCGGCAAGATAAATATTAAATTAAATTTATTCTCTTCAAATACTGTAAAACATAATTGAATACTCTTATAATTGCTTGTATTCAATCAAAATAACTTGTTATATAATGAATCGTACTCTAAAAACTTGTATTCTACTTAAATTCATCATTAATACTATGAATATCTGTAAAATTGTCACTATTCAATTCAAATACAATGATATGTCATAAATAAGTCTCTAAAATTGTCTATTTGTTTAAAATAAATTGATATACTGACAAAAAAATGTGTAACTACCAGTATTACATTAAAACTCATACAGATGTCCCCTATAGATCGTCAAATAACATATTTCGACTGAAATACATTCATATGCCAAATTGTAGTTGTGTAATGAAAATAAAATGTTAAAATGGCTTCATATAGGCAAGGTCAAAGTCAAATTATATGTATTCTATTCAAATACAGTAAAACATAATTGAATACTTTCATAATTGCTAGTATTCAATTAAAATAACTTGTTATATAATGAATAGTACCGTAATTGCTTTTGTTCCAACGTTAATGCATTGAATATTTGTAAAATTATGACTATTCAATGAAATACCTCAATATGTCATAAATCAGTCTCTAAAAGAGCCTATTTGTTTAAAAAAGATCGATATACTACCGAAAAAATGTGTAATTGTCGGTATTACATTAAAACTCAATAAGATATCGTCAAATACCACATTGCACATGAAATACATCTATATGGCAAACAGCAGTTGTGTAATCATGTTAAAACGCCCTCATATGGCATGATCAAAGTCAAATTGCTTGTATTCTCTTTAAATACAGTAAAACATGATTGAATACTTGTATAATTGCTAGTATTCAATTAGACTAACTTGTTATGTAATGAATCGTACTCTAAATGCTTGTATTCTGCTTAAATTCAACGTTAATGCATTGAATATCTGTAAAATTGTTACTATTCAGTTGAAATACCTTGCTATGTCATAAATTAGTTAAAATAACTTGTTATGTAAAGAATCGTGCTCTATATGCTTGTATTCCGCTTAAATTCAACGTTAATGCAACAAATATCTGTAACATTATCCCTACTCAATTCAAATACATTGATATGTCATAAATAAGTCTCTAAAAGTTTCTATTTTTTTTAAAATAAATCGATATACTGCCAAAAAGATGTGTAATTGTCGGTATTACATTAAAACTTAATCAGATGTCTCAAATAGACTGCCAAATACCACATTTCTGCTGAAATGTATCCATATGGCAAACAATAGTTGTGTAATCAGAGTATAATGTTAAAATGCCTTCATATAGGCATAATGAAAGTCAAATTGCATGTATCCTCTTTAAATACAGTAAATTATGATTGAATACTCGTATAATTGCTAGTATTTAGTTAATTATGTAATGAATCGTACTCTAAATATTTATATTCTGCTTAAATTCAACGTTAATGCATTGAATATCTGTAAAATTATCACAATTCAATTGAACTACCTTGATGTGTCATAAATCAATCTCTAAAAGTGTCTATTCAATTAAAATTACTTGTTATATAATGAATCATGCTCTAAACGCTTGTATTCTGCTTAAATTCAACGTTAATGCAACAAATATCAGTAACATTTTCACTACTCAATTCAAATACAATAATATGTCAAAAATCTGTCTCTAAAATTGTCTATTTGTTTAAAACAATCTGATATACTGCCAAAAAGATGTGTAATTACCGGTATTACATTAAAACTCATACAGATGTCCTCAATAGATCGCCAAATACCATATTGTTGTTGAAATACATCCATATGGCAAATAGTAGTTGTGTAATAAGAATGTTATGTTAAAATACCTTCATATAGGCAAGATCAAAGTCAAATTGCATATATTTTCTTCAAATACAGTAAAATATGACTGAATATTCATATAATTGCTAGTATTTAATTAATAAATACTTGTTATGTATTGAATAGTACTCTAAATGCTTGTATTCTGCTTACATTTAACGTTAATGCATTGAATATCTGTAAAATTATCACTATTCAATTGAAATACCTTAATATGTCATAAATTAGTCTCTAAAAGTGTTTATTCAATTAAAATAATTGTTATGCAATGAATCGTGCCAAAAAGATATTTAATTACCGGTATTACATTAAAATTTAATGAGATGACCTTTGTAGATCGTCAAATACCGTGTTTCTGCTGAAATACATCCATATAACAAATAGTAGTTGTGTAATCACAGTGTTATGTTAAAATGCCTTCATATAGGCATGATCAAAGTCAAATTGCATATATTCTTTTTAAATACAGTAAAACATGATTGAATGCTCGTATAATTGCTAGTATTCAATTAGAATAACTTGTTATGAAATAAATCGTACTCTAAATGCTTATGTTTTGCTTAAATTCAACATTAATGCATTGAATATCTGTAAAATTGTTACTAAAATAACTAGCTACGTAATGAATTATGCTCTAAATGCTTATATTCCGCTTAAATTCAATGTTAATGCAAGAAATATCTATAAAATTATCCCTACTAAATTCAAATACATTGATATGTCATAAATCAGTCTCTAAAAGTGCCTATTTATCTAAAATAAATCGATATACTACCAAAAAAATGTGTAATTGTCGGTATTACATCAAAACTCAATTTCATGTCCCCAATAAATCGCCAAATACCACATTTCTTCTAAAATATATCCATATGACAAACAATAGTTGTGCAATCAGAGTATAATGTTAAAATGCCTTCATATAGGGATGATCAAAATCAAATTGCACGTATTCTCTTCAAATATAGTAAAATATGATTGAATACTTATATAATTGCTATTATTCAATTAAAATAACTTGTTATATAGTGAATCATACTCTAAATGGTTGTATTCTGCTTAAATTCAATGTTAATACAATGAATATCTGTAAAATTATCATTATTCAATTCAAACACATTCATATGTCATAAATCTATTTCTAAAAGTGCCTATTTTTTAAAAATACACCGATATACTGTCAAAGAGATATGTAATTGCTGGTATTACATTAAAACTCAATCAGATGTCTCCAATAGATCGTCAAATACCATATTTTGGCTGAAATACATCT